>JAHOYR010000003.1:5141793-5158197 GCA_023213295.1 Bruguiera hainesii
CATATATTTGATAGAAAACATAGTTTGAAGAAGACAATGAATTTCATTTGACAGCTTTGAAAGGAATTCTATGCCTCTTTGTATTATTTTTCAATATAGAGTTTATTAATTATCTTTTTGTCTTTTCTTTCTATAGTAGCAAAGAGTTTCAGAGCATCAAAATATCAAAGTAGTCCCAAATAAACTCTCTTAGCTTTTTCGTCCTTTCTCCCACCGACTGATTTCATGATTGTGTTGTCAATTTGCCAATTTTTCACAAGTGTAAATATTCACATTCTCAAGGTAAAGCTAGCTTTTATTTATTATTTAAGTAGTGAATAGAGATGGGCTGGTATCAAAGGGAAGAGATCTTTGCACTTGGTATAGTAATTTCTTTTTTTCCTTTTTATTGAATTTGCAAAGGAGATGATTTCAAATGGGTCATCTTTGGCTTAAGAAGTTATATATGGTAAGCTTTTTTGCGAGCTATGTTGAAAAATTGTTAAATAAATACTTATAAAATGAGACGAAGGTTAATTACATATTTTTAATTTATGTCTTATTTTTTAAATTATTAATTTGGTCTTCTTTGATTAGATAAAAACTAATAAAAATAGTTTATCCTAATATTTTGTTTTATAATTGAACTTTGCATTAGTTGATAATTACAAGTGCTCTCAGAGTCCTTTTGTTTTCTTTTGTTCTGTAAAATAGTTTAAAAGAGAATGAAAATTAATGGTAAACATTATTAGTTGTAATCAAATTTATATAATTTTTTATATCAAATTAAAAGTTATAAAATTCATTGCTCAATAATATATTTTTATATAATTAAATTTACTATATTTATTTTTGGTTAATTAACATATAATATGTTAAAATTATTTAAATCATTACAAATTATACAATATAACAATAATGATAATAATTTTAAAAAATAAAAAATTTTCTTCTTTTTTATTTTTAAAATTTTAAAATTTTCAAGGGGTAAATTTTCATTAGTTAGTGAATGTATAAATTTTGTATTTATGTATTGAGTAATTTAGAATAATTTAAATAATTTTAATATATAAACATATTAACTAAATAAAAATAAATGTAATAAAATTAATTATATAAAAATTACATTCATCGGTAGATTAATTTTATAATTTTAATTTCATAAAATGATAAAATAATTAAATTTAAATAAAATTTAAATTAAGTAATTAAATGCAATAAATGAAAATTTAATGATAAAAATAAAGATAAGAAATAAATTCAGTTATAAATTATATAAATTACCCTCTTATTTCCATATAACTTATGTAACATATATATATATATATATATATATATATATTTTGTTTTTTTTATTCAGCCAATCTCTTCACATTTCTCGTGACTAAAACTTGTTATATATATATATATATATATTTTTTTTTTTTATTCGGCCAATCTCTTCACATTCCTCGTGACTAAAACTTGTTTTCCATAATGTTGTCCTATTTTATAAGAATTTTTGTAGCTCTTATATACATAATTTCTTTCTTTTGTCAATCTCTTCAAATTCCCAAGAGTTAAAATTTGTTTCCATAACTTCATCTTCTTTTTAAAGGGTCATTATCTTCTACCACTATTTGTCCGTCCCCAACACCTACATATATCAAAATGCTGCAACTTTTTCTAGTCATTCTTTTCTACTGTCTTATATTTTACAAATTACTGTAAATCTATATGATTTTCATTTTGATTTGATTGAATGCATAGATGTGACAATTAATTGTTGTATTTCAGTCAAATTGATATGTTGATTAATAGTTTTGGACTATTTGTTAATTTTATGCAAGTTTCCATTGAATTGTTATTGCTTTTCTCTTTCCATCATTCAAACTTGCAAGAAATTTGCAAGACATCAAGATTCTCTTTCATCATATACCCGAGTGTCGAGGACATGATATATGGATTTAATTTATATATCAATCTCTTCAAATTCCCAAGAGCTAAAATTTACTTTCATAACTTCATCTTCCTTCTAGAGAGTAATTATCTTTCACCAATATTTATCCGTCCGCCACCCTACAAATATCAAGATGCTATAGCAATATCAAGATGTTTTTTTTTTTTATTAATATACAAATAAATCACTACTTTTATAATTTTTTTTAATATAATAAATTTTTAAAAAGTAACAATTTACTATCATCTAATTCAAAGCCAATTATAAATATTATTTTTAAATCTTAAATGGGGATTCAGATTTGAACTTAGACCAATAACACAACTAAAATCTTCTAATTCATCCCCATCAAGTCAAATCTCATATTTAAACAAGAATGTACTCGTACCATCAAAATGATAACACCCCAACATCTCAACATAAAGCAATCAAATCAAAAATACCATTAAAATCCCCAAACCACATGACTTAAATTCTAGGCTCATAGTTCCTCAGACCACATCAAGAACCAAAACTAAAAGTAAAATCTTAGCTTGAAAAGATAAAACCAAGTAATACTACAATTTTGAGACCAACGATGCATAAAAATTAATCTAAAATCAGGGTCTAATCGTAAAACTAATACACCCATAAAGACTGCGCCTTTAAATCTTTTTTCACAGCCACAACATCCATAGAAAGACATGGAAAAATCATAGCCCAAAGAAAAAGAAAAAAAAAAAGGAAGAAAAGAATTAACAAAAGAATTTATCAAATCAAAGTTACTGATTCTTTTCCTCTTGTACTCAAAAACCATGACACCATTATTATGACCTAAAAGGTGGACTACCAAATTGTAACTTAGGAATTAAAAAAGTATGACAATAAGATTGAGAGAGTGGAAGAGAAGAGAAAAGAAAGAGGAAAGCGAAAGAGGAGAGAGAATAGAGAAATATGTTAAATAGTTTTTGTTTTTTTCTTTTATTTACTTCTTTTTATATTTGTATTAATTATAAATAAAATAACATGTGACATCATATAATCAATTTTTTATATGTAAATGTATCATGTGTGTATACAAAAAGATTCCTTTAGGTTCAATTGATAATATATTAAATTTATTACAAAATAATTCTACTAAAACTAAATTATTACATTTTAAAGGTCGTCCTATATGTGATAAAACACATAAAGGTGGTGATGTATTTATATATTAACCCAATTTTGTAATTTACTATCTTTTATTTTACGAATTTTGTAAATCTACGTGATTTGATTGTATGCACAAATTTAACAGTTAATTATTGTGTTCTAATCAAATTGATATGTTGATTAATGGTTTAAACTATTTGTTAATTTTAAGTAGGTTTTTCATTAAATTCTATTTGATTTTTCCTTCCATCATTCAAACTTGCAAGAGATTTACGGGACATGAAGATTCTCTTTCAACATATAACTAAGTGTTGTGGACATTATTTATGAATTTTATTTATACATGCACAACATGCATAGCTTTTCTAGCTTTTTCCTTTCTTTATTATTGTAATTATTATAACTGTGATTTCAATTTTGATTTGATTGTATGAACAGGTTTGACAGTAATTGTTGTAAGTTAAATTGGTACATTGATTACTGTATTTAGGTTATTTGTTAATTTTAAGTAGATTTTTCATTAAATTGTAATATTTTTTATATACATTTTTCAAACTTGAAAGTAATTTGCGAGAGGTTAAGATTCTACTTTAGGATATACCTAATGTTGATGACAAGATATATGAATTTCTTTTATATGTGCACAATATATATGTATGTTTAATATGATGTTAAAAAAATAAGTGCAAAAGAAAAAAGACAATTGTTAATATTATTTTTTAATGTCAAATATCTATAATATTTATATTAATTAATTTATGAAATAATTTTATAATAATTTATGAATAAATAAATAAAATCAAAATGAAATTTGTGCATTATACACATAAGTGTTTAGTTTGAGTATATAACCATGATTATTATTTCAATTGATATGGAAGTTTATTAAAAAAAATTAGAATATATTTCAAATACCTAAACATTCCTAAAATTAAGTAAAAGTTAAATAATTTTTTTTGTTGGCTTAAAAAATTATTAAGCATGACCGAGTTTTTTTCTTAATTTTGACAATATAAATATACTTATATGTGTAAATCCATATCTATATATTGATTGTTGTGTCCTAATTGTAATTGTGTTCATGTTCTAATTTGTGAATATTAATGTATTGTGTTGTCCGTGTGATGTCATATCTATCTTATTTATAGATTACACTTTTACTAAATGTTTAGTTTAAATATAAATGCCAAATCAATCAACTTATACATGTGGGAGAGAACAACACTACAAGAGTAGAGAAGTTTAAGTAACTAATCCAATAACTTGACCCCACTAATTTAATTTAGAGTTGGTGATGTGTCCTTTGTGATCAAAGCTATTCATCAACAAATGAATATCGGATTTGATGATATGAGGGAGAGGATGGAGGAGTAAGCTAATACAACAGCAGAGTTGCAAAGGAGGCATAGGGAATATGAGGCTCCTAAAGTAAGAAGGCAATTGAGACATGCCTATGACCATGAAAATGATGTAGACGATGATGAATTTGATGACGAACTACTGTGGTTAGAACTACTAACAATAGAAGGGATTGAAGAGAATTTGGGAGGCAAGGCACCTATGACCATGATTTGGGTAGTATTAAAATGATAATTCCTCCATTCCAAGGTGAGAATGATCCTGATGTGTTCCTAGAATGAGAGAAAAAGGTTGAATTGGTTTTTGACTACCATAGCTATTTTGAGGAGAAAAAGGTAAAAATTGCTATTGTTGAATTTACTGATTATACTATTATTTGGTGGGATCAACTTATTTTGACTAGGAAAAGGAATTGTGAGTGACTTATTGATACATGGAAGAAGATGAAGGCTATCATAAGGAGGAGATTTGTCCCTAATCACTATTATAAGGAGTTGTACCAAAGGTTGCAAGGGCTCACTCAGGGCACCAAAGGTATGAAGGACTGCCATAAAAAGATGGAGATTGTCATGATTAAGGCAAATGTAGATGAAGATAGAAAGACAACCATGACATGATTTTTGCAAGGGCTGAATAGAGATATTGCCAATGTGGTTGAATTGCAACATTATGTAAAATTAGAAGACATGGTGCACATGACAATGAAACTTGAAAGGTAACTTAAACGAAAGGGTTCCACATGGTTTAGGCAAAACTCAGGTTCTACCTCATCTTGGAAGTCGAATTAGTGTAAAAAGGATGAGAAGGCTGATTACAAGTCTAAAGCTAAGCTCTCTAAGCATAAGAATATGAGTTCTAGCAAGGAGGCAAATCATGATTTTGCACCATCATCAGAGGGTGAAAGTGATGGAGAGGAGTATATGGTTAATGAAGTAACTCTTGTCATAAGACAAGCATTGAATGTGCAAGTAAAGGAAGAAAATGAGGTGCAACGAGATACCATCTTTTAGACAAGATATCTCATCAAAGATAAGGTATGTAGTTTGATTATTGATGATGGGAGTGGCATTAATGTTGCTAGCACAACCATGGTTGAGAAGCTAGATTTACCTAATATGAAGCATCCTAGGCCATATAAGTTTTAATGGTTGAATGAAAGTGGTGAAGTCCAGGTAAATAAGTAAGTGCTCGTGTCATTTTCTATTGGAAGGTACTATGATGAAGTTTTATGTGATGTTATACTTATGCATGCGGGTCATATTCTATTAAAAAGGTCATGACAGTTTGATAGGTAAGTCATGTATGATGGCTTTAAGAATTGATATTCTTTTGTAATGAATGAAAAACCTATCACTCTTGTACCATTATCACCCCAACAAGCTTATGAGGATTAGTCAAGGATTAAAAGTAAGAGTGAATAGAAACAAGAGATTGACAAAAGAGAAAAGAGAGGAGAAAACGTAAGGACATAAGAGAGAAAGGAGAAAACGTGAGGACATAAGAGAGAGAGAAGAAAACAAAAGTTTCTATGCAAAAGAATGTGATGTCAAAAAAGCATTTTATGCCAAATAACTTATGATCATACTTTTGTACAAAGAGGTTTATTTTAACACTAATAAGTTTGAACCATCTTTACTTAGTATTGTTGTTGCTTTATTGCAGGAATTTAAAGATGTATTCTTTGACAATGTCTCAAGTGGATTGCCACCTAAGAGAGGAATTGAGTATCAAATTGATTTCATCCTTGGTGCATCCATCCCTAACTGGCCAGTATATAAAAGTAATCTTGAGGAGACAAAGGAGCTTCAAAAGCAAGTTGAGGAGCTTATTTCAAAAGCATATGTGAGGGAAAGCATAAGTCCTTGTGCTATTCCTATCCTACTTGTACCCAAAAAAGATAGGACTTGGAGGATGTGTGTTGATTGTCGAGCGATCAACAAAATCACTGTAAAGTATTATCACCCCATACCTAGGTTAGATGACATATTGAATGAATTGCATGGTTCTTGTGTCTTTTCTAAGATTAATTTGAAAAGTGGATATCACCATATTAGGATGAGAGAGGGAGATGAGTGGAAAACAACTTTCAAAACTAAGTATGGTTTGTATGAATGGCTTGTTATGCCATTTGATCTCACTAATGTACCAAGCACTTTTATGCGATTAAGGAATCATGTTTTGCGTCCATTCATTGGTAAATTCGTGATTGTGTATTTAGATGATATTTTGGTCTATAGCAAAAGCCTAAAAATGCATATTGATCATTTATGTTCTATCTTAATTGTTTTACATTTTGAGAAATTGTATACTAACTTCAAGAAATGTACATTTTGTACCAATTAGACACATTTCTTGGCTATGTTGTGAGTGCTAAAGGTATTAAGGTTGATGAGGAAAAAGTTAGGGCTATCCAAAGTTGGCCTACTCTTAAGTCAATTAGTGATGTGCATAGTTTTCATGGTCTAGCTAGTTTCTATAGACGCTTTGTTAGGGACTTTAGCACTATTGTTGCACCACTCACTGAACTTATCAAAAAGAACATAAGTTTTAGGTGGGGTAGTGACCAAGACAAGGCTTTTAATTGCATTAAAAAAAAATTAAGTTTTGCACCCTTACTTATTTTACCTAACTTTGCAATAGCTTTCGAGATTAAGTGTAATGCTTCAAGTATTAGCATTATAGCTGTTTTGATACAAGAAAGATGCCTAATTGCTTACTTTTGTGAAAGGCTAAGTGGACCAAACCTTAATTATCCTACTTATGAAAAAGAGATGTATGCATTGGTAGAGACTTTAGAAACATGGCAACATTACTTTTGGCCCAAAGAGTTTGTAATTCATAGTGACAATGAATCCTTGAAGCACTTGAAGGGACAAGAAAAGTTGAACAAAAGACATGCCAAGTGGATTGAATTCATTGAGACCTTTCCTTACATCATCAAATATAAATAAGGTAAGGAAAATATGATAGTTGATGTATTATCTCGCAGGTATGTCCTTATCTCTACACTTTCTGCAAACTTATTAGGACTTGAACATATTAAAGATTTATATATTGATGATCCTAACTTTGTTAATGTGTATGAAGCATGTGAGAAGTCAGCCTTTGAGAAGTTTTATAAGCATGAGGGTTTCTTATTTAGGGAAAATTTTTTATGCATGCCTATGAGTTCTTTGAGGGAGTTGGTTGTAAAAGAAGCTCATGAGGGTGGTTTAATGGGTAA
Source organism: Bruguiera hainesii (assembly GCA_023213295.1). Taxonomy (NCBI): domain Eukaryota; kingdom Viridiplantae; phylum Streptophyta; class Magnoliopsida; order Malpighiales; family Rhizophoraceae; genus Bruguiera; species Bruguiera hainesii. The sequence continues at coordinate 5,149,425 of JAHOYR010000003.1, forward strand.
TTTCAGAGTTAGGAAAACGCTAAATGTCTTAAATGAACATTTCTTTTGGCCACGCATGAAACAAGATGTTGAGAGGATATGTGAGAAATGCATAACATGTAAACAGACAAAATCTAGAATTTTACCCAATGACTTGTATACCCCCTTACCCATACCTAGCTATCCCTGAGTTGATTTATCTATGGACTTTGCACTAGGGTTATCGTGATCAAAAAGGGGTAGGAATTCTATATCTGTTATTGTTGATAGATTTTCAAAGATGATACACTTCATTCCATACCATAAAACTGATGATGCAAGCAATGTGGCTGACTTATTCTTTAGAGAAGTAGTATGTTCGCATGGCATGCCATGGAGCATCATTTCAGATTGAGATACAAAGTCCTTAAGCTACTTTTGGAAGAATTTGTAGGGTAAGTTAGGTACTAAGTTATTGTTTTTAACTACTTGTCATCCACAAACTGATGGATAGACTAAAGTGGTTAATCAAACTCTTTTTACTTTTTTACATGCTATGATTTGAACAAATTTGAAAGCATGGGAAGATTGTTTACCACTTGTTGAGTTTGCATATAATAGAAGTGTTCATTCTGCTACTAGTTACTCTCCATTTGAAATTGTTTATGGTTTTAATCCACTAACTCCTTTGTATTTGGTACCTATACCTGTCGATGAGTATGCTAGCTTAGATGGTGAATGCAAGGCTGACATGGTGAAAAATATTGCATAAGAAGGTACGACAACATATTGAAAAATGAACTGAGCAATATGCATCTCATGTCAACAAGGGATGAAAGAAGGTGGTGTTTGAACTTAGTGATTGGGTATGGGTGCATATGTGCAACAAATGGTTCCTAGCTCAGAGACGTTCAAAGCTGTAACCTAAAGGAGATGGTCCATTTGAAGTTGTAGCATGAATTAATGACAATACTTATAAGTTAAACCTTCCTGGTGAGTATAATGTGAGTGTAACGTTTAATATTTTTGATCTTGTCCCTTTTGATGTAGGTGATGATTTGAGAATGAATCCTTTTGAGAAAAAGGGGAATGACGAGAATCTTAGAGATGATGGGTGGAAGGCTTCAAAGGATGCAAAAGGTTTATTGCACATTTTAGAAAACTTAATAACTCGAGGTAGAGCAAAAAAGATGAAAGAGACACTAAATGGGTTAATTGAGGACATTCAGATTAACTAAGTTTCAAATGGTGTGAATTTAACCTTGAAAGAGAGTTCAGACCTTATTAATATAATTGGAGTACCTAATGGGTTAGGATTAAGTATTGCATTCACTATTAATTAAGAGTTTATTATCTGTCTCATAATTTGTCCCTATATAGGAATTCATCCTAAATAAGGATTTTTTTTAAATAGGAATTTATACCTCTTTAAGATTGTTATTTTAGTCTATAAATAGGCACCTCTTGTAAGCTCTAGAGGAGTAGACAATTTTGAATGAAATAGAAAGTAAGAGTTTCTCTCTCTCAGTTTGTTTGAGAACTAAATAACTTATGGTGTTCAAATTAACTTATTGCTCCTAATTTTTTTCTTTTCTAGAGTGTGACGTTCATATCCTTCTTAAATATTCTAAGTTCATATTCCTTTAAATGTTGGGTCTAGAGTTTGTATTATTAAATTATGATTTACCTTTCCTAATTGTTCTTTGATTTCTTGTGTGTATTGGGTTTCTAAGTTATGTCTTTTTTTTAATTTTCTACATCATTGTGTATAAGTAAATAATGTAAAATCTAAATTTAATATAAGAAATTGAAAATTTTTTGAAACCTTTTAATCAGTATCGATCAAATTAATTATTTTTTACTAGCCATTTTTACTTGTTAAAAACTAAATTATTATAGTAATAAAATCACTATAACTATTGACTGTTATTTTTATTTTTAATATTTATTTTTATAAAAAATTAAATAAAAATTAATATAATTTTTTTAATCAAAATACACCAGTGAAAACAACATTTATTCTTGCTCTCTCCTTTTTTTATTGAAAATTATTCAATTAACCAAATTAATATTCTTTTTATTATCTTATTATTTTAAATACATATTAATAAAAAGACCTATTGCAAAATTAAATTATTATAGTAATAAAATCACAATAATTACTAATTATTATTTTTATCTTTAATGTTTATTTTTATGACATATTAAATAAGAAGTAATTTAAAAAAAAAATTTATCTTCTTCATTTAGATACACCTAAAAAAAGCATCTCTTTTTGCTCTCTTTCTTCTTGAGAATTGTTGAGTTAAGTGGATTAATATTATTTTTGTTATTTTATAATTTAAAATACACGTTAGTAAGAAGGTATATTATATTTTAAGAAGATAGTTATTATAATTTATTGTATTAAAATATTGTCTAGGAGATGAGAATTATTTTTAAAAATATTGTTAAAAATATTTCAAATATTATATTTTTTAATTTAATTTAATTTTATTTGCATCTATATTTTATATATTTTTTTAATTTATTATAACAATAACACTGCCTTAGAGGAATCCATTATTTCTTATAAATTGGGATTACATCGCACCAAGTGTTTTGCCAGCAATAAGTCACAGTTCTGTAACAAAAGATTTGATGTTAAATATTTATTTTCCAAAACAGATCTTGTTTTTCTTAGATTTTGCTTATACTCACCATACAAGGATAGATTTAATGGAACAGAAAGTGATCCATTAGAAAAGTTTCATTTATTTATTTATTTAAATTTTGGACTTCTTGATAAAATTATTGGTGACGTGTTTTTTGTTACTTATCATCCTTAATGATACTTTAGGTTGCTCAATGTAGAAAATAAGTTCTTTTTTCTGTATACTTTAGGTTCGATTCTCACATCCCATCAAACTTATGCTCTGTGGCCCCTAATGATCACAATGGTAAAAAGTTGAGGCTGACAAGTATGCAAGAAGTGATGTGGAAAACCCTAAAAAGACGTGGCTTAGGGACCCAACACACACAATGAATCAAAGAACAACCAGGAAAGTTAAATTAGAGTTTAATAACACAAACCCTAGACCCAATATTCGAAGGAACACAAACTTAGGGTATTCAAGATGGATATGAACGCCAGACTCCAAAAAAGAAAGGAATTAGGAGTGATAAGTCGATTTGAACGCCACAAGAAGAAGTACCTCTTGATAAGTTCTTTAGTTCTTAGAAGAACCGAGGGAGAAAACCCTTACTTTCTATTTCACTCAAAATTGTCTAATTTCCAAAGCTTACAAGGGGTGCCTATTTATAGGTTTAGATAGCAATCCTAAAGAGGCAAAATTCCTATTTAGGAGAAATCCTTATTTTGGAGGAATTTCGGACTAATTCCAACACATACAATGAACTCTTATTTAGGAGTGATGCTATTACTTAGTTTGACCTATTAAGTATTCCAATTATATTAACTAGGTCTGAACTCTCTTTAAAACTTGAATTCGCACCATTTGTAATTTGGTTGGCCTGAATGTCCTGAATTAGCCCATTCAGTGCTTCTTTAATCTTTTTGGCTCTAGCTCATCTTATTGGGCTTTCTGGAATGTACAATGGACCTCTTGCATCCATTGAAGCTCTAGCTTGTGTAATTGGGCCTTCTGGAATGTGCAATAGGCCTCTTGCATCCATTGAAGCTTTATCTTGTATTATTGGGTCTTCTAGAATGTGCAATGGACTTCTTGTATCTATTGAAGCCTTCCACCCATCATCTCCACGGTTCTCATCATTCCCCCCTCCTCAAAAGGATTCGCCCTCGAATCATCACCTACATAAAAAAGGGAAAGGTCAGAAATGTTAAATGTTGCACTCACATTATACTCACTAGGAAGGTCCAACTTATAAGTATTGTCATTAATTCGTGCTAAAACTTGGAAAAGACCATCTCCTCTAGGTTGTAGCTTTGAACTCCTCTGAGCTGGGAATCGTTCCTTGTGCATATGCACCCAAACCCGATCACCAGGTTCAAACACCACCTTCTTTCGTCCCTTGTTGACATAGGATGCGTATTGCTCAATTCATTTTTCAATATGTTGTCACACCTTCTCATGCAATTTTTTTATCATGTCAGCTTTGCGTTCCCCATCAACATTGGCATACTCATTGATAGGTATAGGTACCTAATCCAGACGAGTCAATGGATTAAAACCATATACAATTTCAAATGGAGAGTAGCTAGTAGTAGAATGAACACTCTTATTATATGCAAACTCGACATATGGTAAACAATCTTCCCATGTTTTCAAATTTGTTCGAATAATAGCACGCAAAAGAGTAGAAAAAGTTCGATTAACCACCTCAGTCTTAGTGGATGACAAGTAGTTGAAAACAATAGCTTAGTACCTAACTTACCCTACAAAGTCTTCCAGAAGTAGCTTAAGAACTTTATATCTTGGTCTGAAACAATGCTCTGTGGCATGCCATGCAAACACACTACTTCTCTAAAGAACAAGTCAACCACATTGTTTGCATCATCAGTTTTATGGCATGGGATGAAGTGTGTCATCTTTGAAAATCTATCAACAATAACAAATACAGAATCCCTATCCTGTTTTGTTCGTGACAATCCCAGTACAAAGTCCATGAATAAATCAACCCAGGGATAGCTAGGTATGGGTAAAGGGGTATACAAGTCATGGGGTAAAACTCTAAATTTAGCCTGTTTGCATGTTATACATTTCTCACATATCCTCTCAACATCTCGTTTCATGCATAGCCAAAAGAAGTGTTCATTTAGGACATCTAGGGTTTTCCTAACTCCAAAATGACCTATTAGACCACCCTCATGAGCTTCTCTCACAACCAACTCCCTTAAAAAACTCATAGGCATGCATAAACGATTTTCCCTAAATAAGAAACCCTTATGCCTATAAAACTTCTCAAAGGCTGACTTCTCACATGCTCCATACACGTTAGCAAAGTCCGGATCATTCATATATAAATTTTTAATATGTTCAAATCCTAATAAGTTTGCAGTAAGTGTAGATATAAGGGTATAACTGCGAGATAATGCATCAGTTACCACATTGTCCTTACCTTGTTTATATTTGATGTTGTAGGGAAAGGTCTCAATGAATTCAATCCACTTGGCAGGTCTTTTGTTCAACTTTCCTTGTCCCTTCAAGTGCTTCGACGATTCATGGTCAGTATGGATGACAAACTCCTTGGGCCAAAGGTAATGTTTCCATGTCTCCAAAGCCTGTACCAATGCATACATCTCTTTATCATAAGTAGGATAATTAAGGCTTGCTCCACTTAGCTTTTCACTGAAGTAAGCAATTGGGCGCCTTTCCTGCATCAAAACAGCTCTGATGCCAATACCTGAAGCATCACACTCAATCTCGAAAGCTTTTTCAAAGTTAGGTAAAACAAGTAGGGGTGTAGAACTTAATTTTTCCTTGGTGCAATTAAAAGCCTTGTCTTGGTCACTACCCCACCTAAAACTCGTGTTCTTTTTGATAAGCTCAGTGAGTGGTGCAGTAATGGTGCTAAAGTCCCTAACAAAGCATCTGTAGAAACTAACTAGACTATGAAAGCTATGCACATCACTAATTGACTTAGGTGTAGGCCAATCATGAATTACCTTAATTTTTTCCTCGTCAACCTCAACACCTTTAGAACTCATAACATAGCCAAGAAATGTGATATGATTAGTACAAAAGGAACATTTCTTTAAGTTAGCATACAATTTTTCAGAACGTAAAACACTTACAATATAACGTAAATGATCAAGATGCTCTTATAGGGTTTTACTATAGACCAAAATATCATCAAAATATACAACCACAAATTTACCAATGAATGGACACAAAACATGATTCATTAGTCATATAAAAGTGCTTAGTGCATTAGTGAGACCAAATGGCATAACAAGCCATTCATACAAATTGTACTTAGTTTTGAAAGCTGTTTTCCACTCATCTCCCTCTCTCATCCGAATCTGATGATATCCACTTTTCAAATCAATCTTAGAAAATACACAGGAACCACGCAATTCATCCAACATGTCATTTAATCTAGGTATGGGGTAACGATACTTTATAGTGATTTTGTTGATTGCTCGACAATCAACACATATCCTCCAAGTCCCATCTTTCTTGGGTACAAGTAGGACAGGAACAGCATATGGACTCATGCTTTCCCTCACATATCCTTTGAAAATAAGCTCCTCAACTTGCCTTTGAAGCTCCTTTGTCTCCTCAGGATTACTCTTATATGCTGGCCGGTTAGGGATGGATGCACCTGGGATGAAATCAATTTGATGCTTAGTTCCTCTATTAGGTGGCAATCCACTTGGAACATCATCAGGGAATACATATTTAAATTCCTGCAATAGAGCAACAACAACATTAGGCAAAGATGGGTCAAACTTGTTAGTGTTAAAATAAGCCACTTTATACAAAACTATGATCATAGGTTGTTTGGCAAAAATTGCTCTTTGGACATCACTTTCTTTTGCATAGGAACTTTCTACTTTCTTCTCTTTCTCTTGTGTTCTTATGTTTTCTCCTCTCTTTTCTCTTTTTTCCATCTCTCTTTTCTGTTTACTCTCAATTTTAATCCTTAATTGATCCTCATAAGTTTGTTGAGGTGATAATGGTACAAGAGTGATAGGTTTATCATTCATTACAAAGGAATATCAATTATTGAATCCATCATGCATAATTTGTTTGTCAAACTGTCATGGCCTTCCTAATAGAATATGGCCTGCTTGCATAGGTACAACATCACATAAAACTTCATCGTGATACCTTCCAATAGAAAATGACATGAGCATTTACTTATCTACTTTAACTTCACCACTCTCATTCAACCATTGAAACTTATATGGTTTAGGATGCTTCATAGTTGGTAAATTCAGCTTCTCAACCATTGTTGTGCTAGCAACATTAGTGCAACTCCCACCATTAATAATCATATTGCATACCTTATCTTTGACGAGACATCTTGTTTGAAAGATGTTATCTCGTTGCCCCTCATTTTCTTCCTTCACTTGCATATCCAATGCTCGTCTTACGATGAGAGCTACTTCATTAATTGGATACTTCTCTCCATCACTTTCACCCTTTATTGATGGTAGAGAATCATCATCTTCATAGTCATAGGCACGTTTCAATTGCCTTCTTACTTTAGGAACCTCATAAGTTTCGTACCTCCTTTGCTACTCTAATATTGTATTGGCTTGCTCCTCCATTCTATCTCTCATATCATCAAATCTGGTATTTATGTGCTCAAATTGTTGTTGCATAGCTTTGATCATGAAGGACATGTCAACAGCTCCCTCATGAGCAGTACCTTTGCGTTTTGAAGTCATATTATTTTTTTTTTGATTTAGAGCCGAGCTCTGATACCAACTGATGCGGAAAATCCCAAAAAGATGTGGCTTAGGGGCCCAACGCACACAATGAATCAAAGAACAACCAGAAAAGCTAAATTATAATTTAATAACACAAACCCTAGACCTAATATTCGAAGGAACACGAACCTAGGGTATTCAAGATGGATATGGACGCCACACTCTAGAAAAGAAAGGAATTAGGAGTGATAAGTCGATTTGAACGCCACAAGAAGAAGTACCTCTTGATAAGTTCTTTAGTTCTTAAAAGAACCGAGGGAGAAAAACCCTTACTTTTTATTTCACTCAAAGTTGTCTAATTTCCAAAGCTTACAAGGGGTGCCTATTTATAGGCTTAGATAGCAATTCTAAAGAGGCAAAATTCCTATTTAGAAGAAATTCCTATTTTGGAGGAATTTCAGACTAATTCTAGCACATACAATGAACTCCTATTTAGGAGTGATGCTATTACTTAGTTTGACCTATTAAGTATTCCAATTATATTAACTAGGTCTAGACTCTCTTTAAAACTTAAATTCACACTATTTGAAACTTGGTTGGCTTGAATGTCTTGAATCAGCCCATTCAGTATTTCTTTAATCTTTTTGGCTCTATCTCATGTTATTGGGCTTTTTAGAATGTGCAATGGACCTCTTGCATCCATTGAGAATCCATTGAAACTCTAGCTCGTGTAATTGGGCCTTATGGAATATGCAATGGGTCTCTTGCATCCATTAAAACTCTATCTTGTGTTATTAGGTCTTCTGGAATGTGCAATGGACTTCTTGCATCTATTGAAACCTTTCACCCATCATCTCCACGGTTCTCATCAAGAAGAATATGTAAGAAGGGAAAATATCTGTACTTTATTGCAATATGGTTGTACATTAACACTGAAATTTGTGGTACAATAAAGATAATTACTTAATGGACCAAAAAACCAACAGGCATTGTTAGGACTCTCATTGCAGTTTGATTCATCGTTACTTAGACAAATATTAAAATTTTTTTCTCATCCCCTGAATAAAATTCTCATGGACATGTGCACTCTGAAATTTTACTTACAATCAATTTATAAGTGACTGCCTATACTTTCACCCTTCTCAAATAAATTTTATCATCTACAATGATTTCTAATTGCCGCAATTGGGGACAAATATTTTTAAGAAAATAATTGGATGCCTAATATCTGGTACGGTGCAATTATTTATGGACATAGTTCTCTATTAGATTGAGATTTTTTCATTGTATTTTTTGGCATGGGGTGTCAACATTTATCTAACCATTCATGGGATTAGGTTTGGGAGCAAGTAAATGGGGTCTATAGAGAAAAAATAACAATTTGTTTTTTCGACAATAGCACAATCCCCTTTTGCAACCTTTTGGTCACTCCAGATGATGAAATTTGTTTAAAAAGGGAGAAAGTCTATGCAGCTC
>JAHOYR010000003.1:5163197-5471863 GCA_023213295.1 Bruguiera hainesii
TTAAGTTTATTATTGGTATTTAGTTAATGAAATTTGAGTCCTAGAAATCTTATTTATTGATTTTCAGTTTACTTTTTAGAATTAGCTTTTAGTTTCATAGTTAAGTAACTCTCTCTTTAATTGGTTTATCTAGATAATATAGAAAATTTGCATAATTTGGTACTTGAGTTTCCTCCTCGTGGGATCAATACTCGGACTCATGTCCACTTTATTACTTGAACATCTTACATACTCATGGTGGATTTTAGGGCAATTAAGTTTTTGGCAATATTGATGGAGAGGAAAGTTTTCAATATCAATATAACAAATTTCCTTTATTAATTGAAATTGTATTTTGGTTTCTATTTTAATTTTATTTCCACTTTTATTTTGTTTTAATTTTGTTTATTTAGTCTTGTATTTTTAGTGTGTGATTCTATCATAGATTACTTGTTAATTAAGTTTAGCTATTATTCTAATTTTTTAGTTTTGTATTTGCAAAATTTTATTATGATAGGTGTTTTTGGGCAAAACTAAGGCAGGCATTAATAGAAATCAAAATCAATTGTTGAATTAGGGATTGTTTAGACCTATTTGAAGGAAATGACATTCTAATAAAATCTAATGGCCAAGCCATTAGCCTTACCCTATATTGTCGAAAAAATATTGCTTACTAAGGTTTCTAGTTATTTTTGTATCTTTTTCTTTTTTTCATTAAAGTTGTTTTTGTTAGATATTGATTCATATTTACTAGTTTTAGTGATTTTTTTGTTCAATATTATTGAAATATTTGTTCTTGATATTATAGGGTTGTTTAATGTATGCCATATACATGTAGCAAATTACCTTGTTTGATCCTAAGATAGAATGAACTCTACATGCACTAAGGAAAAATCAATTAGAGTAAGAACAAGTAACAATGGAAGTTGAATTGATCAATCAAATTTAGAACTATAATCAAAAATCCAAGAACATTGTGTGATTATGCCATGTTAAGTGTCAATGGTGCCTAGTCCAATATTATGTGACCAACAGTGAATGCCAATAATTTCAAGATCAAACCAAGCCTTATTTAGATGGTTCAACAAGATCAGTTTGGTGGAGAACCACAGGGCTTAACTGCACAACTTGCTAACTTCTTGGAAATTTGTGATACTATCAAGATAAATGGAGTTAGTAATAATGCCATTTATTTAAGACTTTTTTTCATTCTTTCTTAAGGATAAGGCAAAGATTTGGCTAAAGTCTAAGGCTCTTTATTCTTTTACAACCTATAACACTTTGTCACAAACATTTTTAAGTACGTATTCCCCCTTCCCTAAGTAAGACTACAAAATTTAGGAATGATATTATTAGTTTTGGTTAGTTTAATGGTAATTCTTTGTATGAAGTTGAGGAAAGGTTTAAGGAGTTATAAAGATGATGTCCCTATCATGGTTTACTTGACTGGTTACTAGTGCAAATGTTTTATAATGATTTGACACATTTAGTTAGTATTACTATAGATATAGCTATAAGAGGTGCCTTAATGACAAGTTAGTAAAAGAGGCAATATGAGCTATTAGAAAATATGACTTCTAACAATTATTAATGGTTAAATAAAAAAGGTAGGCCCTAAAGAGCTTTAGGTATGTATGAAGTTGAGGGAATAAACATGTTGAAAACCAAGGTTCATAACTTGGTAAGAATGTTCAATAAGTTGGATAACGTTAGTACTATTTCAAATGTTAATGTTGTTTTAACCTTATTGTTATGAATTGTGATTGATGTAAAGAAGCACACCTTAGTTCTGATTATGTGTAAGTTGAATAAGCATAATTTGTATTGCATTTTAATAGGGAGCATCAAAGTAATCCTTATTCATAAACTTACAACCTAGGTTGAAGAAATCACCTTAGTTTATCTTAGAAAGATCAAGGACATCAAGACCTTTTAAGCCTCCTAATTTTCAACTGAGACCCTAAGGAATGATGCAACAACAGAAGAGCAAACCAATATAGGAGTTAGTTATTGAAAAGTTAGCCAATGCCACTTCAAAGAGGTTTAAGCAATTAGAGTATAAATTTGACAAGTTGGTTACTTCCAACTGTAATTTATAAGTTTAACTAGGTTAGGTAGCAAATGTGACCTAACCTTGTGACTAAGGGAACCTACCTAGTAAATTAAAGGTGAATCTAAAGATGTAGTGTAAGGTAGTTACCTTGAGAAGTGGTACGCAACTTGGTCAGGTAAGTGGTGAGGTTATAGTAGATAATGGTGTTAATATGAGCCATGAAGAGATAAGTTAAAAAGAAGTTGAACAAACTGAGACACCATCCATACCACCACCAATAATCAAACCTTAAGTCCCTCCTATTCCTTTTCCTCAAAGCTTAATCAAAATAATATTGATAAATAGTTTGAGAAATTTCTTGAAGTATTTAGGTAATTACACATTAACATTCCTTTTATAAATGTCTTAGCTCAGATTCCTACTTATATGAAGTTCCTTAAGGAGATTATGCCAAACAAGAGGAAATTAGAAAAGCATAAGACTAGTGCTTTAACTAAGAAATGTACTGCAAATATTCAAAATAAATTTCCACTAAAACTTAAAGATCTAGAGAGTTTTTCAATCCCTTACACAATTGGTGATGTTGATTTTTTTAAAGTTTGTGTGGTTTAGGTAATATTTTTCACTAATGCCTTTATCTATATGCAAGATGTTTAGATTAAAGGAGTTAAAACCTATTACCATTTCTTTACAGCTAGCTAATTAATTAGTGAAATACCCTATAGGTATTTTGGAAAATATGTTATTTAAGGTAAAAAAAAATTTCATTCTTATTAATTTCCTTGTGTTGGAAATGGAGAAAGATAAGGAGATTCCAATTATATTGGGTTGCCCTTTTTTGGCCATAATTAAAGCTATTATAGATGTTAAAAATGGTAGGTTGACATTAAATATTGATGATAAATAGGTAAAATTTAATCTATCCAAGGTTACTAGATACTCTTCTTGTATTAATCATATTTTTCAAGATGATTTTGATGATAAGCTAACTCAAGAAGTTTTTAAGGACAAAAATCCCAAATAACCTCTTAAGAATTGTTTAGTGAGTGTAAGGACAATTGAGGATGATAATTTTGAGGTTACAGTAGTTGCATTTGCCTCAAAAGCAACTAGTTCAATGTAGAAGTAGAGAAGTTTTCAATTCAAGAATCTAGGCAAAGGTAAGCTACTTCCTTTTGCTTTTAATGTACAAGTCTCAATCTTAGAGTTGAAGCCATTGCCCCCATATCTCAGGTACCTTTTTTGGTTGATAATAATTCTCTTCTTATGATTATAAGTGCTTCTTTATCTGATGCTTAACTTGAAAATTTGTTGCATGCATTGAGATTGAGAAGAATGGCCATAAGATGGATTATTTCAAACCTTAAAGGAATCAATTGTTCTTTATGCATGCATAGAATATTAATAAAGAAAAACAGTAAACCTATTGTTGAAAATCAAAGACGATTAAATCCTAATATGAAAAATGTGATTATGACTAGAACTCTTAAATAGTTAGATACAAGTATTATCTATCAAATAAATATCTTATAGTTTTTGGATTATTCTAGTACATGTAGTACCAAAAAAGGGTGGGATGACTATTGTGCATAATGAACATAATGAATTAATTCTCACTAGGATAATAACTAGGTGGAGAGTATCTATAGATTATAAAAAACTTAATAAGATTACCCGTAAAAATCATTTTCCCTTACCTTTTTTTAATCAAATGTTAGAAAGACTTATTGGGTATAAATATTGTTATTTCTAGATGGCTATTTGGGATATAACCAAATTCCTATAACCTTAGAGGACCAAAAAAAAACCAGTTTCACTTTTCCTTATGATACTTTTGTATTTCATAGGATGCCCTTTGGTTGATACAATGCACTTGCTATGTTCCAACGTTGCATGATGACAATTTTTTTTGACTTTGTTGAGAAGATCAAGGAAGTGTTCATGGATCATTTTTTTTGTGTTTAGATCTTTTATTGATAGTTGTTTGGCTAACCTATCTAAAGTTTTGCAGTGTTGTGAGAAGACCAACTTGATCTTAAATTAGGAGAAATGTCATTTTATAGTGTAGAAAGACATTGTGTTGGTGATAAAGTCAAAATTATGACAATATTTATGTTTTATTTATAATTTATGCTTTGTTAAATTGATCATTTGATATGTTTAGTGAATGTTTTATAGGTAAGTGATTTGGAATAACTTTTTAAGATTATGATATGAATAGGAGAACAAAGAGGTTAAGGAGTTGAAGGACATTAATTTATAAGACATTTTAATCAAGTTCCAATAATTAACCATTTGAATGGCTAAAAAGATATCAAAGTTGATGTCAAATTGATGCAACTTTTGAATCTATAGAAAGCTTATACATAAGGCTATGACTTTTTTGCTTATAGCTCAATCAAATTCAATCATTTTCAAGGCAAAAATTTCATTAAAAGTTGAATTTGTAATAATTATGGATTTGAAATGTGATTTTAATAAGATGATTGGTCATGATTTATGGAGAGAGATTAGCAATTGAGATTGTATAGCTATTTTAGGGATTAAAGGAGACTTAAAGTGCTAAAATTAAGGGAAAATATTTGGAAATAACAACCTAAAATAGAAGCACACAATTGGTTTGTGGAAGTTTTAAATGCTACTGAAAATTAAGGTTATGTTTTGGTGGATTGGATGATAGCTAAGATTATAAGAGAAAGATTATGTGATAAAAGGTGATATTCTACTATGAAAAAAAGGGAGTGAAAGGTGGTAGATTGTAGAGGCGAAAGGTTGTGAAGCTAGGCTAGCAAAGAAAGAAATTCTTTTGAAATTAATTTTTTTGTCATGACTTGTACTTGTTTTGTTTTGCCATGATGTTTATGAACTAAATTCATAGTAAGGAATTTGATGTAACCTACACAAAATTTCTTTATCTTATGCTTGAGTTTTAAACTAGTTCAATATTTTGGTTTCATTCATTGTGCTTAATTCTATATTGAGTTTGTATCATATATTATCTATATTTAATGTAAACTTAGTGGATTATATTAGACATAACAAAGGAAGATACCATATTCACCTATTATGTGTGCACTCTTAAATGGATTAATTCTTATTTATGTAGATGTCATGCTAAGAGGGGATTTTAGTTTTTATTTTTCTTATGGGTTTAATGAGTTTTTAGTCATTAAATGAGCCAAACACCAAGGTAGTTTGATAATCAAGAATACTTGATTGTAGCCAAATGACAACAAAATGATCATATTAAAAGAGAACAAACCTTAAAATTGAACCAATGATTAATGAAGACATAAAATTGATGCGTATAGTGAAATCAAATTCTTAATGTTTATCTCTTTGTGATCGGTTACAATTGTTTGCTATAACTTAAATTTATTTTACAAGTTGTCAATCTCTTTTAAATAGTTTAAATTGTTAAGTGTTTTTTTTTAATCAAAACTCTTATTTATTTTACCAAATCAATTATTGTCATGTGTATGACATAACTTATCTGTCGCAAAGTTAGATGATTTGAATGAATTAGACAAATCCTTATGGAATCGACCCTTGCATTAGTGTGTTATACTACTATTGATTCGTTCACTTGTGAGATATAACTTTTTGACCATTAGTTGGACCATAAAATCTCAGCTAAGGATATTGAGGCAAATCGAGCAAAGATATAAACAATTGAAAAGTTACCACCACTGACTTATGTTAAAGGAATTAGAAGTTTCTTTGGTCACATGGGATTTTATGGCATTTTATTAAGGATTTTTCTAAAATTACCAAACCTCTTTGCAATCTATTATATAAGGATGTTGCTTTTGAGTTTGATGATAATTGTTTAAGTGTTTTTTGTAGGTTGAAAAAGGAGTTGGTTTCGACATCAATTCTAATAACACCAGATCGGAGTTTGCCTTTTAACCTCATGTGTAATGCTAATGACTTTGCCTTAAGTGCTATTTTTGGCCAACAAAGAGAAGGGAAATTGCATGTTATATATTATAATAATCGTATTTTAAATGATGCATAATTGAATTATGCAATTATTGAGAAAGAATTATTTGTTATGGTATTTGCTTTTAAGTAATTATTGGCAAAGAAAAATGCCAAGCCTTGGCTAATTAGGTGAGTGTTGTTTTTGACAAATTTTGATCATATTTCATAGGTTCCATGGTGATTATTTATGCTAACTATATAGTAATTAAGTACTTGTTGGCAAAGAAAAATGCAAAGCCATAATTGATTAGTTAGGTGTTGCTTTTGAGAAGTTTTGATCATATTTCATAGGTTTCATTATGAGTGTTTATATTGAGTATGTAGCAATCAAATACTTGTTGGCAAAGAAAGACGTTAAGCCATGACTAATTAGGTGGGTTTTGCTACTCTGAGAATTTGATCTTAAAATTTGAGATAAAAAGAGCTCAAAAAATGTGGTGGCAAATCCTTTGTCTAGATTAGAGGGATAGTCACAAGTAATAAAGGTACCCATTAATGGGAGTTTTCCAGATAAGCAATTATTAGTGGTATCACTTATTTTGTGGTGTGCATATTTGGTGAACTACCTAATGAGTGGCATAGTTCTACTTAATTTGAGTTATCATCAAAAAAGGAAGTTTTTAAGTGATATAAAGTATTACTTTTGGGAAGAGCCACTATTCTACAAATTTTATGTTGATGGGATGATTGAGAGATATGTACCCTAAAAGGACATTAGTGATATTCTTCAAAATTATCATTCCTTAAAGTGTGACAGACATTTTAGTACTTCCATGATAGTTACAAAGGTATAACAATTTGGTTTCTATTGGCTAACTATATACTAGGATACTAGACATATTGTGAGCATATGTAATAAATGTCAAAGGGTTAGAAAAGTGTGTAAGAGGAATAAGATACCATTAAATAATATCTTGGAGGTTAAACTACTTGATGTGTGGAGGACAAATTTCTTGGATCCATTTTTATTGTCTTTTAACAATTAGTATATTCTAATGGAAGTGAACTACGTTTCCATATGAGTTGAGACCATTGTAACTCACAAGTAGTGATGAGATTTGCAAAAAAGAACGTCTTTTCGAGATTTGGTGTCTCAAGAGCCATTATTAGTGATGAAGGGTTCCATTTCTAGAATCATTTGTTTGATACCTTATTGAAAAAGTATAGGTTACTCATAAGCTAACACTTACCTATCATTCTCAAACAAAATAAGCAAGTGGAACTAATGAATTCGAAATTAAAGTTACATTTGAAGAAAACTATTGCCAAGTCAAGGATGGATTCATTGAACAAGTTAGACTATGACCTTTTGGCACATAGAACAACTTTGAAGACACCCTTGGGCATGTCCCCAGACAAACTTATCTTTGGAAAGTCTTGTCACCTACTAGTAGAATTAAAGTATAAGACCTATTGGGCAGTTAAAGAATTGAAAATGAATTTAAAGTTTATAAGAAAAAAGATATTGTTGTATTTGATTGAGTTGGAAGAGTTCAAGTTAAATGCCTATAAGAGTGCTCAACTTTATAAGGAAAAAACCAAGTATTGGCATGATAATCATATTTAAAAGAGGACTTTTAAGATTGGACAACACGTGTTACTCTTCAATTAACATCTTAAGCTATTCTCAAGCAAACTTTAATTTAAGTGGTCTAGTTTATTCATAGTGGCAAAGGTGTATCCATATGGAGTTGTGTAAGGTGCATAATAAGGCCACTAGTACATTTAAGGTGAATAGGCAACATTCTGGTTAGTAAGGTGGTGCCTAAAGGAGTCACTTACTCCTTGCAGGATGTCAGTTATGAGTGATTTTATGGTTATCATGCTAATGACTATGAACAAGCATTTCTTAGGAGGCAACCTAAGCCCTCTTTCTTTTCCATTCTCTTTGTTAGTTATTGTTCTTTTCTTTTAAAATTTTTCAATAAATGTGACCATACCTTAATTCTTTTGTTTAGGTTGTTCAAATTCAAGCATCTCAAACTTTTTCCTTCAACTATCAATCTTTGAACATAAATTAGGGAAGTTTCATTTAACTTTGTTCATCTTCCCTTTTACATTGAAAACAATGTGTGATTCAAGTTTGGGGAGGGTAATTTATGATTTTTATGTGTGATTTTATGTTTATTTAGTATCATGATTTATATACAAGTTACTTCTCATGTTCAATCATTGCAATTTTGGTTTAAGATGGGTAATATCTTATAAAATGAGATTAAGCATGGTTTGATTTGTAAGATCATTGAAATGCATATTCCTTATGAAAGTTAGGTGAGTTGTGTGACTATGCATAAGATTTAAGTGTACTGCTTCTCTCGTGAATTTCTTCTTTAAGCTAAGCTTAAATATGGTGGCTATGAATAAATATGATTGAATGAGTTGAAATGCCTATATACTCTATTGTTTTGAGTTGTTTAATAACTAAGAGTTTTCATCACAAAATATTGTCTTTCATGTCAAATGGTGACTTAAACTATTAAGTATGTAAAAAGCACTTTAAGTATGTAACTTATTAAGTAACCAATTGTATTCATTACAAAATATTTGTATTCACATCAAAAGACAAGTATAGGAACATAAAGATTTTAAGAAAAAAAAGAAAAAAGAGAAAATGATTGTAATAGTGAGAAGGAGTGATTACAAGAGTAGTAGTTACATGATTTGATTATGTTAATTGCATAATAAACATGATTGAGTTTGAACTTGTGTATGGATATATGAGATGGAGAATGTGAGTATGCTTAGTTTTTCTTTGTTCGTTATTATGTTGTTTTAAGTTGAAAATGTCATATTTTGCATGGTAGATACCTTAGCTGTGATTAGTGATTCTAAATTGCTTGCTATTCTTTACTTTAAATATGATCTTTCACTTACTTAAGGACAAACAATTATGCAAGTTTAGGGATATTTGATGTGTGGAACTATTTTATACATTTTATGTCACAATTTGAGTGTTTTTTCTAATTTTTAAGTTAATTGTTCTTAATATTTTGAGTTATAATTGCATTTATCTAGTCTTTGTTATTTTGTTATTTTGCAGGTTTAAGTGGTAGATTGGACTTCAAATAGGTTTAAGGAGATGAAGGATTTGAACCGAAAACCATCTCATATTTTGGCAAGAATTCTTATTTTAGTAGCTTGCACACTATTCTGCTTTTAAGTCATAACTAGAGCTACAAACCTTGGATTAAGACATTTTTTAACTTTCTAGAAAGCTAAGATATAGGACTACAACTTTTCTAAAGAGCCCAACTCAAAATTTAGTCATTTTGATATTTGAAAATTGGTTGTAAGTCAATGGTGTGAATTTGGACATTAATCAACATTAAATTAAAAGTTCTAAAAGATAGAGATTATAACTAATTTTGTAGGGTGTACTTATTGGCTATTTTAGAGTTTTGAGAAATATCTATATTAAAGAGAAAACATCAAAAAAAAAAAATAGAGGTTTCGAATGGTGGAGAAAGGGAGGATGACAAAGCAAGTAGAGGATTTGGAAACAGTAAAGATAAGGGATGAATGTGCAAGACTTGAAGACTACTTACCTTCTTACTCTCTACTCTTCTTCCTCACTATTTACTGGTTTATTTTAAAATGTTTTGTGAATGTTTAGTTGTTTATTTATGTGTTTAATGAATATGAGTGGTTAAATCTTTTATTATAGGGTAAGGATATAGTCATTAGATTCTATTAACAAATTGATATTTCATTTGTTTTGAGTGTTCTTAGTTAATTTAATTTAATGCTTTTAATTTTCATTCATGTGAATAACTAGCCATTATTTGCATGTTTAAGGTATTAAATGATGGAGCAAAAGTGGAAGTTTAGAAATAAATATAAATTTTTTAAGCACTATTAAGAATCCATACGTCTTAATGAACTTAGATTAGTTTATATAATCACAAAAGTAAATATAAGCATAGTTGTTGATTTTTGAAAGAGATCATCATATAGTTTAACAAGTTTAGTCATTATTGTTAACAAGTTTTAATTCTAACAACTAGATGTCAAGTTTGTTATTGGTATTTATTTGATGAAATCTAAGTCCTAGAATAAGAGATCTAGTCACCCATGTTCATTAAACACATGAATAAACAACTAAATGTTCATAAAATATCTTAAAATAAATTAGTAAATAGTAAGGAGGAAGAGTAGAAAGTAAGAAGGCAGGTAGTCTTCGAGTCTTGCACATTTGTCTCTTGTCATTGCTACTTCTGAATTCTCCACTTACTATTTCGTCCTCCCTTTCTCCACCACTTGAAACCCCCTCTTTTTTTTTTTGTGATTTTTTCCTTTTAATATATATATGTCCCAAAATCATAAATTAGCTTGTGAGTACACCCCACAACATCAGCTCTAATCCTAATTTTTTAAAACTTTTAATTTAACAATGATTAATGTCTACATTCACATTACTCATTTCCAACCAATTTTTGAATATCAAAATAATAGAATTTAGAGTTAGGCTCTTTACAAAAATTATAGTCCTATGTCTCAATTTTTTAGAAAGTTAAAGAACACCCTAATCCGAGGTTTATAGCTCCAATTATAGTTCAAAAACTAAATAGTGTCCAAACTACTAAAACATGAATTCTTGCTAAAATATAAAATGCTTTTTGTTTCAAATCCTTTACTCTTTAAACCTATTGAAAGTCTAATTCACCACTTAAACCTACAGAATAACAAAATAACAAAGACTAAATAAATGTAACTAAAGCCTAAAACATGAAAATTAATTAACTTAAAAACAAAGAAAAACACTTAAATTATGATATAAAATGTGTGAAATAATTTCAAACATCAAATATCCTTAAACATGCTTAATTGCTTGTTTTTAAGCAAGTGAAAAATCATATTCAAAGTAAAGAATAACAAGCAATTAAGAATCACTCATCACACTTAAGGTACCTACCGCGTAAAACATCATATTTTAACTTAGAACAACACAATAACAAATAAAAAAAAAAAAACTAAGCATACTCACATTCTTCATCTCACATATTCATACATAATTCTAGGCTCAATTATATTTATTATGCAACTAACACAATTAAATCATGTAACTACTACTCTTGCAATCACCCTTTCTCACTACTATAATCATCTTGTCTTGTTTTTTTTTTTTTTTTTCCTTAAAATCTTTAAGTTCGTACACTTGTCTTTGGATGCAAACACAAACATTTTGTGATGAAGTCTTCTAGGAACTTTGTTTATTGATTTTCAATTTACATTTTAGAATTAATTTATAATTTTGTAGTTATTTAACTCTCTTTTCAATCAATTTATCTAGATAATATAGGGAATTTGCATAATTTGGTACTTGATTTTTCTCCTCATAGGATCAATACTTGAACTCATATCCACTTTACTACTTGAATGTCTCATTCACTTATGGTGGATTTTAAGGCAATCAAAAATCCAAAACTTAATAGATTGGATATGGTTACATGGTCACAAAGAAACAAGAAACATAAAGTCCTTACTAAGTATCTTAATAAGATCATAAAAGTGGACTTATAACTAAACTTGAGGCTATCAAAACATTGCCTTTAAACATCTACTCCTTGGCTATAACCTGTAATTGAAATAACAAAAATTTGAAGTGTTTTCCCTCTAATAAAAGATTCTTCTTTGATTAACTAAGAGTCCTTAATGTTTAAGGCCAATCTTTATCACTCTTGATTGCATGGCAAGCTCTTTTCTAAGATCCTCAAATATGTTCATAATAAAAGCTTTGGTGAAAATGTTTGCTAGCTATTTTGTATAATAGATCAATCTCTCTTTCTTCTTGAGGATCCTTTAGAAAATGTAGCTTGATCTTATAGTGCTTTGTTCTTCCATGATGGACTGGATTTTTAGAGATAACAATTAAAGACAAATTGTCACAATGAGTGGCAATAGGTTTAAATGGTTTTTGATGCAAATTTGGAAGCAATTTCTTTAGCTAGACAACTTGATTTGTAGCTTATGTTGCTACTATATATTCTACCTTTGTTATGGATTATGTCACCATACTTTTTCAAAAAATTCTAGTAAAATGCCCTTAAACCAAGTGTGAAGATATAGTTTAATGTACTTCTTAAGTCATCAATAGACTAACTTAATCACTATCAAAAAAAAACCAATTAACTTATACTTAACTTTGTTTTTAAATAAAACACCTAACTTAGCAATGCCTTTAACATATGTAGGCACCCTCTTGGCAACTTTATAATAAAGCTCACTAGGAGTAAGCATAAATTTGAAGAGCAGATTTGTAGAGTGTATAATGTTAGGCCTAGATGCAATTAAGTATAAGAGACATATCATAAGGCTTTTATAAAGATCTATACTGAATTCCTTAACTTTATCATCTTTGCTTAATTTCTAATTCATTATTAAAGGAGTATAGATCTACTAGCAATTTTTTGTTATGAATCTTTTCAAAAACTCTCTTGTATACTTCTCTTGGCAAATAAATATGTCATATTAACTTTGCTTCACTTCAAGTTCTAAGAAAAGTGACATTTTAAAAAAACTCGAAACATTTCCTTTTTGAACTATTTCACTGTGTTAATGTTTTTACTAATGATGAGAAGATTGTCATCATACAAGGAGATAATTAGAATTTCTTCTTTTTTTGCCTTCATAAACAAAACAACTTCATTTTTGCATTTAACAAAGCCAAGCTTCAAAAAATGGTCATTTATGCTATTATACCATGCTTTTTGAGTTTGTTTTAAACTGTAAAGAACCTTTATCAGCTTATATACTTTGCCCTTTGATCCTTGCTTTTCAAATCCCTTTGGCCACTCAACATAAATTTCTTCATCTAAAATTCCATTAAAGAAGCCTAACTTCATATCTAGTTGAAAGATAGACCAGTTCTTTTAAGCTACAAGTGCAGTAAAAGCTTGATTATATCAAGCCTTGTAATAAAAGTTAAAGTTTTTAAAAAGTCCACTCCAAACTTTTATGCATACCCTTTTGCAACAAGTCTTGCCTTTAGCTCATTTATTGAGCCATATGGGTTAAGTTTGTTATATGCACCCATTTTAGACCAATTAAATTCATGTTTTTTGGTTTATGTACCAAAATCCAAGTCTAATTTCTCTTTATAGCAAAAATCTCCTTCTTCATGGCATGTTGTTGACCAATAGATTGAAAGGCATCAAAGAAGTCTAAAAGCGTTAATACAAAAAATTACTCCTTGCATAGACATTTATAAGAAACTCAATCCCTCTCACTGACATATTTTCATCATCTTCATCTTTAGAATCTTTTGAACCATTGTTAGCAAATAAGAGAACATGTTTAGGAGCAACTTTAGTTTGCTTAACAACTCAATTTTCTTAATTCCAAGTTTCATTTTCCTTGAACTTTAGATCTCTACTCGCCATAATCCTTTCAAACTAAACATCATAAACTTTATAGGCATTTAAAGTTGAACTATAACTAATAAACATAATAAGCTTATTTGCTTTATCTAGTTTACTACGAAGTGTAAGGTGTCGTTAATTAATGCACAATTCTAGCTTTATTATAAGTCTATTTAAATGCTTTTGAGGTAAATTTAGTCTCATTATCAAACTTGAATGTTTTAACCTTACAGCCTAATTGATTATCCACTAGAGCTTTAAATGTTAGAAACACTCCATCGACTTCTAATTTTCGTTTTAGAAAATAAACCCAACTATAACTTAATAAATCATTAATGAACAATAAAATGTATTTGTTACCATTTAAAGACTTAGTTTTTATAGGGCTACATACATCAATGTGAACTAATTATAGTCTTTCCATTATTCTCCAAGCTCCATCTACATGAAATGGAAGTCTAGACATTTTGCTCAATTGACTTATGTCACAAAAATCATCGTCATATGAAATCACTGGCACACCATTCACCATTGGTTTTTCTGCAAAGATTGCAGTCTAACATAAAGATGGTGGCATAATCTTTTATACCATAAGACTGAGTCATCAATAGTAACAAGTAAAGCACTATGATTTAATTGCTTAAGCTCAAAGGGAAACCTTTTCCTTTTATTCTTAACATTTATCAATTTAACTCTAATGAAATCTAGAATTATGCATAATTTTTGTTTACAAATTGAAGAGCAATGTTTCAAAAGTAATTACCCTACACTCAACAATTTCTATCTAAATTCTAGTACTATTATACATCAGTGATCAATTCAATACTTAAGAGAGTTTAAACTGCTACTAATCCTTTTCTTTTAATAACAATATGAGCACCATTGTCAATTCTGACTTTGGAAGCATAAGACCTATCTAGATCCTTGAAAACATCTCAATTTAGTGATATGTGGTAGGTACAACTACTATTAATAAGCCATGAATCAATTATTTTCTTACTTGTACAATTAGTTGCAACAAAAAGCTTTTCCTCATTGGCTGCTACCACAGTTTGTCAACCTTAGCTTGCCTTTTCTTTTGCTACTGCAGTTGCTCTCTCTCGGCTTTATAGATTTTATCAATATGTCCTTTCATATTACAAGAGGAGCGCACTACATCTAGTCTTCTCCAACAATCCTTTGGAAGATGAGTTTTTTTGTTACAATGCTGATAAGGATCATAAACCCTTACTCTCTACTCCTTATTTTCTTGAGCATTTTGTTGACTCTTATATTGAGATTTATCCTTGGAACTTACTGCAAAAGCTCCTTTATCTAAAGTTCCCCTCTTTGAATCTCCTTTTTGTCTAAAAGGACTTCTTTGCTCTTATACTTATAGAGAATTAAAAGTCTTTTAATGATGCAATCTTTGCCTCAAATCCTTCAATGGCACTAACAGGGATTTTTTCAATAATCCTTCTATTTGAAAATCATCTCAAAGTAATATCACTCAATTTATAATTTTCATGAGCCTATAACTATGTTATTTAATAGTTTCAGTCTTTTTCATTTTCAGAACCTCAAATTCCCTTTTAAAATTTAATAATTGTATGGTTCTAGTTTTGTCAGTACTGCCACATTCTTCCTTCAACTTGTCCCAAGCTACTTTAAGGGTCCCAAATGCCATGATTCTACTAAATATAGCCTTTATCATAGAAATTTGAATACAAGAAAGAGCTTGGAAGTGTTTTACCACCTACTCAATATGATTTTTCAGTTAAATAACTCTAGGATTAATAGAAAGAGCCAAAGGATCTCCACTATGTTCAATAACCTTCCAAATATCATATGCCCCTAAATATGTTTTCATCATCATAGTCCACTACAACTAATTTTTAATGGAAATCAAAGTAGTGTGAAGTTTATTAAGGTCATAATACATATTTTGATATGGTTTGACAACTAATTTCTTTCAAATTTTGGTGATTCATCACAATACTCTTGTATTTCTCTCACATATGCAAGTTCCTTTAACATCCTTTTATAAAACCACTCAAGTGGATTTACAATACTTAATCTTCTGCTTCATAATGCAAATTGGTCACATTGTGATATTAGTGTTTAAATATGATTTTTTCTTTTAAAATTTAAGTGATTTCTTTTAAGATTCATATGCAAAAAATTAATTTATATATAAATCAAATAAATAATAAATAAATAGATATATTATATAATAGATACATTATTTTATAATAATTTTATATAGAAATATACTTAACATCTCTATTATTTATAAATAACTTAAAAAATGAATAATAAATTTTCCTTCACTTATTGGTTAGATTAGTAACGTTACTTCTAACAGTTTCAAAGATTGCTTGTTGCGTTTGAAATTCCATAACATTTGTGTGCTGAAATTGTTTGATAAGTTGTTGCCAGATCTACAATTTTGATTCAATATGATTCAGTTATCTTTAGCCACAGAGTGGGCATATTGAGATTTCTGTTGTTGGGGTGGCAGATCTTGCCACAGATGTTTGGTGCTATCGATATGGACTAAAGATCCAGCATAATAATACATCAACAGGCAAGGGACAGTAGACAATTTGAGCAGACAAGCTGCATATTTCAACATCATATGCAACTAATTAAAAATAATTAACATCGTATATATACTCAGATGTATAACTTACGATTCATGAAAACCCCTTTTCAAAGAACCTACCAAGATGTCACATACCAGAAATAAATCTTAACGGTGTGTTTGGTTTGATTGAAAACCGCGGGAAAGAAAAGGTGGTGAAAAAAAATGACCAAAAAGAGTCAAAATCACATGTTTGGATAACCCCTGTGAAAGAATGTTGCGTGAAATCATAGAAAAATATACCGTAGGATCCACTATTTTTTTTTTTTTTTCTCATCATAGGAAAATATACTGTAGGCTTAATTAACTCTGTTTATATATTTCTCAAAATGGCCTCATATCTCATCTAAACCACAACCTATTGTTCTCTACTGTCCTTTTATTTGTTCTTCTTCCTCTGAATAATTAACTTTCCTTCTACATTCTCACAGAAAAAAAATCGTTCTTCTATTCTGCCAACATCATTGCCCCGTAACCCACAAGGAAGCAAATCGAAACAAAAGGCAGATTTGGGTATTATCTGCAAAGATTGAGGTGTTAAAAAAAAAAATATATTTTCTGGAATTTTTCTTTAACGAAAATTTAATTTCCACAATATAGAGTTTTTCTTTAAACGAATACTAGCAAATAAACTGTAAAAAATCAACGTATCGTTGTCCATGTCGATTCCCTAAGGTGAAAATTTCTTTATCAATCTGTACTTAAGAAAATTTTGTCTTTCCTCCCAGATTCTTCCCTTTTCTGTCTTCCTACCTTTTTCTGTTTCTCTATCTATATTTTCTCCAATTCTTCTCTTTTCCTTTCGGTTCTTCTGATGTCAGAAAGAATTCAGGAAAATCTTAATGATAACGTTTATTTTTTTTTTATAATGATTATTATTAATTAGGGAATTAATATCTTAATTAAAACATTACATTTTCCTTCCGTAACATTTATTTATCAATTAAGAAATTATCCCTTTTTTTCTGATAATAATTATTTTTCTCGTAATTATTATTTTTTTTCTATAACAAGAGAGTAGAGGAATTTTAAACTCAGTGACCTAAATTACCATTATTTCCAACCGACCATCATATTAGACCTTTTATATTGAGTTATACTCTAAATAACAAGAGTCACTCATATTAATTAATTTAACATGAGGTTCCTTCAAGTGTGAAAACTAAAACTAAAAAAAAAGAAGAGTTTTTGCAGAAGATATTGAGGTATGCCATGTAGATCAGATAATAGGGAACAGGAATTTGCAGAGAAGAAGATGAAATTTTAGTGTTTGTATCCCCGTTTATCAGTTGCTTTGGCAGTACTGAAACCAAGCGATGACTTCCTCTCTCAGAGCCCTGGTTCTAACTTTATCTTTGTTGAGGTTTTTATATCCCCTGTTCTCCATTATCCCAGTTTCTGTTTTAATTTTTGATTTTTGTTTTTCTTGTGTTTTTACTCTTCTTAGCTCATGCATGTTAGGGTCTTTTCGATTTGTTAATACTTTATCTGTTTGCTTCCCTGCATGTCTGCCTCTCCATGCTCTGTCACCGAACAATCATCTTCGATATTTGAACAATACTATTGAAAATAGTACTAGAATGCCTTTACTATTTGCCAGACCATTGAGGAAGCATGGATAAAAGTGTAAAAACAGTTAGCGGAATCGGAGAAGGATTTGATACTGGAGGAATTCGAATCACTAGAAGTGTTCTTCTTGGAAAAAAAAAAAAAAAAGATGCGTTTTTTCCGTACCTATGCAGCTCTGCTTCTATTTCACGTTGCATCCGCTTTAGAGGCCATTCTTTTTTCTTTTAAAGCTTAAACAATCTTTCATGAATGCCTCGGCCAAAATCTGCTATATTATATCGTTTTACATTTTAACATTTGTCCATGTAGATGCATGAGACTTGGATTCTTTGTTTATAAAGATCCCTTAAACAACTTATTATTCGGCCCATAGCTAATTATCTACTAACTTGATAAAAATAATTTCGTATTGTTTCTAGCTTCTCATCATGTAGCTGTTTCTCTTTAACCTATAATTCATCATTCAAGCTGACAATGTCTGGATTTATGATTCATGACATTTTTTTTTATAAATTAAACATTGGAGACAATGTTATGCAACAAGCGAACTGGTGGAATTTTTATGGTGCATCACTATCAATTTTGTTAATTGTGGAGCTTTTTTATTTGTTTCCTTGCGAGCTGGGGGGAGGGGAGCATTATTAGCAGGACGTTGCTTCCTTATAATTTTGGGGTGGCTTTTGTTTTCCCTTTGCCCCATTTTGTACAGTGAAAGCTACAGAGATTGGTTTTCGGGATGTGTTTTTGTACAGGGCTTTTGGGCACTGTTTCATAGTTTAGGTACCTATTAATAAAATTAACATGATTGCTGTTCTATATGTATATCACACGATTGTCAAGCTGAAGGCATTCGCATCAAGCATGTTATATTCATACAATATGCACCAGCCAGAGACTATTCCTATTATGTCGTGCAATAATAAAAGGCACGCAAGTAAAGTTTGTATGCGCGAATAAGTTAGACTGCTTTGGAAAACGTTCCTCCCGAATAACATGCCAGCATACAAAGTTCACGTCAAATTCAGATTCAAGCTCTTTCACAGACGGAAGTTCCATTTCAGTTCAACCACAATAATCATCCGTAGCTGTGTTAAAACAAATCAACACACACTGAGTCGGACAGCTGGACAATGTAGCTATTACTGCACAGCTTACATTCCCCTTAGTAACTTTTTGCACATGCTGTGCTTCCAACTTGAAAACCGAGTCAAAGACAATAACCCTTTGATCATGGATGTCAACACAAAGAAAATCCCAATTTTATCATAGAGAACTGAAAAAAATAACTACACAAAACAAAATGTTTAAAAGACTATTATCATTGTCGACTTTATTTTCCTAGTACCTACTTGCTCCCACGACTTAGTGTTGCTGACAACGATAGGAGTGGGTGACATAAATAAGTGTTACTACCAACATCTACTTACATGGCTCACTCCCCTCAACTTTACCTCTTGACCCGCAAAGTCCTTCAATTTAATAGTCCCAGAGCAAAGGGTAAAATTTTATGGAACTGTCTTTTGATCTCCTCTTGCCTTCTGTTGTGCCCATGACCTGTGTTTATTATTGCATTTAGACTGATAATAAACCTAAGGGCTAATACACCATGCATAATTTCTTTGGGCTGCATTCTGCCATCAGCATACTAAAGAACGTTAACGTCTCACTAGAAAGAAGATGTCCCATTCAAATTAAAAGACAATATTTTAGGAATCCAAAAGCAACATACCGAAAATGAATGCTCAATAATATACCGACGCATTTTCCTTTCCTTCAGCGTAATATTCTTTCATTAACAACCATGCAGAGATTTGGACAAATTGGCAGATAAACGTTGGGGTAAATTCTTGCATAAACAAAGAAGTGACAAGATCTACTAATTTAGGCACCAACGTAGTAATCAAACCAAAATTAAATCAGCTTGTGGGAGTATAACATTCGATATTTTACAGATTTATTTAAACGGACATCATTCAGTATTCTTTGTTCAAAATCCATCCACCCATTCTGATGATAAGTCTGAACTGGTACATGTGGAGATGTCGCTAAAGGAGACACTCACACAGTCGTGCGCAACCTCATTTGCTTCTCTCCCTCCAACGTTTGCTTCCCCTTTGACCCACCATCATCAAATACACTAACAGATTTAGCATGTACATCCACACTGCCATGTGATTTAATGTCCAACCCCTTCTGCACACTACCTTCACTAACCTCTACATCCTCTAAAGGCTCATGGTCCATTGCTCGTGCCTTTGCCACAGTCCCCACACTAGGAATATGCCTTTGAATAGCAGCTACAACACCTCTTACCAATGAATCTAGATAAACTAAACTTCATCTTTTGAACCTTTGCATGCATCATCCAAGCCTACACTCTTTTAACCATTGTCTACCCCCTTACATATTGTCTGACTAAATCCAAAATTCTCTCTCAATCCAATTGGGACATTGATGAGAAACTTGTAGATGATGTGTGGAAGGTTTCAAAAGATGTAAGATGTTCATTGTACATTTGAAAATATCTAATAACATAAAGTAGAGTAAAAAAGATAAAAAAAAAATACTAAATGGGTTAATTAAGGACATTTAGGTTAATCAAACTACAAATGGTGTGAATTCAACCTTGAAAGAGAGTCAAAGTTTTGTTAATATGATTGAAGTACTTAATGAGTTAAGATTAAATAATAGCATTTACTCTTAAATAAAAGTTTATCCTAAATAAATCATTATTATAAAAGTATAAATTTTCTATATAAGAATTTGTCCTAAATAAGAGTTTGTTCTAAATAAATATTTATACCTTTTTAAAATTATTATTTTAATTTATAAATAGGCACTTCCTTATAAACTCTAGAAAGTTGACAATTTTGAGACAAATAAAAAGCAAAGGTTTTCTCCTTTGTATCTTTAAAAAACTAAAGAATTTATCAAGAGTACTTCTTTTGGTGTTCAACTCAACTTATCATTCTTAATTCCTTTCTTTTTAAAGTGTGGCATTCCTATCTTTCTTAAATACCTTAGGTTCGTGTCCCTTTAAATGTTGGGTTTAGGGTTTCTATTATTAATGTCTAATTTAGCTTTATTGGATATTCTTTGATTCTTTATGTGCGTTAGGTGCTTAAGTCATGACTTTTAGGATTTTTTGCATCAATTGGTATCAAAGTTTGATTCTAAATCAAGTTGGATAAATTAATTCTTCAATTTGCTGCCTTATGATTTATATATTTTTGTTTAGTTTGTCTATTAAGTGCATTACCATTCAAACGCGTTAATCTATTTGTTTGCAATCCTTCTTACTTTGCGTGTTTGTTTAAGATTATAACTATCAAAATATGCTATTTTTAAATTTCCTTTGTTGTCTTCAAGTATTCTATTATTATTTTGTGTTAAGTAAAAAAAAAAAAAAAAAAAAAACAAAGGAGCAATGAAAAGAAAAACAAGGAATAAAAAAAAAGTATCTAATTTAAATGATTGATAGAAATTAAATAGTTAGTCAAATTGACTATAATAATAATATAGTTTGCACAATAAATTTCCTGTTATAACATCCAAGTTTGTTCTTTAAATTTCACTTTATATCTTGTTTTATATCAGTTTAGTTCATTAAATTCGTTTGCCCTGATGTCTTTTTTCATTTTTTTTTACTGCTTTTTCTCCAATTATTTCAATTCTACCTCATTCACCTTTCTCTATTTTAAAGCAATCCTTTTGATTTAACTTGTTAGTTCTTTAAAGAGCTAAAAGGGAAAATTTGAGTGGTAAAAGGAAAAAGTGCAAGTTCATATTGAGAAAAAACCATAAAAGTGTAAACATAAGGGAGTGTGACATCTTTGCTTCTAAGTGAAACACATAAGGAAGTGTTTTGTGAGGTATCCTAATCATTTTGTGTAAAAGTAATACTATAACTTCCATAGAAAAAGGTGTAGTTTAAGATGGAGTTGGTGATGTGTCTTTCATGATCAAAGTTATGTAACAACAATTTGAGTTCATGAATACCAGATTTGATGATATGAGGGAGAGGA
This sequence comes from Bruguiera hainesii, assembly GCA_023213295.1. Classification (NCBI taxonomy): domain Eukaryota; kingdom Viridiplantae; phylum Streptophyta; class Magnoliopsida; order Malpighiales; family Rhizophoraceae; genus Bruguiera; species Bruguiera hainesii. The sequence continues at coordinate 5,184,789 of JAHOYR010000003.1, forward strand.
TGGAGAAGCAAGCTAATACAATAATACAGTTACAAAGGAGGCATGGAGACTATATGCAAAAAGGCAAGTGAGACAAGCCTATAACCATGAAGATGATGTAAAAGATGATGAATTTGATGATCAAGTGACTATGGTTAGAATTGTTAACAATAGAAAGGATCAAAAAGATTTAAGGAGGTGAGGCATCTATGACCATGATTTGAGTAGTATTAAAATGACAATTTCTCTATTCCAAGGTAAAAATAATCTTAATGTGTACCTAAAATGGGAGAAGAAGGTTGAATTGATTTTTAACTATCATAACTACTTCAAAGAGAAAAAGGTAAAACTTGTTGTCATTAAATTTATTGATTCTTCTATTACTTGGTGGGATCAACTTATTTTGACTAGGAGAAGGAATTGTGAGAGGCCTATAGATACATAGGAGAAGATGAAGGCTATCATGAGAAGGAGGTTTGTCTCTAATCACTATTATAAGGATTTCTACCAAAGGCTACAAGGGCTTATTCAAGGCACGAAAAGTGTGGAGGACTACTACAAAAAGAAGAAGATTGTCATGATTAAGGAAAATGTAGAAGAAGATAAAGAGGCAACCATAAGTCAATTTTTGGAAGAGCTAAATATAAACATAACCAATGTGGTGAATTGCAACATTACATGAAATTAGAAGACATGATGCATATGAAAATGAAAGTTGAAAGACAACTTAAATGAAAGGGTTCCATATGGTTTGGCTAGAATTTGGATTCTACCTTATCTTAGAAGCTGAATTGGAGTAAAAGGGATAAAAAGGTCGATTATAAGTCCAAAACCAAGCTATCTAAGAGCAAGAATGTGGCTTTTAGTACCAAGTAAAAATAGGAAGGTAAAAGTAATGGAGAGGAGTATTCGATTAATAAAGTAGCTCTTGTTACAAGGCGAGCATTAAATGTGCAAGTGAAGGACAAAAATAAGGTGCAACAAGATAATATCTTTCATACAAGGTATTTCATCAACGATAAGATATGTAGTATGATTATTAAGTGTGAGAGTTGCATTAATGTGGCTAGCACAATTATGGTTGAAAAGTTGAATTTACCTACTATGAAGCATCCTAGGTCATATAAGTTTCAATGGTTGAATGAAAGTGGTAAAGCCACGATAAATAAGCAAGTGCTCATGTTGTTTTCTATCAGAAGGTACCATAATGAAGTTTTATATGATGTTATGCCTATGCATGCGGGTCATATTTTATTAAAAAGGTTATGGAAATTGGATAGATGAGTTATGTATAATGGCTTTAAGAACCGATATTCCTTTATAATGAATGAAAAACCCATTACTTTTGTACCATCAACACCTTAACAAGCTTATAAGAATTAAATAAGGATTAAAAATGAGAGTGAATAGAAAAAAGAGACTAAAAAGAAAAGGATAACCAAAATAGAAAAGAAATGAGAAAAAGTGAGGACACAAAAAGAGAAGAAAATATAAAGTTTCTATGCAAAAGAAAGTGATGTTAAAAGAGCATTTTATGCCAGATAGTTTGTGATTATACTTTTGTACAAAGATGGTTATTTTAACATTAACAAGTTTGACTTGTCTTTACCTAGTATTGTTATTTCTCTTTTGCAGAAATTTAAAGATGTATTCACTAAGGATGTTCCAGGTGGATTGCCACATAAAAGAGGAATTAAGCATCAAATTGATTTTATCCTTATTGCATCCATCCCAAACTAGCTAGCATATCAAAGTAATCATGAAGAGACAAAGGATCTTCAAAGGAAGGTTAAGGAACTTATGTCAAAAGGATATTTGAGGAAAAGCATGAGTTCCTGTCTTACTTGTACCCAAGAAGGATGGGACTTGCAAGACATGTGTTGACTATTGAGTGGTCAACAAAATCATTGTAAAGTATTGTCACCTTATACCTAAGTTAAATGACATATTAGATGAATTGCTTGGTTCATGTGTTTTTTTTAAAATTGATTTGAAAATGGATATCACAAGATTAAGATGAGAGAGGGAGATGAATGGAAAATAGTTTTTAAAACTACGTATGATCTGTGTGAATGACTTGTTATGCCATTTGGTCTCACTAATGCATCAAGTACTTTTATGTGATTAATGAATCATGTTTTGCACTTATTTATTAGTAAATTTGTGGTTATGTATTTTGATGATATTTTGGTTTATAGAAAAAGCTTAGAAGAGCATTTTGATTATTTACATTTTATTTTAATTGTTTTACATTCTGAGAAATTGTATACTAATTTCGAAAAATGTTTTTTTTATATTAACCAGATCATATTTCTTAGTTATATTTTGAGTGCTAAAGGTATTGAGGTTGATGAGGAAAAAGTTAAGACAATCCATGATTGGCTTACATCTAAGTCAATTAGTGATGTGCGTAGTTTTCATGATTTAACTAGTTTCTATAGACGATTTGTTAAGGACTTTAGCACCATTGCTGTACCATTAGCTAAGGTTATCAAAAAAAATATGGATTTTAAATGAGGTGGTGATTAAAACAAGGTTTTTAATTCTATTAAGGAAAAATTAAGTTTTTCACCCTTACTTCACTTGACTTTGCTATTTTTGAGGTCAAATGTGACACTTTAGGTACTAATATTAGAATTGTTTTGATGTAAGAAAGGTGTCCAATTTTCTACTTTAGTGAAAAACTAACCGAAGCAAGTCTTAATTATCTTACTTATGATAAAGAGATGTATGTATCGGTATAAGCTTTAGAGACACAATAACATTATCTTTAGCTAAAGGAGTTTGTCATCCATATTGACCATGAATCCTTAAAGCAATTGAAGGGATAAGGGAAGTTGAACAAAAGACATGCCAAGTAGATTGAATTCATTAAAACCTTTCCCTATATCATTAAATATAAACAAGGTAAGGAAAATCTAATAATTGATGTATTATCTCGCAAGTATGCCCTTATCTCTACACTTACTACAAAATTATTAGGATTTGAATCTATTCAAGATTTTTATGTAAAAGATCCTAACTTTACTAATGTGTATGGAGTATGTGAGAAGTTAGCCTCTTAGAAGTTTTATAAGTATGAGGATTTCTTATTTAGGGAAAATTGTTTATACATACCTATAAGTTCTTTGAGAGAGTTAGTTATGAGAGAAGCTCGTGAGGGTGGTCTAATGAGTCATTTTGGAGTTAGGAAAACCCTAAATGTCCTTGCTAAACATTTCTTTTGGTCATATATGAAACGAGTTGTTGAAAAGGTATGTGAGAAATGCATAACATGCAAACTGGCTAAATCTAGAGTTTTGCCCCATAACTTGTATACCCCTCCACCCATACCTAGCCATCCGTGAGTTGATTTATCTATGAATTTTGTACCAGAGTTACCAAGGTCAAAAAGATGTAGAGATTCTGTATTTGTTGTTGTTGATAGATTTTCAAAGATGATACACTTTATTCCATGTCATAAATTGGTGATGTAAGCAATATAGTTGACTTATTCTTTAAAAAAGTAGTATGTTTGCATAGTATGCCACGAAGTATTATTTCAGATCGAGATACAAAGTTATAAGCTATTTCTGGAAGACTTTGTGGAGTAAGTTAGGTACTAAACTATTATTTTTAATTATTTTTCATTTATAAACTAACGTGGAAACTAAGGTGTTTAGTCAAATTCTTTATACTCTTTTGCACGCTATTATTTGAATGAATTTGAAAATATGGAAAAATTGTTTACTGCATGTTAAATTTGCATATAATAAGAGTGTTTATTTTGTTACTAATTACTCTTTATTTGAAATTATATATAGTTTTAATCTTTGACTCTTTTGGATTTGGTGTCTATACCTATCGATGAGTATACTAGCTTCGATGGTGAATACAAAGTTAACTACCAAATGTATATTTATATCCATATGGGTTCCTTTCTATATGACCTTGATCATTTTAACATTATAGACATGCTCATTTTGGTAGAAAGTATTACAGATAATTTATGGCATTATATGGTTTTTTCTTTTTTTTTTTATATAAATCATAGAGGAATACAATAAGTTCACTCCTTTATTTCATCTTTAATAGAATTTGTACTACACTCAGTATTTTTGATATCATAAGTAGTAATGATTGCTTTACATCTTATTTATCTAGGATTGTAAGATTATTTTGTGATCAAAAACCAGTGTACAGTTTCCTTATAAGTCATATTTTATTATATCTTAATTAATAAATGCCTTACATAATATATCTATAGGTTTATGTAATTTTGCATATGGTATCAGATTGCCAAGTTCATTTCAAGTTGATTTGTAACATAAAGTAAAATGGCACTTCATTAAGAGTCATACATCAAGGAAGCTTTCTTCAGGTGGCGCATTATCCAAAATAGGTAGCTAATATTGTGCTAGTGCCAAAAAAGAATGGCAAGGTTCATATGTGCATGTATTATAAGGACTTAAATAAAGCAAGCTTGAAAGATAACTTTTCCCTACCATATATTGACATACTTGTAGACAACATAGTTGGCCATTTAATGTTTTCCTTCATAAATGAGTTCTTAGACTATAATCAAATGAAAATGACACTCAAAGACATGGAGAAAACAACATTTGTTATAATGTGGGGCATCTTCTACTATAAGGTCATACCATTTGGCCTTAAGAATGTAAGCATCACTTGTTAGTAGGCAATGGTCACCTTATTCCACAATATGATGTATAAAAAAATTAAGGTCTATGTTGATGATACTATCATTAAATCCTAAATAGGTGAAGATCACGTAATAGTCCTCAGAAAAGTTGTTTGACCAACTAAAAAATTTTTAACTTAAGTTTAATTAAGCTAAATGCATTTTTGGAGTAACTTTGGGCAAGTTGATAGGCTTTATAATAAGTCAGAGGAACAACAAAATTGATCTCGATAAAATTAAAGTCATACAAGAAATACCTATACCTTTTACACTGTTATAGGTAGAGGGATTCCCTAGAAAGATCAATTATATTGCTAAATTTATATCCTAACCAATCGTGACATGCAAGCTTGTATTTGGGATGCTTTGAAAAAGCAATCCAAGGTGATGGAATGATTAATGTTAGGAAGCCTTCGCAAGATCAAGAATTATCTCTTTAACTCTTTAATTTTAGTGTTAATTCCATACATATTGCTCATATTGTATCTCACCATGTAAGAATGGTACATAGGTTATGTCTTAAGACAATATGATGAAATGAGCAAAAAAGAAAAGGCCATCTACTACATCAGTAAAAGATTCACTGATCACAAGACTTGGTATCCATATTTAGAGAGACTTAGTTACTATTTGGCATGGATAACACACTAACTTTGGCAATATATGTTGTATCATACAACCTAGCTTATTGCAAAAGATGATCCCCTCAAATACATCTTCAAAAGAACTAGCATTGTTAGGATAAGTTACCCATTAGTAGGTTCTCTTGTTAGAATATGACATTTAATATGTCAATTGCAAAGTGGTCAAAGGTGATAGATAGTAGCTTTTTAGGCAAACCAGGCCATTTTTTAGTACAAGCCAATGCAATTTGATTTTCTAGATGAAGACATCCTAGCCATAGATTAGACTCAAGAAAATGTTAAAGATGCAACAAATGAATGATAGATATGGTTTGATAATTTAATGCATTGGGCATGAAATTGGAGCAATCTTTTTTTTTTTCAAGCGTAAACAATATTCAATTGTAACAAAACTACAATTCAAATACACTAACAACATAGTAGAATACAAAGCATATGTAATAGGTTTACTGTATGCCTTGGAGATAAAAGTTAAAAATCTCAAGATATATGGTGACTTAGCGTTGGTTATTTATCAACTGCTAGATGAATTGAAAAATTGAGTCCATAAACTTGTTCCCTATCACCAATATATCCAAAAATTAGTGGTGTAATTTAATCAAATCACTTTTAATCATATATTTCAAGAAAATAATTAGATTTATGATGCTTTGGCAACTTTGGCAACAATGTACAAAGTCAATTTTTAAGCCAATTCCCAAGTAATCCATGTTAATATCCATCACATTATAACTCATTGTATGCACATAGAAGGGGAGGCAGATGACAAGCTATGAAAATGATAAAAGAATTTTATAAAGGTTGTTAATGAATTTCTTCCTCAGTGGAGACATTCTCTATAAGCATAACTACAACTTAGTTTTACTATGTTGTATAGATACAACTGAGGCAAAAATAATCATGAAAGAAGTGCATAAGGGTCTATTTGGGTCAAGCCTATATTGGTCACATGCTAGTGGCCTCTCCATAGTTAAAAAGATCTTAAGAGTATCATATTACTAGTCAACAATGGAATTAGATTACTTTTGGCACACCTAAAAATGCCACGAATATCAGATATATGCAAATAAAATACATACAACACCTACTTCATTGCATGCTATGACATCCCATGACCATTCTCTATATGAGGAATGGATGTGATTGGTCTATTACTCTAAAAGTATCCAATGGGTATCAATTCATCCTTGTGATAATCGATTACTTTATAAAATGGGTCAAAGTAGCATCTCATGCAAATGTCACTCATAAAGTGGTCATTAAATTTATTAAGAAATACATCATATGTCATTATCTAACATCACTAACCTGAAGAATAAAATGATCATTGACGTCTGCAACTAGTTCAAAATCAAGCATCACAACTTTATCCTATACATATCAAAGATAAATGGGATAATTTAAGTGACAAACAAAAATCTCTAGCAAATCATTAAAAAAATGACAATTACATATAAAGATTGACATGAGATGTTGTCATTTGCATTACATGCATACCACACCATAATATACACTTCCACAAGGGTAACCCTGTTTGCATTGATTTATAGGACTAAGGCAATTCTACCAATAGAAGTTGAAATTTCTTCCTTAAGGGTTTTGATAAAAGCAAAACTAGAAAAGGTAGAATAAGTCAGAATTAGATATATGTAACTAAAACTCATTAAAGAAAATAGGTTGAGTGTAATCTACCATGGACAATTATGCCAAAGTTGAATGAGGCGAGCACATCAAAAGAAAATGTGCCATAAATGCTTCAAAGAAGGAGACTTAATCTTGAAAGATGTTTCACTAAATCAAAGTGATCTAAAAGGCAAATGGGTATCAAACTACAAAGGTTTATATGTTGTAAAAAAAGCATTCTCAGACAAGGCACTAATTCTAATAGATATAAATGGCAAAGGCATGCCACATTCCATCAATTTAGATGTAATTAAAAAGTATTTTGCCTAAGTATTAACCAAGATTAAAATGGACTAATCATCAATTACTAGCTAGAAATGAGAGTATAATGAATGAGATAAAAAAAATGATGTAAGATATAATTAGACAGATAAGGTTTACACTCAAAGGGCATCTAAATGATGCTAGAAAAATTCCTTAATGGGGTGTTCACAATAGGCACAGGTCAAGTTATTAGCTATACTATTAGTTTTTGTTAATTCATACAACACTAGTCTCATAATCGTTTTGCCACCATATTTGTCATCTTCTTTGATTATCACATATAAACTAGTTGTCCCATGAATAATAACTTTCTTTTAAACCCTAACATGAATGTTATTGATGTGATCATATTTATTTGGCGAATAGGTGTTAATGAGCATTTTTAAAAAGTAAACATAGTATAGATTACATTTCTTTGTTTGAGACTTTTAGGGACACAAGGAATTCATCCTCATGCCATGCCTAAAGCCCTTAAGCAATTCCAATGAGCAAAGATGGATCAATGATTCAAGATTCCTTAGAAGACTAAAATAATAAACCAACAAGACAAACATATTCTAGCATGAAAAACCCTTGAGATTTAATAAGAGTTTTAGAGATGGACATACAACATTGCATAGGGAATGTAAACATCTCCTTAAAGCAAGGCCATAAATGTTAGCAAAAAAGGCTCTAAGTAGTAAATTAAAATTTAGGCAAAGTAAAATTAAAAGGTGTGATAGGGAGTGAAAGACCCTAGAGCAAGGATAAAACATATATTATGATAAGCTAGAACTAGAAAATATTGCTAGATAATAGCTCTCTCCATAAAGGCATTTGGGGGAAAATGCAAATAACAATTAAGGACCAAGAAAGGTAAACCCTTAACAATATTGTGCTAGTGCACACATGTGTGAATAATCTCATCTAATGAAACCGAATCATAATAGTAACTCTAGACATGTCTAAGAATATGTTCTGCATTGGCGACTCAAGTAAAAGGGTAATGCAGTTACTTTGAAGAAGCACAAGCCATATGTTAATTAATTTATGAAATTTCAACTGTAAATGATATTTAGAAGCAATTATATGCAGAGTTTGAAAATGCATTTTGTATTGGTGACTTGAGCAAAAGGGTAATGCAACCATCTTAAACAAGCATCACATGTTAGTTTACTTTAGAAATTTCCATAATGAATGGCAACTAAAAGTGGTTTTGCATATGTTTAAGAATACGTTCTATATCCACGACCTAAGTGAAAAGGTGATACAACCATTTTGAGTAAGCTCAAAAGATACACCAACATATTTTTGGAATTTTAATCAAAAATAGTGGTTAGAAACTCTATTTGCACAAACTTAAGCACATCAAAAAATCCATAGATATTATGTAGATTAATCCTTCCAAATGGAACTATTAATTATACATCAATTACTATTGGAAAAATCCTTGGTGAAGAACATTATTACTTCTAGCAATGCATAAGACCCTAGATAAGGTTTTCACATGACCACCATTAATACGATCATTCCTAGCATATAAACAACAGTTAGCTACCTTAAGCCAATCGAGCATAAATCATGAGATACTTCCTGATCTTGAGTGCTTTCTCAAATAGATATACTCAAAATAATGGCATTGTTGCATAGGCATTTAAGAGGCAGACAAAATAGGGATCTAAGAAGGTTTTTGTTCATTATTTTGTTCCAAAGCAATTTATAAAGAGGGATAGTTGTTATAACCATATTTTTTCTACCTAGAGGACCTCACGTTCACTCATTCTCATATATAAGATACATGTAATTATAATTGGATCACAGTTGGTTCATTTGGATATAAAAAAATGGAAAAATGTAAAAGAAAACAAATAAGAAAAAGGAAAATAGAAAAAGAAAATAAAAAATAATAATTAAATTATTGCACATTAATGTCCTATTTACAGTCAATGTCTAACATATAAAGCATGTTCCACCTTAAAAGGAAGAGTTGATAAGCCTTTTGGTCCTCAAACTAAACTCAAAGGTAAAAATACTGCTTTTGGATATAAGTCGTATCATTAAACAACAAAGGGAAGCCCTTTCCTTCTTAAAGATCCCAGGCTAAGCATCTAAGTGCAACAATATCAATTCAACTCTCTCTTTAAGGTCTAACAGCCCAATCCAAGTACTAATTCTGCAAGTCAAAGGCCCATAAAATATTAAATAAGCATAGAAATGATCCTAGTCATTTTAAAAAAAGGAAAACTAATCTCAACCATTTAACAAAAAGGCAAGTCAATTTGAATAGTCCGGCAAAAAGCGACCAAAGATCAACGACCTAAAATCAAGCCAATTTCAATATAAAAGGATATTGGCATTAATTGAGGGGAGAAAAAGAAATCAATTGGGAATATGAGAGAAAAATATCAAGTAGCCTAACTAGAGCATTAATAAGTGAGAATAAAAAGACTTAGAGACATTTTTTAAGGACCAATAGAAATCAATGTAAGAGTAAAAACTAGAAGCATTTAAGGTAGTCTAGAGAGAGGCAAAAGGAATAAAGAGAGATAGTATCACCAAGCATCCAAAAATGTATAAGCAATAACCCAAAAGGAGGAGTTATTCTCTCTAACCAATAATATCAGGGACAAAGGTATCCATGTTAAGACTATAGGATCCTTTCAATAATTTCTTTCATCTTTATTAACCATTACATAGCTCCTTTGTAAAACCTATGGTTGCTATATAGGACAGTTAATTAAAGTTAAAAACAAACTAGGTCCTTTATGAAACCTATGATTTTCGTGTAGGATAATTGATTAAAGTTAAAAGTAAACTAAACCAAACACTTAAAATACCCATAAAACATAACAACAACAAAGCAACAAGCACCGAACATTTATGACAACATAAAAAAGACCAATATATCTAGCTACATAGCTAAAGATCAATCAAAAAAGGGATTTTTATTAAGCATTTTACACCTCTGTCTATCTAAACTCCATTAGATCAAGCCTTAAAAGAGCTTTTGCAACAAAAAAGAAAAAAAGAAAAAAAAACACAGAGAGGAAAATGAAAGAGTGCACTAACCCTCATTAGAGGCTTGCCATTACCACCATTAACCATTAACAATGTCATTGAAAAATGCCACAACACCCTCATTAAAGCCACCAATAGCTAATTTGTGCATTGTCAAAGGCCATGCACCAAAAGGAGGTTTAAAAGTACGTGAACTGACAAGGCAATCTAAGGCCAACCACTACATTGTTGCTACTTACGTTGCCACTTAGCATCACTTTGGCCCAAAATTCACACTATTTGATGCATCACGCATTGATTTTCCCAATGACACCCTTTATGTATTAAACAGAGCATGAAGATGCAATGACCATTATACTAAAGCTCATCTTTATTGCTTTCTCCATCCCTCACATATGTTATTTTCAACCACTGTCGCCTCATGAAACTAGCATTGGTGAACTCAATAAGTGATGATCTAGCCAATAGTGCCTCATATGTGTCGATTAGAGGCTAATAACGCTTCCCTACGTGCAACAACCACTCTCCTTCTCTACATTATATCTGGTCCTAAAAATTAGCAAAAACACCATTTTTTAAGCCAAATCTTGGCTTCCCACACTAGAAATCATATTCAAGACTAGTGATTAAGGCATTTTAAAGCTTAAAATGCAAGAAAATGATCAAAGGAGTGGTAAGTATAGAGAGAAAGAGTGATTTTGGACCTAAAATAAGAGAGAGAAGCAGAAACGGCAGGGGGTTCTAGAATCTGAGGATAGAAATAAAAGGAAAAATAAAAGAAAGAGAAAAAGGAAAAAATAAAGAAAAAATAAAAAAAGAAGAAAAGGGAAAAAGAAAAATGACACAAAGTTTTTATTGGCAGTATTAGTTTGGGATGCCCCTTTTAAGCCTATAGGTGCAAAATTACATTAATTCCTCTAAGAAAAAAAATATATCCTTTTTGCCACTTGTTTGAATTCCTTGAAACCTAAACATGTTTGCCTTTGTGACAAATCATAAAAAAAAAAAAAGGAGAGAGGGGGAAATAAATAAAGTATCAACAGGAGAAGTATAGAAGTAATAATATATGAACAGTAGTACCGTTGCTTGTAATGGGTGTTTAAGTGGGTTAGCTACGGCCTCTGCCAAATATAACTATGCTCCTGAACCCTAAATAATCTAGGTAAAGTAGACCAAGTCAAATACATACATTAAAATGCTCCCCTACTACCCCCAATCTTGACACACCATTAAAGGTGTTAAATGCCACACCTCATCTTCCATATCCATCAAACTCCCTCATCTTGATAAGTTCATCATGATAATTATTAATTGAGAATATTCTAACAATCACCACACCTTGGATAAGTTTTATCAATTAGGAGCCCTTTGTTGGCCAAAGCATTTTATGTTGGCAAAAACCTTTTGCAAGCACTCTAAAGAAAATGCTCCACTTTGTTAGGAAATTGGAGCTATCACAATTGCTTCCATGACCAATGACTAGCTCCAATGCTCATGGATGTAAAGGTGTTTGTTGCTTGAGAGTGCAACTTTGCAAGATAATAAGTAGATTGGATTGTATATGCTCTATCTTCATTATAATGCCAAATGAGTTTGTCATCTAGTCCCCTCATACTAAAAGGGATAGAAAGGAGTTGAACCCACTCAGCTGGATGAAAAATATGTTGGAGAAGGTCTTTATGCCACTATTTTGTATATGGATCAATAAGCACAAAAATTGAATCATTTTCAAGAGGCATTAATGAGACTTTGAATCCATGTTACTCTAAAAGCCAAGGATTCAACCATATTTTATCTTTTCAACCATTGTTAATGAACCACATTAAACCACAACACAAGAAAGGTTAGGTATCTATAATAGAGTGCCATATATAGCTTCGACTATATCCTAGTCAAGCATCTAAGGAATCACATTTTGGAAAATAATAGGCTTTCAGAAGTTTAAATAAGAGTGAGGATTCATTGTTAAGAAGAAGAGAATGGTAAGTGCCTTGGATTTTTGCGTAAGGGTTGGTGAATGGCTAGGATGTATGGAATTATTGGAAAATTTTTATTATAGGGATATGGATAAATAGATATAAGTGAACATAGGCTCACATCACATAATCATAATTATTAATTGTTATGCATTAAAAGATGTGTTAACTATAATGGTTATAACTGCACATTTATGTAGCCATGTTTACTTATATCCATTTATCTGTGTATCTTTAACTTTCTTATTCCTAGAAAAGGATGTGTACTTGTATTAAATATTATATGGTATTTTCATTTTGGGTATGTATTGGATAGATACATGAAAAAAAGTATTGGATAGATGCATGAAATATATAGCTTTTGTCAAATCTTTAATTTTAGAGAGAGTTTGAATGAGATATGGAAGATCTCAAGACAAAATGGAAAGAATCAAAAAGGTTTAAGTGTGACAAAAAGTTAGGATTGATCAATTAGACATCTTGAAGAAGAAACTAAAGAAAAATTTTGATATAAAGTTTGAATCAGTAGAATAGACTAGTAACTATGGTTGATAGATGTTGCAAAATTGCTAAAAACATAATCTTGGTAAAAAGTTTAGATTGATTGATCAATTAAAAGGCTATGGTCAATTGATGCCCTAAAAAAGAAATTTCCAAATTTGGTTTCTAATTTTGATGAACTTTTTGTAAAAAAGAGATCTCAATCATAACAACTAGTTTAGCCTTAGAAATCTATAAAAGTGTATTAGGAACTCTTTGTTAGAAATCTTGAACACCTTGAATAAGAGAGAGAAGCTAAAGAGCTTTAATGTATGGTAAAAAAAAAAAAGAGTTAAGATTGTAAAAGAAACAAGAGTTCTCTAGGTTTAAAAGTGTTAGTGACGAGTGTGCTCTAGAGTTATGAAAAACCATTGGTTCTTATATAAAGCTTCGCATAAGCTTTATGAGTTCAAGATTTAAGGACCTAATGCACAAAGGGTTTTCTTGACCTATAAAAAGAAGAAGTTGTTGGTGGATTGAACTATTAAGGCTTAAAGAGTAGATGTAAACTTGTGGTGGATCTGAACCACTATAAATCACTATGCAATCTCTCTCTACCTAACTTTCTTTAATTTTTGTTGTGCCTATATTGTTTATATTACTTGTGATTATTTTGTTATTGTTTATTATTAAGGTTAATTAGCTTTTAGTTGGGTTAATGTGAGTGTTATGTGACCTTAGCCATTTAAACCTTCTTGGGTTGCATCTATAAGCAGCAAGTGGTATTAAAGCTCAATCTCTATTCATAAGTTTAACACCCTCGAGTTAATCCATTGTTGTTCTTATACCTATGTGCCATGTTAAAAGTGACAACATTCTTAGACCACCCACTTTTTTGAGACCAACTATGAGTTATGGAAAAACAAATTGATCATATATATCCAATCCCATGATTATGACCTTTGGAAGGTAGTTGAAAGTGGTGCTAAGAAAATTCGAACAACTGTAGAAGGTAGTTTGAGTGGAAGAGTAAAGAGTGAGCTTACTCTTGAGGAAAAGAAATACAAAATCCTTAACTCTAAAACCATTTACATACTTTATTATGCTTTGAGTGTCAATAAATATAATAGGATATCTTTGTGCAAATCTGCAAAAGAGATTTAGGATAGGTCTAAAGTCATACACGAAGGTACCTTATAAGTGAAGAACATAAAGATTAATCTATTTATGCATGCAGTTGAGCTATTTAAGATAAGGAGTAACAAAAAAATCTTTGAAATTTACATGAGGTTCATTAACATCATCAATGCCCACATTAACCTTGGAAAGCAACTAAACATGTTAGAGCTCATAAAGAAGCTACTGAGATCACTACATAGATCTTAAAACCCCAAGGCAATTACAATAATTGAATCTACAAACCTAAACACATTAGGCTTAGATGAATTGATTGGCTACCTGTTAATTCATAAGATAACCTTTAACAAAAAGGTATTAAAGAAGAAAAAAGGATTGGAATTCAAAATCTTCTCAACAAAAGAGAGTGATGATGAAGATAAGGTGTCTTCCTTCTTTAAGGAAGAAAATCAAAAAATGGTAATATTAGTGAAAAAGTTCACCAACCTTGTGAGAAGAAAAGGATTCAAAGGAAGAAGACTATTCAAATGTAATAATGAGAAAGACAAGATTATTCGCTATAATTACAACAAGCCTAGTCATATTGCTACAAATTGTCCAAATGAGAAAAAGAAAGATAATAAGCCAACAAAGATGACACTCAAATCTACTTAAGGTGATTCAAGTGACTCAAATAGTGACTTAAACAATGATGTAAAAATCAACTTGGCTTTTATGGAAAAGGAAGACAAGGTAACTTCTAATTCTTTTGACTATGAATCTTGTGATGAATCCTTTGTTGAACAATTAGAACTCTTACATAAGAAGCTTAATAAAGTAGTTGCTATAAATTAAAGCTAAAAGCTCAAATAAAATCCCTTGAGGAGAAAATTGGTTCATTGAGCAAGAGGTTGCTCAAATGGATTGGAATAATTTAAAAGCTTAAAGATGTGGTTTTGAGAAAATCTAACCACTGTAGGTTATTTTATAAATTTCACATTTTAAACATTATTAGATGGATTAGGGCCTTCATAAGAATTAAAATAGATATCTTGAACTTTCTAGAATGGAATTATTTGTAAAGATCAAAGAAGAATTAGGTCATAAACCAATGTCCTTAATCCAACATAGAGGCTAGTCAAAGCTATCCTAATCCAATTAGGAGTTGTGCACATGCCTACGATTTGTAAGGTTAGGGTTTTATTTTAGATTATAAAGATTGAAATCATTGGAAAAGCATTATGAAACTTCTTAGTTTTTATTTCTAATTTGATTCTTTACTTCGAATTCTCATATTCTTTTATTATTATTATTTATAATTATATTGTATAATTACTAGGATGCATACTAGACAATTATATTTTATGGTCTAATGCTAGTTTAGAATTCAAGTTTATAATTACTTGATAATTTTAATACTCATTAACAAGTAGAAATTGATAATTATAACCAAGTCTTTGTCTAATTTTTATAAAGAATATAGTCTAAAATTAAATAAATTAGTTTGGAAATTCGTTGTTTAGATTTAACTACTTTTTGTATCTTAATTCTATTAATAACTTATATCTAAAGAGCTTGTTTTGGGTAGTTTAATTGATAAAAGATTAATTGAAGAACTTGTCTAAATCAATAATAAACTAAGAAAAGATATAAAATAATAGAGTTTATCATTATTCTAAACTAAATATTAAATTCAAGAATTGCTAATCTTTAGTGTTAATGATTAATGTGTGAATCCAATGGTGTAAATATCCTTATTACCAAAGGGATGTTCATCTATTGGCTTTATTTGCAATTAGTTTTTTAGTTTGATTTTCATTAGTTTAATTAAAACCAAATTTCTTCCTCTTCGCTCTCTTATTTACCTGAACTCAATAAGATTAACATCATTAGTTAACTAATTAATCAAAACTCAATTTTTGTGTATTCAACCTCTAATCCCTTACAACACAAGTTATAGTAATTTTGGTGTATTTGACACACATCAAATTTTGGCACTGTTGTAAGGGATTTATTGTTTAGTTAATTTGTTTCCTTGTAATTATAATTCTATATAACTTGTGTTGTATGTCTAAAAAAGAGTTTGACTAAAAGTTTTATCAAATAAAAGACTACATTTAAGCCAGCAAGCCTATAGTTTTTCCTCCTTTATTGCAAACTACACTCACATATAATTAAAAATCTAAATTTAATCTATCACTTAATTTTAATTTCATTTAATCTTTCAAATACAAATCTAAATTTAAAAAATTTTCAAATTAATTAAGGTACTAATCAAAACTAATAGCAAAATTAATTTTAATTTTACTTTACTACTTTTTTGCAAATTTAAGTTAAATGTAAATTAGCTTGATGAATTGTTATTAGAAACATACTTTGAATTTTTTTTTATTTTAACATTTCTAATTAAATATCCAAAATCTACACAATTTGCAAGCCTAAACATATCTTGTTTTTTGTAGGCATAATTAGCAAAGAAAATTTGGTGAAAGTTGGCTTCGTCATGGATTTTTCTTCTTCTTTTTTTTATTACAAAAGTAGAACATCTAAAAACTTGTCAATGTTATTTGCATTTAGTTTAATGGCTTTATTTGAAGAATAGTCAATGCAAAGCACTATATTGGTTGGATTTCCTACCAATCAAGATTGATAAAGTTCTACTAAAAGAACAAAGAGAGAAAGAGATTGATAAAGGAATGCTCGAGTGGAATATTGTTTATTATATATAACAATGGACCAAAAATTTGCCAACTAATTGAAGACATTATGCAATGTTTGGATATAAATCTTGGTAGGAAAGAAAATTAAGAGAAAAAGAAAATAATGGGAAATAAAGTGATTTTCTTATACTTATTTGGATAAAACTAAAAAATGATAAGAAAGTAAGTGGACTAAATTTGTATTTTGTTATTTATAAGTGTAAAAAAGGAAATGAAAAGGAATATATATCTATAAAATTACTTTCTTGTAGCTCTTTTAAAAAGGAAAGAATGTACTACATGAAGATAACATGCTCATTTTCCAAAAGACTCCTTCCTTTCTCCCATTTTCTCACTGATTTGGTGAGATCAAGAATTGTGAGTCCTATGTGAAATTTCTTTGAGTTTTTCAACAATCTTTTTTCCTTAAAGTTTATCTAGAAAAAAAAAAGTAAAAAGTAAAAAGTATCTACTTTCTAACCTATTTTGGTTTTCATTATTTTCATTACCACATTTTTCTACCAATCCAAACAAACTGTTAAGGTTGGTCAATAGCAACCCCATGTCTATTGTCACAGTGCCAAGTATGAGCTTTCCATTGGGAGAATAAAGGGAAAAAACAAGTTCAACTAGGTAAGGTAAAAGGTAGGATTTGTTTAGCATTGTCCTAAGTAAATTTGCCCTAAAATAGCCTCACTTAGGTAATTCTTTTTTTTTTTTCTTTTACCAAAGAAAAATTTGTAAGTATATCAATCATTATACCTGTGGACTAAGGTTAAGGATCATCTATTGACATCCTCATTTAATTTCTCTCATAGGGGAGACCTATAACTTAAGCACTAGGCTCAATTAGATCTTTCCTACACTCAGCTTCAATGTTAATAAGTTTGAAACCTAGCATTACACACTTAGCATAAGTCTCCATTTTGTATTTTGGGACAAGTGATAATAAAGAGACTCGAACCTAAACTAATATAAAGATAAACCTATCAAATCGTCAACTAGACTACCAATTTAAATGATGGGTAATTCCATTTTCGTCCTAAATCAAGTCCTCCCTCTTATAAGTATTATAGTAATAAGGTAGACCCTACACGTTGTGCAAGTTTTAGATGTATAAAAATAATTGTATTGAAACTGGCTTCCTAAAGCAATTCATCTATAAACCTTATGCCAAAGGAGGCAGTAAGAGTTTGAATCATGCCTCCTCCATCACCTACCTTATACATATATGAACTATATGACCTTCCTTTTAGACTAAAAAAAAAAAAAGATAATTGTATTCGGGTAATGCTTAAAAATCAATAATTGTGATTATAATTTACTATGAAATACTAAAATTACAAGAGATTAATTTGAAAACATAAGCTTAAAATAATTGTTAAGTTTCTCATATCAGTTCTCCACATGTCTTACTAACTTTGTTTTTAATAATATAGACTAAATATGTTTATTTTAATGGTATGAAAAGGAGGATTGGTGCAAGTTAAAATATTAATTTTGGTAAATTTCTAAATTAATGTAAAATACTATTGAACAAAACTAAATAATTGTAACTACAATATCAAAAATTTTTTATGTTTTGCACTTTTAATTTCATTATGCAAAATTTTTTATAGTTACTAATTGTTAAATAGAACTTTACATGAATAAGCTATTTTTTTGTTTTTTAATTGTACTATTTTGCTAAACATTAATGTTTAACAATTAATATGTTTGAATTGAAGTAATTGAATAAAATTAAAATTGAGTAATGAACTAAATTTGAGTTTTTAGGAATATTTTTTTAAGAAAAAATAAATTTAAGAATATTTTTTTCCTTCTTGAAAAAATAAAAAGAGGAATTTAATTTTTTTTCTTTTTGTAAAAATTATTTTTTTTATTTTTTCTACTTATAGGTATTTATATTGTGCAAATTTTAAACATATATAAAAATTATTAATTTAAATTAGGTAAATTATAATATATGTTATCTTGTAATATAGTAAATTAAATAAATTAGATTCATGTTGAAGTCCTTATTCTTTTTAAATAATAAAAAGTGCTAAAATTCATATATAAAGTTAATGTTAAAAACGACAAACTGTGATAATTTATTTTAAAAAGTAGAACTTGAATAAAATACTTAAGTATTCTTAAAATTAACTAAATATTGTCATATAAATGTTTTATTAGTTTCCTTTCAATTTCAAACATATATACTTACATATAGATATGGAAAAAGAAAATTAATCGCAGAGAAGATGAGTCAAAAGAGAGATAGAGTAAGTTGGCATATAAGTCTTACAAAATAAAAAAATTATATATTTTTTTTGTGAGAATGTTTATAAAATATATATATATATATATATATGTATATATTTTAAAAAGTGAGTTTCATATGATAGCTTATCTTTGTCTCTCTTTTAACTATTTTTCTCCATTAACAAGATCACACCTTATAAATATATACATATAGATAGAAGAAGTAGTTCTTAGAGAAAAATATCAATAACAAGTCATATTTCAACAATTCTAGATGAACTAGTTGTTCTCATATATGCACTTAAGCTTGAATTTCATTTAAGAAAAAAAATATAAATATTTTGTTTCTTTTAAAGAGAAAATCCAATCTAAGGTGAGAAATAGGTGAACAAGTTAATTCAAGTTAGATTATTGTAGACCTTAGATTGTTTTAATTTTAGATCTTAGATTTATCAAATTTTGGATATATTGGCTTTTAAGTGCATCAAATTTCAAGTTTTATTAACTTTAGATATGTCTAGTTCATTGAATTTAAAATTTATTGAGTTTTCATCATTAAAATTTTTAATTCAAACTTTTTGAATATAAGTTACTTAGATTTTTATTTATTTAATAAAAGTTGAGTTGAGTAAAATTTTGATTAAATTATTCAGGTATACCAACACTTGTCACCTATAAGAGGGAGGAAGGATACAAAAGCAACAACCAAAGTTAATACTTATGTGTTCTTTATTTAAAAGTTTGTGTTTAGATTATATGTAAACTAAGGGTGTTTGTGAGTCAGTTTAGATAGTGTTTTAGTACAAGGCACATCCAAATCGCCATTGGTAGTCTCTTTAAAATTTAATCCATAACCAATTCATCAACAACCCTAAACCATCCAAAATGTCATGATAATTGTAAGTTAATTGTAGTCAATTTATGGTGAATTCAAATATATAAAAAGTAGCAAAATCAATTATAATTTACCATAACAATTAAAATTATGGATTACAATAAAAGGGTTTTGGTTTCAATCATAAGTGTAATATATAAATTATCCCATATTAAAAACATAGGCCTCCACTAATTGGAACTTGTATTTATCCTCTAAACACTCCCTTCACCAATTACAATGCCTAAGAACTTATTGTTATCAATCACGAAGCAAGCATTTTGGAGTGAGTATTGTTGTACTTGTCGCTTACAATAATTGTCTCGTGGTCTATAGTTTTCGATATCGATAACATCTATGTAAGTAAAATGTAAAGCAGTTAAGGTTCGGACAGTCTTTTAATATATTTTTCTCCTCCTCTCGTGGGCCATATCCTAATTAAAAAGATTTTAGTTGTTCGAACTAAACCCACTGAAAGGATAAATCAAAATGTAAAAATTTTACTCTTTTCACAATTAATTTCAATTGAAATTAAAAAAAGAAAAATAAAATTACACTATATAATTAAATTTTAGTATTAAAAAAAATAACCATTTAATTGAAAAATTACTTTATAATCTTTATCCACCGCATGAGCAAATTGGAATAATATTGCAGGAGACTCCTTTCTCAAAATGTACCATTTAATGCAAGTTGTCATGTCCACGTACGAGAGAAACGTCGAGTTTGATTGTCCATATCCAAACTAAAATTCACTAAGTTGAAAACACAACAAAGTTTATCCCTTTAAGGCAAAAGTGAAGCCATTATTAGTATGACGGGAAAAAAAAATAAAAACCAAGATTAAAAAAAAAAAACGAGAAGAAGAAGAAGAAGAAGCAGAAGAAAGCCTGCTCGAGGAAAAGGGGAGGTGAAGATAAGGAAACTGAGAATATTAGTGGAAGTGAGTGACTAGATTTTTTGTGATTTATTATAAAATAATTTAGTATTTATATTTCGACAGAGTATTTATGTGTAATATAATTTTAAATGATTCATAAAAATTGTACCATTTTATTATAAATAAATTAGTTTTATTTTACAATAAATATATTTTTAATTATTTAATTACGGTGAATTAAATTTATTTTTAACGCTTTGTAAAACTTCAGATTTATAACCAATTTACCTTGACAGTGAGAAAAAATTAAAAATCATCTATATATATATATATATATATATATATATATTTTTTTTTTTTTTTCCTTCAGGATTAGCAGATACGAATTTTGACAAATTGAGTTGGTAATTTTTGACGAATTAGACGGTTTATGAATACAAAGCAAAGGGGCCAGCGTCAGACTGGACAACATGCGGTAGTGAAAGACAACGTGTCTTCTGGTTTGGCGGTTTCTATGGCCTCTTTCTTCTTCTTTTTTTTTTTAATTTTTAATTTTTTATTATTTTTTCTTCCAGTCCTTCACGTTTCCCCAAGTGTTTCAACATCTTTGTCTTGGATTTTCTTGCCTGCCCTTTCTTCCTTCGTTGTTTTATAACCCCCTCGGTTTTTTTTTTTTTTTTTTCTGAAAAGTTCTTTTCTTGAAAAATTCTTTCTCCTGTATTAACTGCCCTTTCATTCAGCGTGAATCATTTGCTGTCAAATAATATGTCATATATGTCCATATTCATCATCCAGTTCTTGATTCTTTGAAAGAAAAATGGGATTCTTTAGTACTTTCTTGGGAGTTCTTGGTTTTGGATTTGGACTTCCTGTTGGACTCTTGCTTGGGTTCTTTCTCTTTGTTTATTCCCAGCCTAAAGATGTTAAGGTAAGACTATTTCGTTTTTCTTTTTTTTTTTTTTGAATTTTCCAATCATGTACGTTCAAGATTTTATAGGGCTGTTTTTTAGAGAAATTGATATTCCAGAAAGTTTTGATGGATATGAAATTGGTTTTTCTTTTTTTTTTCTGATCTTTAAGTTTATCTCTTTGTTTGGAGTCTTATGTGGAAGGAGACTTCGATGGAATTGATAACAGAAATGAATATTTGTTCTTCATTTTTCTGTTCATGACCCTTCCAGTTGATTTTACCCTGATGTTATTGCTAAAATTTTTTGGTTAGGTCTACAATCAGTGTGAACGTGACTGCATAATTACATGTGGCACATCATTAACTATTTATCATTTTGTTACCATAGATTTAAGTTTTCAGTCTTTTCTTTCTCTTTTTCTTTTTTCCTGATGTTTGCTTTGTATCATCCTGATTCTTTTCAAAATTTAGGCCATCTTATTCCTGCCTTGCTCTCGTTGAACTTACATGTTTATTTGCTATTTGAGGCTTGAAGGTTTCATTTTTCCTGTTACTGGCATGCAAATAGTTTTACCTGGCCCAGTGATTACTTGGAAGCAAACTGCATCTGACATATTGAGGATATAATAGCTGCCAAAAAGCTCACGAAAACAAGTGATTCTCTTTGTGAGGGTAATTGATTGGCATTGAACAGCATGAAACTGTAGTCTAATCAATTTTCAAGTACTCTATATGCAGTTGGATTAAACACAAGTGATGCATTTAAGTTGCAACTTGCAATATGAGTGTTTGATTGATTATCTTTAGGAAAAATAGCCTTTTTTTTATTTGCTTCAGTTGTAAGCTTACAAAAAGAAAATTGCTTGACTTTGTAAATGAAAATATCAAACATGAATCATAAGCCAGTGACAGTTTTCTGCTTACCCAGTAAGAATTTCTGATGCTGGACTGTGAGGTGTGTAGGATCAAGTTGTTAGGCCACTTCACGAGTTAGACACAGATGCCTTGCAAGATATTCTACCAGAGATACCTCTATGGATAAAATGCCCTGATTATGAACGGGTAAGTGCAACACATCAGTGGACATTGAATTTCCTTGTGTGCTAATTGTTTTTGCCTTATCACTTAAAACTAGTCCCTGATTATTATATTCTGTGTTTTCTCAGGTAGACTGGTTGAACAGGTTTCTCTTGGATTTGTGGCCCTTCCTTGATAAGGTGATTGATCGCTTGAAATTTGAATAGCCTTGCTCCTGTTGATGCATTGTCAAGTTTTGTGTCTGTTATCATGTGCAGGCAATTTGCGCTACAATAAGAAGCACAGCAGAACCCCAATTTGCAGAGTATATAGGGAAGTATAAAATAGAAGCCATTGAGTTTGAGCACCTAACTCTTGGAACTCTTCCTCCTACATTTCATGGTAAGAGCTTCATAGTTATTTATGACAAGTCTGGACTCATCTGCATGGTATGGGATCATTCATATTGTTTCTGTTCTCTTCTTCTACTTTCAATAAAACTAGGGCATTTTCTTTCTTTCATGGTTATGCAATAAAATTAGAGTTCATTTAATAAGATAAGTTATGCAATATGTGTTATTGTTTTGCAGGTCTGAAAGTCTATGAGACTAATGAGAAGGACTTAGTCATGGAACCGGCAATTAGGTGGGCCGGCAATCCCAACATAGTTTTGGTGTTAAAGTTAATGTCTTTACAAGTTAAATTTCAGGTCAGAAAAACCTAAAGGCAAAGACTTTGGCAAAAAAATAGTATTGTTAGTTCTATTCTTTGGAAGACTGACATTGCTTCTTTGCAGTTGGTGGATTTGCAGATAAGTGCAGCCCCTCGAATAACTCTGAGACCTCTCGTGCCAACCTTTCCATGTTTTGCAAACATTGTGGTGTCGTTGATGGAGAGGGTAAACAGGACCTTATTTTGGTAAATGAAGGTTATTTTAGATCTTTGGGCAGTTGGATAAATATTTATTTGTTTTTGCATTTTTATATTCAGCCTCATGTGGATTTTGGACTGAAAGTGCTAGGAGGAGATGTTATGTCCATACCTGGCCTTTATCGATTTGTTCAGGTACTGCAATGCTAAATACTTTGGTAGGATCTGGGCTGTGATTTCTTTGTCAGAAAATGAATCTTCTTTTAATCACTTATGGTAGATCCAGATATAGATGGACTTGAATCAATTAACTACTCATGGTTTTTGCAGGAGACAATCAAAAAGCAAGTAGCAAGTCTATACCTCTGGCCCCAAACTCTTGAAATACCTGTCCTTGATGCTTCATAGTAAGTTAAAATTATAATGTGATATGTGAAATTACATTTTTTCTATCAGACATGATGATATTCATCCATCTCCCTTCTTTTACTTGTTAGAATGTTTGGTTAATGTTTTCAAGAAATGCTTAAGAGATGCAGATACTGCAGGGTATAATGGATACTAAATCTTGTTTGATAAAGATTTGGTGACATTTTACATAATTTGGAATTGAAACAAGTCCTATCTGTGTTTCCCATGTCAAATGTGAAGGTTTTACTGATAGATCCATTTTTAAGAGGAATCTCAAGATGGTGCTTGTTGAACCCTTATCTTGATTCATGGGAATATAACTATCAAACTAAGCAGTTGCATTAAGAAATTGAGGTCATCCCTTTCACTCCACTCATAATCAAATACTTAAATGGAATCGTTTATCTTTCTGACATCATTCCAGTGTGGCTACAAAGAAGCCTGTTGGAATACTGCATGCAAAAGTAGTAAGGGCAACAAACCTCTTAAAGGCAGATATCCTGGGATCTTCTGATCCATACGTCAAGCTCAGCCTCACTGGAGAAAAGCTTCCTGCAAAGAAAACCACCATCAAGAAGAAAAATTTGAATCCTGAATGGAACGAGGACTTCAAGCTCATCATCAAGGATCCTGAGTCTCAAGTCCTACAATTAGAAGTGTTCGACTGGGACAAGGTTTTCTTCTTAGACATCAAAATACATTGTTGTCTTTTCTAATCTCCTCGGCATTTTTCATCATCTAAACCAAGCCTTAGCCCAGTAGCTAAATAGTCCCAATGTGTTAGCTAAGGCACATACTCTATAATTGTTAAAACCTTGTTGGGAATCAATTATGAAATCTTGATCGGAAATTAGTTTGAAATATGACAATTATAATACATTTAGCACCTGCAATCTTTTAAAGATGTTTAAGGAATCTCTGAATATTATGGAGAGAACATCTCCAGTCTGGTCAATTATTGAGAAAGATCATGATACATCGCACAATTGCTTACATTCTGAAGCCACTAGTTCAACTTTTAGACTCTGCTATTAAATCTCAAACATTCTCAGTCAATTTGATTCACAGGTTGGTGGTCATGACAGACTGGGAATGCAGGTAGTTCCCCTCAAGGTGCTGACGCCCAATGAGTCGAAGGAATTCACTCTTGATTTACTTGAGCACACAAATATTTCTGATCCTCGTGACAAGAAGCAAAGAGGGAAAATTGTGGTGGAGCTGACCTTTGTCCCTTTTAAAGAAGACAGTATCAAGTTCAGTGGACAGTTGGACAGTCATAGCAGAAAGGAAAGTAAAGTTGCGAGGTCTTCTGACAATGAGACATTGAGTGTAGCAGGCTTACTTACTGTAGTTATTGCAAGTGCTGAGGGTGTAGACGGGAAGCGACACAGCAATCCCTATGCCATTGTCCTTTTCAGAGGAGAAAGAAAGAAGACAAAGGTGAACTTTCATTTGCCTGTAACTCATGGAGTAATGTTAGCTCTGCTTTCTTTTCTAGTTTGGTATCAAGACAAGGAAACGAGGTTGAAGTTATCCTTTTTCCTTTTATGGTTTTTGATAGTTTAGCCTTACAATTTCCAATGCTTACAACTGAGTTTTTTCAGATGATTAAGAAAACTCGTGACCCACGTTGGAACGAGGAATTTCAGTTTACACTTGATCAGCCTCCTTTACGCGAGAAGATCCGCATTGAAATTGCAAGCAAGCGGACAAGCTTTAGTTTTCTGTCAAAGGTATCATGATTGGTCATAATCAATTTTCTTCTTTGTTCATTCTTAATTGTTTTCTCTTGTGTCTTTATCATCCTTTGTTCTTTAGGAATCATTGGGGCACGTGGAAATCAGTCTAGGTGATGTCGTGCACAATGGACGGATCAATGAGAAATACCATCTACTGGATTCAAAAAATGGAGTTATACATGTTGAGCTTCGGTGGGATACTGCTTGAAAAAAATGACAGCAAATTGAATGGATTGCAACGTGCCACTTTTTTTTTTTTTTTTCAATACAGCATACGGGATTGTCGGAAATTTTTACTGTACTATTGAGAAAATGAGAATGAAATCTTTACTCTATTTGTTTTTTTTGCACCAAACACAAAGGATAATATGTTACATTGCGTTGTACTTGTCGTCTATGTGTTATCTATTTGTTTCCAATTGCTTTTGTAAATTTTATCAATCAAATAATTTCTGAGTTTTTTTTGATGGACAATAAGCCTTGGGAGACAGGCCGGTTACTGATCAATCGCGGGCCCAAATCGGAGGGCTGCAGCCCGTAAATCCTGGCCAGCGCTAAGCTCTGATAATTTCGTTTCTAATAGACCGAGGCTCTTATAATGTAATTTGAGTTCAATGTCCAGCAACGGCATGTGATCAAATAAGCAGCAAACTGAGTGAAAAGTTGGGCCACAAGCCAGCGGCCGAAGTCAAGAGAGGTTGCGGTTGGAACAAATAAAAATTTAAAACAAAAAATACAGCTTGCCTAAGGAAATAAATAAGAATGTAGCAGTTTTTTTTTTTTTTTTTAAATTAATAAGTACAAAATACCGTCAAACAACTAAAAAAAATTAAAGACAAGAAAAACAACGTCATTTTGGTTTTTTATTCTACCTACTGTCTCTCTCCTTGGACTCTAATGCTCTCTGTGTATTATCTCTTTTGATCGGTACGGTTTTTGCTCTTACAAATCAAAATTGACCACCAAAACCTAAAGATCCTCTCTGCTTCTCTTGATTTCTTATTCCATTAATCCAAATTGAGTTCTTGCTCTCACTGATTTCTTGCTCCCACTCTGCTCTTACTCTAAAAATTGATTTGTTTATCATACTCTGCTCTCATCGGCTACACCCGCGGTTTCTAATCCTCTCATCGATTTCTTAATACGGGTATTTATGCCATGCAACTTTCAAACTCTGTAGAGAGTATTAAACAGAGATATCCATGAAAAAACAAGAAACAATTAGTCTTCAAATTCTTGTTTTGTTCATTCTTGGCGACACTGTTCTCTAAACCAAACCAAAGGAAACAGTGATTAAAAAGAGAAAAAGGCAACCTTTTCTCTTCTCATTATCATTATTACAGAATCTTAAGAGGCATTGTTGTATTTCTGTGTAAGCCTTCTCTCTCTCTCTTCATTCCTTACCTTGTTAGTATCTCTTTTTTACCATTTTCCGTGTTTTGGTGAAATAGGGATTTCCCACTAGAACTCTCATTCAAATGGTAGATCCTAGTGATTGTCCAGTGAAAGTTCCAAACGCTATACTTTGGTTATTAAATTAGTTTGTTAAATAGGTTGTTTCAAGAATGAAGAAAAAGTTGTGCACTTTTGATTAATTTTGTGACAAAACTAAATTGCTTCAAGTTTTAAAAAAATGAAATTTTATGGATCTATTGACGTTGATTTGGTCCTGATCTGTAGAGATTACCCGAACATGAAATGGCTATTCTTTTATTACGTTGTTTTGCATATAACTTATCTAGGTCAGAATGTGTATTCTATTTGCATCATTATATTATTTCATGTTTCTAGTCAATCCTTGTTGGAATGACCTTTAAATATTACCTATCTACTTTAAGGACTGCCTTTGGGAGAATGAGATAAGTGTGGCATTACTCTTGTGGATTTTCTTTCTTCTCTCCTTATTTCAGCTTCAAGTGAACAGTAGGGAACAGAAGAGTCGACTGGGTAAAATAGAACATAAGCTTCAGCTAACACAATTTTGTTGGTAGTTTAATAAGCATTTTAATTGTGATACAAGTTAGTGCTATTATTAGTGGGGTTTGACCTCCCTAATTTTTGCCTAATGACCATTCTTTACAAAGAAACCATCGATTTTTGGGTGTTCCTTTACTTTGATAGCTCATAAGCTTTTGGTTGCTATATGATTCAGATTTAGGATTTGTCTAGGATTTGTCTGTGTTTTGTGCAATGCTTGTTGTAGTAGTGTTGGCTTTAAGTTAGTACATTGGCTTTGATTTCTTTCTTGGTGAATTAAGAGGCTTAAACCATACTTATTCATATGAATTTATGATACCTTTATCTATTTTGTTTTATGGGGAGTTCTTGGTTTTGGAAAATTGTTTCTTTGTATGTTTATTGTTTGCTGTATGTTCAATTCATGTCTTTTAGACAACCTTTTTTTTTTTTGGGGAAGCGGGGGGGGGGGAGTTCTTGCCTTGCAAGATAATAGTCATTTTATTGTACTTACCTTAGTGATCCTAGTAACCTAATAACCTGCTTTTTCAGTAATAAGTATCTTTTGCTTCCTATCTCTCAATTTTTTATCTTTTTTACTTTGATGCGTTTTCCAATCTTGCTAATGGGTATCTTTTTGACATCTTTCTCTTGTTTTGGTCCTTTTGTGTTGTATGTAACTATATATTTTTTTTTTCTTTGATTTAAGTTTGTTGATGAATATGGAAGATTGAATATAGATGCATTTTGATAAATTAAGTAATGAGTACTTGAATGGAGTTGATTTCTTGAAGAAGGCATTGGTGAGAACTATTGTGAGAAATAAAATTTGTTGTTCTTGTAAGAAATCTTATTATCCGTATTAGTACCATATAAGTGTTGTTTATGAACATTTAATTATTAAAGATTTTATAAAAGGATAAACATAATGGAGCTTCCATGGTAAAGGTTTCACACAAACAAGTGTAAATGGTGATGAAATTAAAGTTGACATACATGATGATATTGGTAGGCTTTTACTTGATACTTTTAGGGAAGGGCCAAATGTAGAGGTTAGGAAGTTCTACAAACTTGTGAAAGGAGGACAACAAGAATTATATGCTAATTGTAAAAACTTTTCTAAGCTTTCATTCACAATTGGATTGTATTTTTTTAAATATTTTCATGATCTTAGTAATGCAGTATTTAAGGATATTTTGGACTTAATAAAGCAAGTATTACTTAAAGCAAAATTACCTAGCTTATTTAATAAAGTTAAAAATCTGATGAAAGATCTAGGCTTTGACTATAAAAAGATTCATGTATATCCTAATGATTGTATCCTATTTGGGGACAAACAAGAGAAGGTAGATACCTGTGATGTTTGTGGAGCTTCTAGATAGAAAAAATTAAGAATGTTGAAGGGAATGTTGTCACTTATTTGCCTTTAAAGGTCTATAAGGTTCTAACCAAAATTTTAAGATATATTTTTTTAAAATCTAGGTTTAAGAACTTTTCATGAACCTAAAAATTGTTGATGATATGGTTTGACATGTAACTAATTAGCCTAAGGATGGTAATACGAGGCATCCTACTAATGACTAAATTTAAAAAGATTTTGATTTTTGCATCTAGATTTTGTAAAGAATCCTTGAAATGTAAGATTGGGTTTGATTAATGATAGATTCAATTCTTTCAAAACTATGACCATTTCTTATAGTGTTGGCCAGTAGTTGTTATTAATTACAACTTGACACCATGGTTGTATATGAAACCATAATACATAATACTTTCTATGATTATTTTAGACCTTAATTCACCAAGAATAGATATATGTGTTTTTGCAACCATTAACTCAATAATTAAAAGAGATATGCGATTTCGTTATGAGACATATGATGTGTCTAATAAGTATTCCTTTCAAATGTATGCATCTTTATTATGTATTGTTTATGACTTTGTGGTTTATGCAATATTATTTGGTTAGAGTATTAAAGGGAAGTTAGCATGCCCTAGTTCTCAATATTTGTACCATAATATGAAAACTCATTATATGGACCATTAGTGGTTCTTAGACCTAAACTAGGCATAAAGAATTGATTAAAGGTCTTTTGATCGTTAAGTGGAGTTGAAAATTGCTCTTAATCCCTTAAAAGGAATTAAAATTTTGTCAAAATTGTCTATAAAAGAAGCAAAAGATAAACTTTGATGACCTATAAAAGAAAAGGTCTATATTCTTTTGTTTATCATATTGAGAAAATAAATCTCTTTATAATTTAGATGTGATTCATATAGAGAAAAATATTTGTGATAGTATTTTTGAGATATTATTAAACATTCCTAAAAAGACAAAGGATCATGTAGAAGATTGATTTAATTTACAAGTTGTAAGATAAAACAGGAGCTTTAACCAATTATCTCTAATGATAGTCAACACATATTTCTATTTAAAGCATGTTTTTTAATGACCCTAAAAGAGAAAATTGTGTTTTTTACCATTTTAAAAGGTGTTAAATTGCTTCAAAGTTTTACATCTAATATCTCTAGATGTATCTATGATAAAGAGGGAAACTTGTTAGGTATAAGAGTTATAATGCTCATTTTTTAATGCATTATCTTTTTCAACTTATAGTTAGCAAAACAATTTCAAAGCATATTGCTATGTCTTTGATCAAATTGGGATCCTTTTTCAAAGCTATTGATAGACAAAAAGTTACACTTTGCAAGTGAATAAATTAATAGTAATATAATGCACAAATACAAGGGTTAATTCCATAAGGATTTTTTTAATTTATTCAAATCATTCAACTTTGTAATAAATAAGTTATGTTGTATATATGACAATAGTTAATTTGGAAAAATAAATACGAGTTTTGATAAAGAATTTAACAATTTAAATTATTCAAAAAAGACTGGTAACTAGTAAAATAAATTAAAATTATAATAAATGATTATAAGTGAATAAAAAGAGATAAATACTAGGAATATGATTTTATCATACACATTAATTCTATATTTTTAATAATTATTAGTTTAATTTTAGGGTTCGTTGTCTCTTACAAGATCATTTCATTGGCATTTAGATGTAATCAAGTATTTTTAATCATTAAACTATCTTGTCGTCTAACTTATTTAACAACTAAAAAGTCATTAAGACAAAAACTAAAATCCTATCTTAGCATAGTGTTCGTATTAATAAGAATTAATTCATTCAAGGGAGCAAATATAACATGTGAATATAGTGTCTTTCTTTGTTGTGTCTCATATAATCCATTAAGTTTATATTGAATATACATAATAGATAATACAAACTCAATATGGAATTAGGCATAATAAATGAAATTAAAACATTAAGTTAATTAGAACTCAAGTATAAAACAAAGAAATATTGTGTAAGTTACATCAAATTCCTAGTTATGAATTTAGTTTATAAATATCCTAGCAAAACAAAACAAGTACATGACATGGTAGAAAAATTAATTTCAAAAGAACCTTTCTCTTTTCCAATTCAACTTTACACCCTTAAGAGCTAACAATTCGCCAACTTTTGCTCCCCTTTTTATAGTAGAATATCACCTTTTAACACAATCTTTCTCCTATAATCTTAGCTATCATTTGACTCACCAAAATATGCCCTTACTTTTCAATAGCAATTCAAACTACTATGCACGTCATTTATAACGCTATCATATATATTTTAAGAATTTTAATCCTACATCTTACTTACTTATATGGAAAGGGTTATTATTTGTTAGGTTGATGAGGTAGAGAAACAATTGTCCCATCTCCAAGAGAGTTAAAAATATGGAAAAACTTTAAAGAAAAGTTAAATTTGAAAGAGGAGTTTTGAGTTATTAAGGAAGGTCTACTACTATCCTTATCGAGAATGTACAATAGATTAAACAAATAGCCTTGACCATCTTCTAGACAATTCTCAAATCAATGTTTGAAACTTGGAGGAACAAATTCAAGGATATATATCTGGACATCAACCTTAACTAGTATTAGCCTTAACTATTGGATTCCTTTCTTAAGTGATTATACAATGAAGAGTCTAAGTCAAATGAAGAGTAATATTGTTATCTTTATACTTAGGGTTTGGGTGCAAATCTTAATTATCTTGTAGTGGTCTAAGATTTAAACTTAATGATAAGTTGATTTTGGCTTTATTGTTTAATGAATTTAGGCCCTTTTCATATTACTTCATAATTTTATTTTATTTTTTGAAACTTTTAGGCCTAAATGTATCATTAAAAAGAATGTGTCACATACCTTTATTTGTTAACACATATATATAGGGGTCTCCTCAAAACACATTTTTCTTTCTTTTTGTTTCCAATGATGCTTTTGAGATCTCAAGTGAACAAATAGTTATATTTTTATTATTATAACATGTATGACACACTACAAGCATCATATTTTAAAATCTCTGAGTTTCTACTCAAGTTTAGATATTCATTGATACAAAAATCTTTGTAAGATCCCCTTAATCATAATGTTGCAGTGACTAACTGTAATAGAACTTAGTTTAAGAAAAACCATCTTAAGGTCCAAGGTCCCCATGTCATGTGTCATGGACTTGGTCTTGATCACCCAACGACCCGTGTGGCACTAGCAATTCGCTGGAGCACTAGTAATTCGCTAGACTCGAATGCTAGTTTAGCCTTCTTCGAGTGCTAGAATGTTGCTAGCGAAAGATAGAGAGAAGCACACAAAGTAGACAAGAGAGATGAAGAACTTGGAGAATACTATATTGATGCTTGATTGCTTGGTTCTACAAATGAAGTCTCTAAAGGTATATATAGTTGTTCACCTCCTCAATGGAGGGTCAGGATCTATTTGATCTAACTGCTGCTATCCTCCTTCTAGAGTATTCTAGCAAACTCTACATCCTACAAGAAGATAAGAGAGTTATCTACAAGATTCTACAAGATTCTAGAGGCTTCCACCATGTTCTAGAATTTGGGAGTGGTGACTGCAATAAGCCTCTTTAAATAGCTCGAATTTGGGGCAAATTTACGCGATGCGTGACATTCTCCCCCACTCAATCTGGCGACGCCCTCGTCGCATCCTTCTTATAAGCTTCGATCACATCGACATTGCTCCACAAGGTCAGCTCGTGTTCCCAACTTGCCTCGCTATCAGGCAATCCTTTCCATTTAACAAAGTACTCAACATAACTTGGATGGTTGCCTTTCTTTGGAATGACACGATGTGCCAATATTTCCTCCACGTCGTGATCTGGCATGGCCGTTATGGCCGTAGGGGCCCTCTTTAACTTGCCCCTGCTTGGCTCCTCCTTATCGGGATGGTAAGGTTTTAGCAAGCTAACGTGAAAAACTGGATGCATCTCTAGGTGTGACGGTAGAGTCAATCGATAAGCTAGCTTGTCAATCCTTTTCTCCACTAGAAATGGTCCCTCGTAACGTCTTATTAGACCCTTATGTACCTTGGCAAACCTTCGGCTTTGATGGGGAAGGAGTTTCACCATCACCAAATCTCCTTCTTCAAACTCCAAGTGTCTCTTCTTGGTATCGGCTCATTTCTTCATCCGCTTGGTAGCCTTGGCCAAGTGTGCCCGTGCCATGTCGGACTTCTCATGCCAACCCTTGGCAAACTTGAATGCAGCAAGACTAAGCCCTTTGTAGCCAACCGCTAATGTGTGAGGAGTCGATGGTTGTAGTCCCGTAGCAACTTCGAACGGACTAGTTCCAGTTGACTCGTTC
Source organism: Bruguiera hainesii (assembly GCA_023213295.1). Lineage (NCBI taxonomy): Eukaryota > Viridiplantae > Streptophyta > Magnoliopsida > Malpighiales > Rhizophoraceae > Bruguiera > Bruguiera hainesii. The sequence continues at coordinate 5,217,914 of JAHOYR010000003.1, forward strand.
TTTTGTAGATTGTATGAAAATTGGGCTATGTCAAGCAACTTAGCCCAATCACTCTAGTTGGCACTTACGTAATGCGTTAAAAATAGCTCCAACAAGGCATTCACCCTCTCAGTTTGGCCGTCAGTTTGGGGATGAAAGCTTGTGGAGAAGTTGAGTTCGGACCCCATCAACTTGAATAACTCCATCCAAAATCTCCCGGTGAAGCGAGTGTCTCGGTCACTCACGATCGTTTTGGGGATACCCCAGTATTTCACCACATACTTGAAGAATAGGCGTGCTGCATCCTCAGCTGTAAACTTTGAGGGTACGAGGATGAACACCCTATACTTGCTGAATCTGTCTACCACCACCATGATGTTGGCACATCCATCCAACTTCGGTAGACAGGTGATGAAATCCATCAAAACACTTTTCCATGGCTTCTCTGGAATAGGTAGGGGTTCTAGCAATCCTGACGGTTGGTGTTGCTCCACCTTGTCTTGTTGGCATACTAGACACGTCTTCACGTAGAGTTCAATGTCGTCTCGCATCTGTGGCCAATAATATGCACGCTCTACAAGTGCCAACGTGCGACGTATACTAGGATGTCCTACCCATTTCGAGTTATGACACTCCTTAATGATCGCCTTCCTCAATCCTTGCCACTTTGGCACATAAACTCTATTACCCTTGGTAGTGAGCAATCCATCTGCAAGCCAGAATCGGTGTGTCTTCCCACTACTCGCCAATTCCTTCAGACTCTTGGCTTGTGGGTCGTGCTCCAATCCTTCCTTCACTTGTTCTACCAATGGGAAGTCTGAACTTGTGATGGCAGCTAGTTCGGCCTTTCTACTCAATGCATCGGCCACCAAGTTAGCCTTGTCTGGCTTATACTCCATCACAAAGTTGAATTCCGCCAAGAACGCTTGCCACCTCACTTGCTTTGGCGTCAACTTCTTTTGATTGAGGAAGTAACTCGTGGCAATATTGTCCGTCTTCACGACGAACTTGGACCCTAACAGATAATGCCTCCACGTTCGTATGTAATGCACCACCGCAATCATCTCTTTCTCTTGGACTGTAAAGCGGCGCTCAGTCTCGTTGGGTTTGCAGCTCTCATACGCGATGGGATGCCCTTCTTGCATCAACACACCACCGATGGCAAAATCCGAAGCATCGGTCTGTACCTCGTATGGTTTGGTGTGATCGGGGAGAGCCAACACTAGCTCGTCAGCCACAGTTTGCTTGAGCACTTCAAATGCCCTTTGGCATTTAACATCCCAACTCCATACTCTATTCTTCTTCAATAAATTAGTGAGCGGTGTTGTAATAGAGGAGTAGCCTTTTATAAATCTTCTATAATAATTAACGAGGCCTAAGAAGGATCGTATCTTGGTCACCTTCTTTGGTGGCTCTCAATCATGTATGGCTTACACCTTGGACTTGTCCATCCATAGTTTGCCTCTACCGATGATGTGACCGAGGAATGTGACCTCTCATTGAGCAAAGGCACATTTCTCCCTCTTTACGTACAACTCGTGCACTCTTAGTACTTGGAAAACTTGTCGTAGATGTTCAATGTGCTCATCCAATGTCTTACTATAGACAACGATATCATCCAAATACACTATGACAAACTTATCCGAAAAAGACTTGAATACTTGATTCACAAGAGTGCAGAATATGACAGGAGCATTAGTAAGTCCAAAAGACATCACTAAGAACTCAAAGGAGTCATACCTCGTAACATAAGCGGTCTTTGGCTCATCTCTTTCTGCAATCCTCACTTGGTAATATCCCGATCTCAAATCCAACTTCGTGAACCACCGTACTTCACCTAGCTGATCGAACAAATCAGCTATCAATGGGATGGGATATTTGTTCTTCACGGTTATCTTGTTGAGCGCCCGATAATTGACGCACAACCGAAGTGACCCGTCGCGCTTCTTTTGGAAAAGCACCGGTGCACCATACGGAGCCTTTGACGGTTGAATGTAGCCCGCATCCAACAGCTCCTTTAGCTGCCTCCTGAGTTCCTCCAACTCTGGGGGTGCCATACAGTAAGGCACTGCAGTAGGTGGTCTTGCACCAGGGACCAATTCAATCCTGTGATCCATCTCACGTTTAGGTGGGAGCTTCTTTGGCAATTCCGAAGGCATCACGTCCTTAAACTCCTCCAAGACGTGAGAGACTTGTTTCGGTAGGACCTTCGACGGGGGCGTATCTTTTCCATCTTTCAAGGATACAAGAAAGGTGAGTTGTGACTTCTTTACACCTTTCGAGAGTTACATGGCTGAAATCTGCCTAGATTGAAGGCTAGTCTCCCTAGCCAAAGGCACCATGCATGTATTGCCCTCCTCCAAGATGCACATTGTGTTGGCAAAGGGGATAGGCATGGCCTTAACACGGTCCATAAACTTCATACCAAGCACAATTGGATAATCATTTATTGGCACAATAGAAAAGTCTACAAGACCACACCATTCACCCATACGTACCTCTACGCCATGAGCAACGCCAAAAATCGACTTTGGCTCCGAATTTACGGCCTTGAACCATCCTTGCTCCTTGCTGTACTTGACGCTCAACCGCCTTGCTTCCTCTTCTTAAGGAAGTTGTTGGAAGCTCCGGTATCTACTAAGGCTTTAACCACTTGGTTACTCACCTTGGTCTCCACGTATAACCGTCCCTTCTTCTCAGCTTTGGGCACCTCGACCTTGGCTTTGATGGCATTAAGGATTTGCAGGGATCCCATCCTCATCTCCTCACATTGCTGCTGCTCCTCTCTTTCTTCAACAAGGGCAGAAAGCTTGGCTTTCTTGTGGCAATCCCTTGCTTTGTGCGGTCCGTCGCAGAAGTAACATTTGAGAGGAAGCCTGTCGCTGCTTTGACCCTCCTTGGTGTTCCTCCCTTCCTTAGGTGCGTTAAACTTGTGAAAACGCCCTTTATTCGAGGAACTCTCTTCTCCACTCTTTCCCTTGCCGGCCTTGTCCTTTTGAGACTTGGGCTTTTCGGACTTGCAGAACTCGATTAGTGATTCGGCAATGGAAATAACGGTTGCAAGATCTTGAACACCATGTCTTTAGATCTCCATCTTTGCCCAATTTTGTAAGCTGTCCTTGAACACAAAGAACGCCTCCTTTTTGGGATAGCCAGGAATTTCCAGCAACACTTCGGAGAATTCCTTCACGTACTCACGTATGCTTCCTTTTTACTGAAGACGCCTTAGCTTCGCTCTCGCCTCTTCCTCAGCATTCTCCGGATAGAATTGCCGCTTGAGCTCTTTCTTGAACTCTTCCCATGTATTGTTGGTGCAAGTTCCTCTTTTAATATCACCATACCTCCTTCTCCACCATACCATTGTGGTATCCACGAGGTATAAGGCAGCACTATCAATCTTCTTGGCATCCTCCATGACGCCAAGTGCCTTGAAGTATTGCTCCAAGCTCCACAGAAAATTATCGACCTCCTTCGCATTCCTCGCCCCATTATACGCCTTGGGCCGCGGGACATCCACCTTTGAAGGAGCTGTGATTACCGTTGGCATGGCGATGCTCCCACTTTGAGCAATTGCCCTTTTGCAAAGGACTAGCTCATCCTTGGTCTCCTTTAACTTGTTGGAGACTCTCTTAAGCTCTTCCTTCGGCTTCCCAACATCACGTTGGAGGGATTCCTCCAAGGTCTTCACTTGGCCTAGACACCTTGACATGGCCTGGTTTAAGGCACCTTGCAACTCCTCACGAAGCTCTTCATTCTCCCTCTCGAGCTCGTCGATGCTTTGGTCTACCGCCTCAAACTTCTCCTGCTCGTCAGCCATGGCAAGCTCCACCTTTGCGAGTCTTGCGTTGGTGTCTTCCAAGATGTCCCTCGACCTTGATCTCCCTCTCCTTGGTTGCTTCTTTGCTTCATCAACCACGTGGGTAGTCTCACTGTGTGGACCAGCCATCCTTATCAACCGAGTGTGCTTGCTGCTCGTAGAAACCTTTGCTCTGATACCACTTGTCACGGACTTGGTCTTGATCACCCAACGACCCGTGCGGCACTAGCAATTTGCTGGACTCGAATGCTAGTTCAGCCTTCTTCGAGTGCTAGAATGTTGCTAGCGAAAGATAGAGAGAAGCACACAAAGTAGACAAGAGAGATGGAGAACTTGGAGAATACTATATTGATGCTTGATTGCTTGGTTCTACAAATGAAGTCCCTAAGGGTATATATAGTTGTTCACCTCCTCAACGGAGGGTCAAGATCTATTTGATCTAATGGCTGCTATCCTCCTTCTAGAGTATTCTAGCAAACTCTACATCCTACAAGAAGATAAGAGAGTTATCTACAAGATTCTACAAGATTCTAGAGGCTTCCACCATGTTCTAGAATTTGGGAGTGGTGGCTGCAATAAGCCTCTTTAAATAGCTCGAATTTGGGGCAGACTTACGCGATGCGTGACACATGTTGCGGTATGTTGGATACCATTAGGTTTCCAACACATATGGAGACTTGTTAGAGCATCCTTAATTTCAAGACCATTAACACCTTTTTTTGGAACACACATTTGGTTCTTGTATTTGTAGAGAGGGCTTGTTGCTCTCCTTTTGGGTTATTATCATATATTTTGATCATTCGGTTGTTGACAGGTATTTCCCTCTACACTGGGCTCTTTAGAAATTGTTCATCCATGTAAGGATCACACCAACTCAACTAATGCCTGACTCTTAGATTCTACTAATAAGGTTACTAGTCTTAAATACTTGCATAATAGTTGTTGTAACCAAGGCCATGTTGCTTCACTTGGGCCAAGTAGCTTCACTTTGGCCAAGTTGCTTCACTCTATACTCTATGAATGGGATGGGGGTATATATGCAATCAAATGACAAGAAGATAGTGAATATGATCTCTTTGCATTGGATAGGGAGCCAAAAACTGTAAAAGTAAGTTATTTGCAGCAACATGTGTTTCTTTCTCTAGGGTTAGTAGGGGAAAAATGTGATTACCTTACTTGTTGAATGTTCATTGATTTGAAGTAGGTGTTGGTGTCCTTATTGAGGGTGGACAAAGAAAGATATATAAGAGACTAATTAATGCACAAAACTTGTTTTGTATAAATGTGTCATAGCCTTTGTTTGATTTGTAGGGAGTGTGCATACTGTCACCTTTAAACTACCAAGTTTCCTTAAGATTCATTTACATTTGAGATATGACTTATCCTTGTGATCCTATTTGCCATTTGCACTCCAAGAAATATGAGGGATAAGAGTATTAGAGTTTTGATTTTCATGGTCAGAAGGTTTAATGAGTACTGGGGTCGTGGATCAGGCAAGGACTAGCTAAGGAATTGATTAGGAAATTAATGCTTGTAGCCCATACCTTAGCATGGACATTAGTATGGAAATTTATGAATTTTCCTTCTCTAGTAAGTAGGTTATGTGGTGATCATCTTTTAAAATCCCTAGATTTTTATTTGCATTCTTGCAAGTATATCATTTAACCAAAATTTCAACATTGTATGGTAGAATATTGATACTATTAAGGCCTTTCTTTTGGAGAGACTTATAGATAAGTCAAAAAAAAGAAGATGAATTTGAAATGTGCTGTAAAAGATATCAACTTAGAGAGTCTTGGTTAGCATATAGAGCTATTTAGCAAATACTCCATTTTACCATTCATGGTTAAAGTGACAAATGAAATGACTTTAGTTGATAAGGAAGGGAATACAATTGGAAGACCCACGTTAATGGATCTTTTTGCTCCTCCTCCTCCTATTATTGATGCTAAAATGTTAAAAAGGGAAAGATAATCGTTTGGCCAACTACTTTTAATTATTTTGTTGTCAATTGAAACTTTTAAGGATAAAGGGAAATCCCTTAAAGTGATCGACATTTTTTAGGACTCTCAAGTGGGCAAACAAGTAGTAATAAGTGTTGCTCACATTGAGGACAACACTTGCTGAGTTATGGCTGAGAGGAAAGACTTGCACTCTCGTAAAGGTGGCCTTTTCTAACACTTAGAGAAGTTGGGCAAGATTCCTAATTATTTTGAGATATTGGGCAAAAAAAGGGAAGCCTATTGTCACGTGGACACCAAGTCCAGCCCGTCCAACAAGTAAGAAGATAGAAATTGGAGGCCAGATTGAGTCTCTGCAAGTTACCAACATTTCCCAACCCCTTTTATGGCCCAAATCCAACAAATGGAAAGTCTTAAAAGAGTGTTGAAGTGTCTAGAAGTGCCACATTTAGAGACTTCCAATAAAGTTCAACAAAGACACTCACCTAGAACCTTCTTAAAAGGACTCTTTTTAATGCTGTCTCTAGAACATTCTTTGTAAAAATTCTAAATATTCATTTGTAGTCATACATTAAGAAGGTAGAGCAACTATAGATAGGTTACTCCTCTCATTTGTAAACACACCTTTGAATGTTCAATACAAGTTCACTTGTAAAACTATCTTATGCTCTATCTTCCTTCTGCAATTTCAAGTCCATCCTTATCTCCCAATGCTTTTCGCTGATTCTCTCAAACTCTCTGAGGCTTACTTACCTCATCCCACATGCAAAATCAACTAAGTATCGCGCGAATTAGCACATTTAAATCAACTAGGTGGTATCAGAACCAAGGTCCAAACCTTAGGTGCAACTTATTTGTTTGTTATTTGCTAAGACAACAAGTATGGCAAACGAAGAAGGATTTGTTGCAACCATTATGGAGGAGCAACAAGCGGGGCAACAAGCTCGTGGGCGTGAGGAGCAGCGTGCTCCTGCCAAGCGTAGCAAGTCCAAGGCTCTAATGAGGGAAACCATAGATACTCGTGTTGCTGGCTTGGAATGCAGCATCACCGATATAAACTCCGTTGTGGGTGACCTCAGCGATCAAGTGGATAACTTGATCCATAAGAATGTAGAGATAACGCAGGCAGCCAAAATCATGATCCAAGAGTTTAGCCGTTCATTTAAGGGAGAACTACGCTCATTTAATCAAGAACTGTTCATCCTGCGCGAGTTTGTTGAAGGAGAGATTCGTGACTTCCGTAGAGAGATGGATTCTCTGCATTGAAACAATTCATATGCTAGTATAATTGCCATTATTAGCACCATGAAAGTGTATGATTTAAAGGTCCCGAAACCTGGCATGTACAACGACAAACGCAATGTCACTATCGTGAAGAACTTTTTGTTTGGTCTTGAGCAGTACTTTGAGGTCATTGGGGTTGTTAACGACTTTGTCAAGGTAGGTAACACCTCAATCTTCCTAAAAGATGTTGTCCAACTCTAGTGGAGACATAAGCATTCTGAGAGGGAGAAGGTCTTATGCATTATCAACATTTGGGAGCAATTCAAGGCTGAGGTTCATAGGTACTTTGTTCCTCACAATGCAAACAGCGAAAACAAAGGAAAAGTTGTGTCATTTATGCCAGACAAGTAGTATTTTCGACTATATCAAAGAATTTACTACCCTTATACTTGAAATTGAGATGCCTGACAAGGAGTTTCTCTTCTACTTTAAATACGATTTGAAAGATTGGGCAAGAGTCAAGCTGGAAAGGTGTGATGTGCAGACCTTAGATGGTACTATTGTTGCTATTAAGACCTTCGTCGACTACTTAGCCCTTTCGTTGACTACTCTACCCATTCCAAGAGTAAGAAGCCAAACTCTAGCAAAAGTGGAGGAGACAAAATTAGACAGAAGAGGCAGGATTCTGGCCACAACAAAAGTGGACAGTAAAGACCCTTAAATGGTTGTCCCAAGCATAAGAAGAAGTCTGCGGGTAAGTGCAACTCAGGTAATCCCCTTAGTCTCTATTTCATTTGTGACGGACCACATGGAGTGAGAGACTGCCCCAAATGTAAAGTAATGAATGTTATAATGGCAGTACTTGACCCAAAGAAGACCAACGAAAAGCTCCAAGTTGACAAGGGATGTATCCAACAATTGAGTAATCTCTCAAAAAGCGCCTCCCCAATAGTCTTTAAGGAGAAGGACTATTATAGGCTGACATTGTTATCGAGGGCAAAACAGCCTGTAGGATGCTAGATACAGGGGCAACGCACAACTTCATGGATGTGTAAGAGGCCAAATATCTAGATCTCAAACTGATGAAGGGAAACAACACCATCAAAGCAGTAAATTCGGAAGTAACGCCTATCCAAGGCATAACACACAGGGTAACTATCCAGATTGGCGAATGGACTGGTAAGTTGGACTTTACCGTTGTTCCCATGGATGACTTCAAAGTAGTGTTAGGTTTTGCATTTTTCTGCAAAGCATTGACTTTCCCTATTCCTACCTTAAGTTCTCTTATGGTTGTCGATGCCCGTAAGATCCGAGTTGTTCCCTTGAAGCACAAGTAGAAGTCTCAACTATTGATAATTTCTGCCTTACAATTCAAGCAGGGTCTCAAGTCGGGTTCAAGTTACGTGGCTACCATAAGGGAGTTAAGTGACAGGGAAGATGTAGTAACACCTACTCCCGCATTGTCGTAACCCATCCAGACAGTCCTTGCCAAGTTCAAGGATGTCATGCCTTCTGAGCTGCCGAAAAAGTTTTCATTAAAGCGAGATGTGGATCACCACATTGAACTGGAACTCGGTGCCAAACTTCCTGCCATAGCCCCTTATCGCATGGCACCCCCGGAACTTGTTGAACTGAGGAAGCAGCTCCACAATCTGATCGATTCGGGTTACATTCGACCATCAAAAGCCCCTTTTGGTGCCCCAGTCCTCTTTTAAAAGAAGAAGGACAGATCATTATGCATGTGTATCGACTACCAAGTTTTGAACAAGGTCACTATCAAGAACAAGTATCCAATACCCTTAATAGTTAATCTTTTTGACCAACTCGGGAAGGTAAGGTACTTCACCAAGCTGGATTTGTGATTGGGATACTACTAGGTCCAAATTACACAATGTGACTAGTCAAAGACAACCTGTGTAACACGCTATGAAGTGTTCGAGTTCCTAGTCATGCCCTTTAACCTCACCAACGCACCAGCTACCTTGTGCACACTCATGAATAAGGTACTACATCCATTCCTTGATTAGTAATTTACTTGGATGACATTATGGTATACAACAACATACTTGAGGAGCACATTAAGCACCTCAAGCACCTCAAGCAAGTCTTTCAAGATTTGTAGGAAAACAAGTTATTCGTCAAGAAGGAGAAGTGCTTATTCACTGAGCAAGAGGTGAACTTCTTTGGTCACTGAATCAAGGATGGTAGACTGATGATGGATTCAGCAAAGGTGCGAGTCATCCAACAATGAGAGCCTCCAACTAAGATCCTGGAACTGCGATCTTTCTTTAGACTTATCAACTATTACTGTCAGTTCATCAGGGGATACTTTACCATAGCAGCACTCCTAACTAACCTGCTGAAAAGGAACCATACTTGGCATTGGACGAGTGAATGCCAAGCTTCCTTTGAGAGATTAAAGCAAGCAATCTCTGAAGAACTTGTTATGGTGCTACTATACTACAAAAAACCTTTTGAAGTCCACACTGATGCATTTGACTACGCCATTGGGGGAGTCCTAATGCAAGATAGGCATCCCATTACCTATGAAAGTCACAAGTTCAATGACACAGAAAGGCAGTACACCATCTAAAACAAAAAGACGACTGCCATCATCCACTGCTTGCGCACTTGGAGACACTATCTCTTAGGAAATAAGTTTGTGATCATGACTGATAATGTTGCTACGAGCTACTTCCAGACACAAAAGGAACTCAGCCCCAAATAAGCTCGTTGGCAAGATTTCTCGACAAAATTCAACTACACACTACGGTATAAGTCAAGACAAGCTAATGTTGTTGCTGATACGCTGAGCAGGAAGGCTGAACTAACTGCCCTTTCCACTAGTACATCCAAGAGCAACCTCCTTGAATGAATTAAGGAAGGTACGAGACAAGATAGCCTAACCAACAATCTGTTGAAATTGACTAGCGAGGGGAAGACTCGTCGATTTTGGGTGGACGACGAAATCCTTATGACAGTCAGGAACCGAGTCTTCATGCCTAAGTGGAAAAACTTATGGAAGGAAATCCTCAAGGAATGTCACGATTCCCTATGAGCTAGTCACTCAGGTATGACACGAACCCTTACTCTTATCCAACAACATTATTTCTAACCGCATATGCACACGACGTCGAGGCCTATGTGCAGACTTGCTTAGTTTGCCAGCAAGATAAGGTAGAATAGCAGTAACCAATGAGTTTACTTGAACTATTACTTATCCTTGAGAACTCGTGGGAAAGTGTCTCAATGGACTTTATTGTAGCGCTACCAAAGTTTAAGGGATGCGAAAGCATAATGGTGATGGTTGATCGGTTCAACAAGTATGACACATTTATTCTAGCCCCTGTTGATTGTAAGGTGGACGAAACTGCTCGTTTGTTCTTTAAGAACATAGTAAAGCTATAGGGTGTACCAAAGAGCATCATCAGTGATAGAGACCCCCGCTTTATGAGCAAATTCTGGCGCAAACTATTCAAGTTACTGGGAACCGATCTAAACTTCTCAACAAACTTCCATCCTCAAAGTGATGGGGAGACCGAACGAGTGAATGCCTTGTTCGAGTAATACTTAAGGCACTACGTTAGTGCTTACCAATGAGATTGGGTGAAACTACTTAACACTGCCCAATTCTCATATAACCTCCAGAGGAGCGAGACCACAAACAAGAGCCCCTTCAAGATTGTCATGGGACAACAATCACTAATACCAAGTGCAATTGCCTCTCCTTACATTGGCAATAACCCGTTTGCCTTTAAGTTTGAGAGAAAATGGCATGAGGAAGCGGACATAACGAGGGCTTGCCTTGACAAAGCAACTAAGAGAATGAAAATATAGGTTGACACCAAACGACGCCTAAAGGACTATGCAACGAGAGATATGGTGATGGTGAAGTTACTGCCCAACCAATTCAAGTCTTTATGCAAAGTCCACAAAGACTTGGTAAGGAAGTATGAAGGGTCATTTCCTGTGGTCAAATGTCACGGGTGCACACTACCCGACTCCCACATCTTCAAGGAAAAGGGGGATCTTGGACCATATAAACGTGGGTACTACACACCCCTATAGGTTATCTTTTGGGGAGAAAGTAATGACACCGTGACAAGTGGTATCAGAGCTTACCCCTGTCCTGACATGGGACCCTCGACATGGTGGTAAGTGATCTTTGACGGGTAATGTTGTCCCGGGTGCACATTACCTGGTGAGAACATCGATGAATCAGGTGTGGGAAATGTCATAGGTGCACACTACCCGACTCCCACATCTTCGAGGAAGAGGGGGATCTTGAGCCATATAAACGTGGGTAATACACTTTTGGGGAGAAAGTAATGATCTCGTGACAAGTGGTATTAGAACTTACCTCTGTCCTGTCGTGGGACCCTCGACATGGTGGTAAGTGATCCTTGACGGGTAATGCTGTCCCAGGTGCACACTACTCGGTGCACCAAGGGTGCATCGATAAGGTCGTTGATAAATCAAGTGTGGGAGATGTCACGGGTGCACGCTATCCGACTTCCACATCTCCGAGGAAAAGGGGGACCTTAGGCCATATAAGCGGGTGCATCAACGAGGACGTCGATGAATTAGGTGTGGGAGATGTCATGGGTGCACACTACCCGACTCTCACATCTTCGAGGAAAAAGGGGATCTTAGGCTATATAAGTATGGGTACTACACACCCCGATAGGTTACCTTTTAGGGAGAAAGTAATGACCCCGCGACACCCCGATAGGAAAGGCTGCCTACCAAGTCCAACTCTCTCTAAATCTAAAAATCCATAATGTCTTCCATGTAAGTCTTCTTAAGTCTTTTCATGGGGACGATGAGGATCCAAGTTAAAGCGAGTCCAAACGCGCACGAACAACTATGGTCACCGAATTTAACAAGGAGGTGGAACAAATCCTTGCTGACCGAGTGATCCGAAGAAGAGGAGTTCCCAATTACAACGAATACTTGGTGAAATGGACCAAGAGGCTAGTTGGGAATGAAAGGACCAGCTTTGGCAGTTTGCTGACCACATTCGGCAATATAAGACTGAGAATGCAACGAGGACGTTGCAGGATTAAGTGGGGGAGGGTGTCACATGGACACTAAGTCCAACCTGTTCAGCAAGTGAGAAGACAAAAATTGGGGGCTAGATTGAGCCTCTGCAAGTTGCCAACATTGCATAGCCCCCTTTGTGGCCTAAATCCAACATACAGAATGTCCTAAAAAAGTATTAAAGTGTCTGAAAGTGCCACATCTAGAGACTTTCAGTAAAGTCTATCAAAGACACTTACCTAGAACTTTCTTGAAATGACCCTCTTTAATGCTCTCTCTAAAACATTCTTTGTAAATATTCTAGATAGTCATTTCTAACCATACATTGAGGAGGTGGAGCAATTATAAATAGGCCACTCCTCTCATTTGTAAACACACCTTTGAATGCTCAATATAAGCTCACTTGCAAAACTCTTATATACTTTCTCTTCTTCCAGCAATTCCAAGTCCCTGCTTGCCTCCCAATGCTTTCCGCTGATTCTCTTAAACTCTCCAAGGCTTACTTAGCTCATCTTCACATGCAAGATCAACTAAGTGCTATGTGGGTTAGCATATTTGAAGTTCCCAACTTCACCCTAGAATCTACTAGTTTGTGATACTGAGAGGGGGGTGAATCAATATCACCACAATTCGCAATTCGCAGGAAAGTGAATAACTTCAATCTCTTCTTAAAAGTGAACTCTTTCTCAGATTCAACTAAGATAGATCTATTGCTACCTACTAATCACAATAGTCCCCAAAGTTACCTTTCAGACACCTTGCCTAATAGACAATTCAAATGTTTTTGTTTAGGTCTTCGTTAGGTTATGGGTTGGCTGATACTTTAACTACATTCACAACTCAATTCAAAACACAGAACGTAAAGCAAATTAAGGACACACGAGATTTACGTGGTTCCGTTAATGTGACATACATCCACGATGGTAGGGACTCTCCCTTACTGAGACTATCCACTATACTTGAGAATTCTAGTTACAATGGATGTCTTAATCTTTTGCTCCTTTCACTATTGCAATTACTAAGTAAGTACAATACAAAAAGTGTCACTTACTGTGTCTACCCTTCTTCTAGCTTGTCTTACCTCTGTTGAATTGAAAAGCTGCTCCACTGCCGCTTAGAAGTTCACCGCAACGCTCTCAACCTCTCTTGAAGAAATATGGAAATACGTTGAGTTCTTTCTGATGCTTCACTGAATTCCTTCTCTAGGTTGTTTCACACAATTCCTACTTTCACCGTCTCATGGTTTTACAGCTTGCACTCAAGTTTCTAGTCTGCCATTTCATGTCTCACGGCCTACCCCACGCTTCTGATCAGTCACGCCATTGCATGTTCTGGTCTCATGCTTTTGGTCGGCTGTTTCACGTCTCTTGGCCTGCCTCACGCTTCTAGTCTACTGTCTTCTCTTCCGGATGGTCTCATGAATACCAGGTCTGCTGTCTTCTCTTTCGAGTGGTCTGTTTCTTATTTCTCCTCTTGCTGGTTGTGCGTTTCTGGTTTGCTTGCAAGATATGTTTCTGGTTTGCTTGCAGGAGGTGTTTCTGGTTTGCTTGCAGGATGTGTTTCTTATTTGTTTGCAGGAGGCATTTTTGGTTTGCTTGCAGGACGTGTTTCTGGTTTGCTTTCCCGGTGTTGACGTTTCTGGTTTGCTCTCCCAGTGGTGTCATTTCTGATCTCTTGCCATTCTGCTCTCTTTTCCTTTTGGCCGGTTGCTGTAGGGTTGCTGTTTATTCAATTATGTTGGCCCTTCTTCCCTAGTTTTGTCTTCCAAGGCCTTTATATACTCTCTTCCATAAAACCTTAATAGGGCTTACATGGCGAATTTACATTCTTGCCCTTAACACAGCGGATTTACTTTCTTGCCCTTCCATGTGACTTTACTCTCTTGCACACTTAACCCTAGTTGACAACAATTACAACCCATACAAGGCTATGAGAACAACAATCTCCCCCTTTGTAATTGTTGGCAACACTCATAATAAAAGCCATTATACAGCAGTCTTTCAGAATTTTTTGAGAGTAATAATTCAGAAGTAGATGGATTATAACTCCCCTTAAATATGCACTCTCCTTTCCTTAACAGCTCCCCCTGCACTATTGCTTCTCTCCCCTTTTGCCAACTAATTACAAATTTGAAAAACCTGCAAAGTAGAGATGGAGGATTCACCTGAACTTCAGGCTTGAGGAGGCATTTGCACAGACAAACTCATTATGTGCTTTTCAAACAGCTATATGGACAAAGGTTTAGTTAGAATATCTGAGATTTGATCTTTAGTACCAACATACTCCAACTGAATTGTTCTCTCTTCCACTTGATCCTTGATAAAGTGATACTGGATGTCAATATGCTTGCTCCTTGAATGTTGAACTGGATTCTTGCTAAGATCAATTACACTTTGATTATCACAAAGTACACTCACTGGTAACTTCACTTCAACACCCAAATTGGCCAATTGTATTTGCATCCATATCACCTGAGTACATGCTGTATAAGCAGCCATTATACTCAGCCTCCGTTGTGCTCAAAGCAACATTGTTTTGCTTTCTACTTAGCCATACAACACACTTTGAACCCAAGTAGAAGCTGCAACCATTGATTGATTTTCTATCATTTGTGCTTCCTGCCTAATCTGCGTCAGTGTATGCTCATAGTTTTACAGAATCCATGGCAGGATACCACAAGCCCATTTCCAGTGTCCCCTTGAGATATCTTAGGATTCTTTTCACTCCCAACACATGAGATTCCTTAGGATCAGCTTGGAATCTGCTAGCGATGCATACAACTTGTATGAGATTAGGCCTTGATGTTGTAGGGTACAAAAGGCTCCCTATCATCTTCCTATATTCTATAGGGCTTGTACTCTTTCCTTTATGATCTTTTGTTAACTTGCAGCCTACTAGCATAAGGGTACTGACAGGTCTGCTATCCTCCATGCCAAACATTTTTAGCATCTCTTTCGCATATTTTGTCTAAGAAATAAAAATACCTTCTTCACATTGTTTTATTTGTAATCCAAGAAAGTAAGTCATTTCTCCAATCAATGACATCTCAAATTCCTCACTCATCTTCTGTGCAAATTCTTGGCATAGCTAAGAGTGATCCCCTCCAAAGATGATGTCATCTACATATATTATGGTTATCAGTTGGCCTTTCTCTGAGTTGAACACATATATCTTATTATCAACTGTTCCTCTTCTGAAGTTTAACCTTCTCAAATACGCGTCCAGCCTAATGTACCATGCTCTTAGGGCTTGTTTAAGGAAATACAAGGCTTTATTCAACTTGCACACGTGTGTCTCATCCTCACTGATTTGTACTCCATCGAGTTGTTCAATATACACTTCTTCTTTTAGGAGCTAATTCAGAAAGGCTGATTTCACATCCATCTGGTAAACTTTATACCTCTTATGTGCTGCCAAAACTAAGAACATTTTGATAGTTTCCAACCTTACTACTGGTGCAAAAGTTTCATCAACATCTACTCCTTCTATCTAAGTGTAGCCTTTGCAAACCAGCCTAGCCTTGTTCCTCACCACCTTGCCATCTTTATTGTGTTTATTTTTAAACACCCATTTTGTTCCTATGACATTCTTGTTAGTGGGTCTTGGAACTAGCTCCCATGTTTCATTCTTCTCGATTTGATCCAGCTCCTCATTGATAGCTTTGATCTAGGCTTTGTCTTGTGCAGCCTCTTCAACAGATTTAGGTTCAACTTGTGAGAGTAAAGCAGTAGCTCCCACAATTCTTCTTCTTGTTGTAACTCTTGCTAATGGGTCACCTATTATCTGATTTCCTTGATGAGCACTGGTCCTTGTCTTCTTTGTCTTTCTTTCTTGTAGTCTTATTTGCAAGAGAATCTCCTTCTTTATCTTTAGACTCACTCTTCTCTGAGTCTGAACTTACTTCTTTTCCCACTTCTTCATGTTGGTCAGATTCTTCATCTATCTTGAAGTCATCTTCTTCACTATCCTCAACTTCTCCATTATGCGTTGTTTTCCAATTTTCATCTATTCTCACATCACTGGAAGTGAACACCTTTCCCAGTTTATGCAGAAAAACTCTGTAACTTTTTGTCTTTGCTGAGTATCCCATAAAGATGCCTTCATCTGACCTAGCATGGAATTTTCCCAAGTTTTGCTCCTTGTTCTTCACAAAACATGGGTTACCAAAGATTCTAAGATACTTGGTTGTTGTCTTCTTCCCACTCCATAGCTCATATGGAGTCTTATCAGTATTAGGTCTTAGTGAAACTCTGTTCAATAGGTGCACAATTGTAAATGTTACTTATGTCCAAAATCTTATGTAAAACTTGGATTCCAGCAGTAGAGTTCTTGTCATTTTAACCACAGCTCTATTTTTCCTCTCTACCACCTCGTTCTGTTGAGGAGTTCTTGCTGCTGCCATCTGATGGTGAATTCCATACTTCTCAAGGTAAAAGCTACATTTGTGAATTCAGTGCCTTGATCTGACCTCAATACTTTGATCTTCTTTCCACTCTCATTTTCAGCCAATCTTCTGTATCTCTTAAAGCATTTCAAAACTTCTAACTTATGTGTGAGGTGCATGATGTAGGTCCTTCTAGAATAATCATCAACAAACAAGATGAAGTACCTCTCACCATTCAACCCTTTTATTCTCATCGGCCCACACAAATCAGTATGCACAATGTCAAGCACTTCTTCAGAACTGACCTCTTTGGTCTTATACTGCTTTCTAACTTATTTTCCTTTAGAGCATGCTGAGCAGACATACTCCCTCTCTCTCTCTTAAGGTCTGAAATGTCTTTGATTACATAAGTAGTGGTCAGCTTCCTCATGTTCTTCTGTGTTAAGTGTCCCAGCCTCCGATGCCAGAGTTGATTTTCTTCTTCTTTTGTAAGTAAACAGCTATTTGTCTTGTCTTCATCAATTACATATAAATTTCCAGTTGTTCTTTTCCCAATTGCAATAGTATTGCTTTCTTTACTCTTTACTTGACAACCTGTTTTTGTGAATATCACTTTATGGTCTTCATTGCATAGTTAGCTGACAGATGCTAGATTATATCTGAGTCCTTCAACATGCAGAACATCTTTCAGCTTTCCTTTTCCAATATTTACTGACCCTTGACCACTAATGTTGAGCGAATCATCATTGTCAAACTTGACTCTACCTTCTCTTGACTTGTTCAGTTTTGATAATTTACTTTTGTCTCCTGTTATGTGTGAAGTGCACCCACTATCAAGAATCCACTGCTTATCTTTGTAGTCAGCTTTTAGTGCAATTTCAGCTATATTAGCCACCTCCCTTTTAGTTTTATATTCATTTTTTTAAACTGGCTTAATGATAGCTTTCTCCTTTTTCTCAGCTTTGACTGTACTAATTGCTTTCACTGTGTCATTGAGTGCCTTCTCTTGCTTAGGGAGAAGTGTCATGCATCTCTTGGTATTATGACCATCCTGCCCGCACCTTTCACACTGTTTCAAATCTGCTAATACAACAAACTTATTCTTTGAAACCGCTGGTTTGGGCTTCCACCAACACTCCTTGTTAGTGTGTTCTTGCTTTTTACAGTATGTCCAAGAACTCACGATAGGTGTTCTCCTCTGAATTTTGTATTGTCTCTCCTTGTATGCAGCATCGTATCTTCTCAAGTTGGAGACATATACTGGCCTTCTCCATCAGCAGTTACTTGCCTTATGACCCTAAACTCCACAATAAAGACAGTGACCTTGAAATTGCCTCTTCTTGGGTCTAATCATGACTTGTTTTCTTTTGTTCATTACTTGCTCTGTAGGCAAGGTGGCTGGCTTCTTTGCTTGTGTGGCTTTCATTTTAGCCACCTTCTTTTCCTTCTTCTGTTTAGCCGTAGCCCTTTGCTGGCTTACCTTCTTTTCTTCATTTTTGTTTACCACCCTAGGTTGCTTCTTCAAATCCTCTTTATTCTCAGCTATCTTTTCCTGAGTTACAACCTTCTCTTTCAACTTCTGTGGCATATTCTTATTATCTTTAGGCAATGCAGCCTCAAATTGCTGCACTTTCTCTTCATTCTTCTTTTCTCTTGCAGAACTTGTTTCTCTTATCATTTCAAGTTTCTGCACGTTCTCTTCACTCCTTTTGAGTTGTTGCTGAAGTCTCAACAACTCTATCTCCATTTCTTTAATTGTTGAAGTCCTTGAGCCAAACTCCATAGTAAGCTCTTCACATATTTTGATCTGTTCTTCAAATCTTCTCTTCAAGTCAATATCTTCAGCCCTTATTTCATCCTTTTGACTTTCAGCTTCCTTAGACTTTGCTTCAACTTGTTTTATGTGGGCCTCCAACCTTCTTATGGTTCTGCCCCTTCTGATTATCTCCTTTGAAGCTGCTTCCAACTCAGCTTTAAGATCTGGTTCTTCTTCATCAACCTCTCCTTCCTCTTCAGAGGTTGAACTACCACCTTGAGTTGATGCCATAAAGGCATGCTCATCTAATGAGTCTACATCTTCCTCCTCATTGGCTTCTTTTGTCTGGCTCACATAACTCTTGAATGAGCCTCTCTTCTTCTTCTGTGGGCTAGCAGTCTTCTTGCTGGACATCCTTGACTTGAATGATGGCCTTCTCCATTTTAAATTTTGCTCATCATCACCATCCTTATCTTCATCATCAAGTTTCACTTTGCACTGAAAAGCAAAGTGTCCAATTTGTCCACAACAATAACATCTCGAGGACAACTATCCTTTTCCCTTCTTAGACCCCTTTTTGAATTTCCTTGTGAAGTATGCCAACACTTCACCTTCACTTTCTTCCTCATCATCATCATCATCCTCACTAGATGATTCTTCCTCTTCTTTTATCTTCAAGTGTTTCATAGCTTTTAAAGCTGCCTCTTTTAATACCTTCGATGTTAAGGAGCTCTCCGTTGACTTTATTCTCATCTCATATGCAATGAGATTGCACTGGAGATCATGCAGAGACATAGAATTGAGATCTCTACTCTCATCTATGGCTGCCACCTTTGAGGCAAACCTCTCAGGTAGAATTCTCAAAATTTTCTTCACAATAGATGAGTCCTTCTTGTTCTTCCCATGACTTCTAAGATCGTTTACAACATTAATAACCCTGGTGAAGAACTCTTGGACTGTCTCATTTTTCTGCATTCTGAGAGATTCATATCTCTCCTTGAAAACTTGAAGCTTGGCCTCCTTCATTTTGCCATCATCTTCATAGAGTTTCTGTAATCTGTCCCATATCTCCTTGGTAGATTTGTAGTCCATAACTTTAGCATATTCAGCATCTGTCAATGCTTAAATGATGACATTTGAGGCCTTCTCATTTATCTCAAACTGTCTTAATTCCTTTGGGGTTGGATCTTTACCTTCTTTTAGAGGCTCAAAACCCTCCTGTACAGATTTCACCACATTCATACCTATGGTTACAAATACCACCTGCATTCTTACTCTCCATATATGGTAGTTGGTTCCGTTGAAGATTGGAACCTTCTTCTTGTAAGTAGTGCTGGTGTTGGTATTGGCGTCCATTTCTCAGTATGCTGAACAAGTTAAAACTTCTAAAGCTCTTTAAACTAGTACACCAAGTTGTTAAGCTTTATAACTTGGTGAACCTATGCTCTGATACCAATTGAAGTTCCCAACTTCACCCTAAGATCTACTAGTTTGTGATACTGAGAGGGGGGTGAATCAATATCACCACAATTCACAATTCGTAGGAAAGTGAACAAGTTCAATCTCTTCTTAAAAGCGAACTCTTTCTCAAATTCGACTAAGGTAGATCTATTACTATCTACTAATCACAATAATCCCCAAATTTACCTTTCAGACATCTTGCCTAATAGACAATTCAGATGTTCTTGTTTAGGTTTTCGTTAGGTTATGGGTTGACTGATACTTTAGTTGCATTCACCACTTAATTCAAAACACAAAACGTAAAGAAAATTAAGGACACACAAGATTTACGTGGTTCCATCAATGTGACGTATATCCACGATAGTAGGGACTCTCCCTTACTGAGACTATCCACTATACTTGATAATTCTAGTTACAATGGATGTCTTAATCTTCTGCTCATTTCACTATTTCAATTACTAAGTAAGTACAATACAAAGAGTGTCACTTACTATGTCTACCCTTCTTTTAGCTTGTCTTGCCTCTATTGAATTGAAAGGCTGCTTCACTGCCGCTTAGAAGTTCACTACAACGCTTTCTAACCTCTCTTGAAGAAATCTAGAAATACGTTGAGTTCTTTCCGATACTTCGCTGAATTCCTTCTCTAGGTTGTTTCACACAACTCCTGCTTTCACTGTCTCATGGTTTCACAGCTTACACTCAAGTTTCTGGTCTGTTGTTTCATGTCTCACGGCCTGCCCCACGCTTCTAATCAGTCACGCCGTTGCAAGTTCTGGTCTCACGCTTTTGGTCTGCTATTTCACGTCTCTTGGCCTGCCTCATGCTTCTAGTCTGCTGTCTTCTCTTCCGGATGGTCTCACGGATACCAGGTTTGCTGTCTTCTCTTCCGGGTGGTCTGTTTCTTATTTTTCCTCTTGCTGGTTGTGCGTTTCTGATTTGCTTGCAGGATGTGTTTCTGGTTTGCTTGCAGGAGGCGTTTCTGGTTTGCTTGCAGGATGTGTTTCTTGTTTGCTTGCAGGAGGTGTTTCTGGTTTGCTTGCAGGACGTGTTTCTGGTTTGCTTTCCCGGTGGTGACATTTCTGGTTTGCTCTCCTAGTGGTGTAGTTTTTGATCTCTTGCCGTTCTGCTCTTTCTTCCTTTTGGCCGATTGCTGTAGGGTTGCTGTTTATTCAATTGTGTTGGCCCTTCTTCCCTAGTTTTGTCTTCCAAGGCCTTTATATACTCTCTTCCATGAAACCCTAATAGAGCTTACATGGTGGATTTACGTTCTTGTCCTTACACGATAGATTTACTTTCTTGTCCTTCCATGTGACTTTACTGCCCTTCCATGTGACTTTACTCTCTTGCACACTTAACCCTAGTTGACAACAATTACAACCCATACAAGGCTGTGGGAACAACAACATTCAAAGTCTAACTCCGTGACACTATGCCATTTTAAGGACAAGGTTAGTAAGTTGATTTTTGTAAAGAAAAATGTAGATGTCGCTAACTAAGAGTTAAGGAAAAAATTGATGGCTTCCAATGCGTCGCTTAAGGCTATTAATTCCAAAGTGTGGAACTTAAAAGAGGAATTAAAGCAAGAAGGTAGCCACTGTCATTAGCTTGAGTGTAATATGTTTGAACATGCCAAGATCACAGGGCTTAAACTTAAAATCTACCTTAAGAATGTTGCTCCCTTCAAATAAGTTGCCTTAAAAGAGGGAAAGATAGATAACAAGGATCCTTTTATGCCAAGATCCTTGACTGAGTTGTAACTTGTATCTTTGTAATAACTAGGCAAGCTAGGAACACCAATCCATTATACTCAAGTGAATAAAATTGTACTCAAATGAATAAAGTTTTTATCTTTTGTTTCTGCTATGCCTTTTTTTTCTTTTTTTTTTTTTTTAGCTCTTTGTCTTAACAAAATACTATTAGTGCAATGTTATTAATGCTCCCATTTATTGTGAGTTAATAAGTATTGATTTCTCATTAGTCCTTTCCTTTATATAACAAGAATGGACTCTTTCATTGTTCACTCTGCATATTTTTACTAGTAACATTAAGCATAGGATGAGAGGTGATGAAATCCCTTGGTGGTAGGGAGATATATCACTTGGTATCATAATCATTTTGGCATTTGGCAATTTCATATGCTCAAGTGTGCAAGATGGTTGTATGTTAAGATATGTTTCCCATATTACCCTTATTATTGAGTAATTATGATACTGAAAAAGTAAAGTTTTCATATGGAGAGAGATATGGGACTTTATGAGACCCAAATACCCATTATCCTAAAAATAAAAAAAAATAAGGAAAGCTCCTACGTGAGCTCTCAATTTATGTATTCTCGCTTGTCAAGATGTCTTTGAAAATTTTCTAAGGTTTCCTAATAGTATTAGTGAATTTTTGTAGGGGTATATATGTCTTCTTCATTGTCCTCAAGGTCAATCCACTTGTCTCTAAGTGATATAAGTTAAGGGATAGTGGTGACATTTTAAGGTTTCCTTTTGCCAAATATACCAACTCCCAAGTGTGATCTGTTTGAAAAGAGTTATAGATATATTCTTTATATGAGCTAAGGGAATGATTATGATGTCTAGGTGTTTCTTTTCCTTCTATGCAAGCAATTGAGTGTACATGAATGATTGAATCCTTGTATTTTTTATGATACTAGTTATGTGAGATATGTAATTGAGTGCACATAAATGGTTATACCATTGTATTTTGTGATTTTTAAAAAGATGAAATTTCTTATTTTTCGTACAACTCTATCTTTTGATGTTATTTTTATTCTATATTATTGAATTTTAATCTTTGTGGGATCCCACCATTAATATTTAGGACTAAGTGAGTTCCATTATCTAAATATAGGTGCCTAGATGTCCTTCCAATATCTTGTGCCTTAAATAATTTCTTACATAAAGTTGTTTCAAGTGCTTGTATTCATTATCTCACTTTTCTTGTGTCCTTATTTCAAGTTTTTTTTTTTAATATTTTTATTTATTTATTTTTTTAATCTTTTTATTTATTTATTTTTTGTCTGGAGTTATTGCTAAGACCTTATTCCCTAACTTTTCAAGTCTTTTGTGCCTAAAGTCATTATCAGGTCTTTCTTGTCCATTTTTATGGGTCTATCATGCTCAAAGTCATTGCCAACTCTTGCTTATCCATCTTTATAGATCTTTCATACTTGGAGTTATTGTGAGTCTTTCTTGGCAAGATGTTTCAATAGGAACCACTTTCATTGATTGCAATTTTGGAGGGAAATGCTTGAAAAGAAATGTTAGAAGTACTAATTTTGCACTTATAAACAAAAAAAATTACAAAAAATTATTGATAATACATTTTTAATCTAGATGAGCTCCAAACCATAAGAATTGGGGTCTTATTCACTTACTTTAACTTGTAGTTTTTGGGTTAAATGATCTCAATTACCTTAAGGCTCTTCCCCATTTGGTGTCAACTTTAAATGATAGATCCATTATTGACTTTTAACCACCTATTAGATTAAGGATGTTTGATTGGTATAAACTTTAGATAACTTAAGGAATACCAAAGTTGTATATGATAGATCTTCATATGAACTTTTGTATATTAGCCTTCATTGTGAAGAATAGAGGTTTAATCTCTACCCACTTGGTAAAGTAATTCATTGCTACGATTACAAACTCTCTTCCTCCCATGACTATTAAGAGTGAGCTGATGAAATCAAGGCCTTATTAAATGAAGGGCTAAAAGGATAGAATTAGGGTTAGCTATGTGCCTAATAATTAAGGTAAGCTTGCAAGTCTTCAATAATAGTTGTACTTTCTAGTTAGTTTTATCTAGTCCTCTATCATTGTTAGCTAGTAAAATCTTTATTTTAGTGTTTTGATTGTCATGACTTGACCTCTTATATGATTTCCACAAACTCTTTCATGAATATCTCTAAATGCATATTGACCCTCATTTCTAATTAGATACTTTAAAAATAATAAACTGAATAATCTTCTATACAACTTTTCAACGAGAAAGGTGTATTAGATTACTTTATACTTGATCTTTCTTACCTCTATTTAATCTTTTAAGGGTTCTCCAAGACCAATGTATTTGATGGTTTGGTCTATTCATATGGCAACATTATGGATGATAATAACATTAGCTTTAATCTTCATACAATTAGGTTGCTTTAGTGTTTCAATTATAACTAGTTATTTAATTTTTTGTTCTAAGCCAATTGAAAGCAAGATAATTTGTCTACCCTTGCATTCTCTTTCCTAGGACGTCTAACTAATTTAAGTTAAACTTTTGCTTTGATCAACTCATTTTTTATCTTCTTCACCTTTAAAGATACCTTTCCATATTTTTTTCTTTTACTTCATAGTCTCTTACAACCTTGCCAATAACCAACTGTGAGTGACTATGCACTTTTACCCTTTTACCTTTTAATGGTTTGGTAATGTTGAGCCCTGTAGTCAATGTTTTATACTTAATTTCATTATTAGACATCACAAATTGAAATTTAGAGGTATATTCAAAGACTATATTTGCAAGACCCAAACAACATTTCTTGCTCACTTTTCTTTATTGGTGGCCATATCTACATGAATGAGCTAATGAGTTGCTTCAGATATTTTAAAGCCTATACATTCATTGATAAAATAACCAAGGTTTTGCCTTTTATCACCTTTCTTGGTTGGAATGACACAACAAACTCTCCTAACTCTATTGCCATTGTAGCATCCTCCTTACTAACTTTGATCATTGCAAGATTAACCTCAAGGGTTGATCTATTAGAATAACAATCTTGTAGGTTTAGAAAAATGACCTATGTTTCTTAGCCAATATGATGAGAACTAGTGCTGCTTTATCTATTTTTTAATATTGTAATTCCACTTCTTATAAGACTTTACTAACATAATAAACCAACTTCTACATAGAATCTTCATTATGGACAATCATAGAACTTACCATCAAATCATTGACAACTAGATACAAGAATAACTCTTAGCTCATAACTAGCTTATAGAGGAGTAGGGTGGACGTAAGGTAGGTCTTTAATCAGGAAAATGCTTATTCGTATTCCTCACTCCATTAGAAACTCAGGGCTTTCTTAAGTATCTTAAAGAATTAAAGTTGTTTATTGCCAGATTCAAAAATAAACTTGTTAAGATGAGTTAATATGTTTGATAAAACCTAAACTTCTTTAATACTTCTTAGTGACAGAAAGTTCTAAATAGCTGTGATTTTCTTAATATTAGTTTTCATTCCTTTATAAATGACTATAAACCACAAGAATTTCCTAAGTTGTATACCAAATATGCATTTGGTCGGGTTTAACTTTATGTTATACCAATTTAGAGTATCAAAGGTTTCATAGAAGTCAGGTACATGCTTTAAAGAAAACTTACTTTTGACTAACATATCATCCACATAAACTTCTGCTTTCTTGTTGATATGTTGTTTAAACATTTTGTTAACTAAGTGTTAGTAGGTTACCCCAACATATTTTAGCCCAAATGACATTACTTTGTAGTAATAATTGTCATTGTCAGTGATGAAGGTAGTCTTGTCTTGATCTAGCTCATATACTAGGATTTGGTTGCAACCAAATAAAGCATCCATGAATATTAAGAGCTTGTGTCTAGAAGTCCTATCAACAATTAGTCAATACACGATAGTAGGTAACTATCCTTAGGATATGACTTGTTAAGCTTTATAAAATCAATACATATTCTCCATTTACCATTAGTCTTTCGTACTACCATTACATTGGTCAACAAAATTATATAGATTACTTTTTTGGTGAATTTTATAACAAGCAGTTTGCCAAATCAAAGCAAAGTTTCTTTTCTTCTATTTTATATAAGGAAAATCTGAGTCCACATTGAGCTAGTGGGATATGACTTCCAAATGTATTCTTGGCATGTCAACTAGATCCTATGCAAACACACTTGCATTACACCTTAAGAAACCAATTGATGCCTCTTTTAATGGGGGGGTCGAGCCTTTCTCCTACTCACATTATTTTTTCTAGATTTGTTAAAGTTGGAAACTTCATCTTGATATGCTTGATGGATAAGATCATGTCAAAGGCTCTAAGGGTTAGTCTCCCTAAAATTGCATTTTATGAGGATGGAGTCTTAACCAGTAAAAGTTCAAGAGTTGTATCAACCATTTAAGGGGGAAGACCTAAGGTGGTTGGTATTTTAATTACACATTCTAGTATAATTGGTTTCCCTAGAAAACAATATAACAGGTAAGAAACATTTTTTCATATACCTTTGAGAGTGTTATTTTAACAAAAGCCACGTAAAACAATATATCCACTAATCTCCCTGTAACCACCAGCACCTAATACATATCAAACATATTCAAGAATCCTCCAAGTAAGCAAGTAATGTGATTAATGTGAGCTCTAACTCCTTTACCTTAGCCTCTAGACTCTCCATACATGTTATATTCTCCTTAAGAAGCAATTACAGGATTATTTAAAGATTATTAG
The DNA here is from genome assembly GCA_023213295.1 of Bruguiera hainesii. Taxonomy (NCBI): domain Eukaryota; kingdom Viridiplantae; phylum Streptophyta; class Magnoliopsida; order Malpighiales; family Rhizophoraceae; genus Bruguiera; species Bruguiera hainesii. Next base: position 5,244,005 of record JAHOYR010000003.1, read on the forward strand.
TGCTAAAACAATTGGCGTAAAATTATGAACCACATGATCTTGAAAAACCCTTATATTATTATAGATTACATTATCTTCCCTAGGTTGAATAAGATTTGCCCTTAAATCTAACTCCTCACTACCTATCAAGAAAAGTGATATATCTCTCATATTGAATGTGGCTAATACATTATATTCACCTTGCAAATCAATTTTTTAGGCATTATCATTCACTTTTTTTAGCATTTTGGAAGGACCATGCATATGCTTGGACTTCCTTTTACTTAAAAATCTCTCTTTTTGAAGATGAATCCACATAAGTTCATCTGGAACAAACTAAATTTGTTTTCTCCCTTTATTGTTCACTTTCTCATAGGCTACATTTGTTTTTCTATTTGTTGTTTAACACTCTTATGCAAATTTTTAACTAGTCTAACCTTCTTTTTAACTAAAACTATGAATCACATGATCTTGAATAGCCCCCATATCATTATTATCTCATAATTTTCCCTAAGTTGAGTAGGATTTTCCCTCAGATCTCACTCCTTACTACCCTTCAAGTAAAGCAATAAATCTCTTATATTGAATGTGACTAATACATCATATTCACCATGCAAATCAATTTCTTAGGCATTATAATTCACTTTTCCTAGCACTTTGAAAGGACCATCTACTCAAGGCATATGTTTGGACTTCTTTTTACTTAGAAATCTCTCTTTTTGAAGATGAATCCATACAAGTTAGTCTAGAACAAACTAAATTTGTTTTCTCCTTATATTATTCACTTTCTTATAAGTTGCATTTGTTTTTCTATTTGTTGTTTGGCACTTTCATGCAAATTTTTTTAACTAATTCAGCCTTCTTTTTTCCATCCAAACATACTCAATTGTTGGTTGGAAGTGGTGCTAAATCAAGTGGGGTAATGGGATTAAATCCATAAATCACATCGAAAAGACAAATTTTAGTTGCATTACATACACTTGTATTATATGTAAATTCTATAAAAGCCAAGCAATCATCCAAATTCTTATTAACAATAGTTCTAAGTAAAGAAATAGCTTGTATAAGTATAAGGGGTACTTATTTAGATTTGGAAAGGTTTATATTCCTAAGGGATCTATTAGGAAACTTTTAATAAGGGAGACATATGATGGAGGTTTAGTTGGATACTTTGGTGAAAAAAAGACTTTAAAGTTGGTTAAAGAACATTTTTATTGGTTGAGAATGATTAGAGATGTGCATCATGTGAGAAGGTAAAGAAGGAAAAGAATGCTCATGAGTTATATATATGCCATTACCTATTCCAGATCAATCATGGGTTAATGTGAGTATGGATTTCATACTTGGGTTGCCAAGGACATAAAAAGCGAAGGATTTGGTTATAATAGTTGTTGATAAGTTCTAAAAAATGTCTTACTTTATACCTTATTACAAAACTAATGATGCTTTTCATGTGATAGATTTGTTCTTTTGAGAAATTATGAGATTGGATGAAATACCAAAGTGTATAGTGTCTCATTAGGATGTCATATTCTTGAGTTACTTTTGGAAAGACCATATGGAAGAATATTAGCACAAGGCTACTCTCTAACATAACTTGTCATTTGGAAATAGATGGATAACCCTTTTCTCACAAGTTAAGTAAATGGATATAAAGTTTGGATCATCCAAATATTGATTAATTCAAAATCCATTAACTCCATGTTATAACTAAGAAAGATGACTTGCTCTTGGCAGAATTGACATTTCTTCAAGTTACTAAATAACTTCTCTTGTTGTAACACTTTAAAGATTTTCCTAAGGAACTATACATGTTTTTCATGATTCTTGCTATAAATTATAATGTCATCAAAATAAATCATAACAAATTTGTCAATAAACTTATGAAGCACATGATTCATTAATCACATGGAAGTACTTAGTGCATTGGACAAGCCAAATGTATGACTAGCCATGCATCACACAATCCATGCTTTGTTTTAAATGTAGTTTTCTACTTATCTTCCCCCTCAATCTAAATTTGATGATAAGTTCTCTCCAAATCTATCTTTAAAAATACTTCAGAACCATGCCAATCATTAAGCATATCAATTAGCCTAGGAATAAAGTAGCAATATTTCATTATTATTTTATTTATCTCTTAACTATCCATACATATTCGCATAGTCTTGTCCTTCTTTGACACTAACAAGGTTAGTATCAAACAAAAGCTCATTGATTTCCACACATAACCCTTCTCCAACAACTTGATTACTTGCCATTGTAACTCCTTAGCCTCTTCTAGATTACTTCTATAAACTAACTTATTAGGTAAAGCAGCCACTGATATGAGATCAAATTGATGTTTAATCTCTCTAATTGGTGGCAACCCTTCTAAAATCATTTTAATTTATAGCAAAAAGGATGTTTTCTCATTTGGCATCACTTCCTTCATTATTAGCATTAAAATTGAGCTGAAAATGGACAAGGTACACTTTACTTCTCTTTTGCTCATAAACAAGCTTCCTTTCTTTCCTTTCTTGACCAAAAGTTCATCTCTTTGCACTTGTTGCAAACTAAAAGGTGCTAAGACTATATTTTTCCCATCCTTAACAAAAAAAAAAAAAAAAAAGGTGTTTTTAAATCCATCATATATAGCCCTCCTATCATATTTTCATGATCTCCCTTAAAGCAAGTAGCTCGCACTTATTGAAACCACATAACACATTAACTCATCCTTATATGATTTTCTAATCATAAATGGCTTTAAAACTTATTATGTAACCTTACTTCTCCATTATTATTCAACCATTATAACTTATATGGGTAGGGGTGTTTTAATGTTGCTAAATTCAACTTTTACACTGAGGTAATGGAAGCAGCATTGGTGCATCTCTCTCCATCTATAATCATTTTACACACCTTTTTATTAGTTGTGCACCTACTATGAAAGAAATTTTCATGTTATCTATCATCCATCTTTACTTGTATATTTAAGGCACATCAAATTATAGGCAATTATCCCTCATCAACATAATCTATATTATCTTCTTCCAAACACATGTTTTCCTTTTCTTTTAACTTTGCCTCATCTCCCTTTTTAGAGGTTTTGGATCATCTATTTTCTCTTTTTCCTTAACCAAATCAACTCATTATTTACTATATGCTCCATTTTTTGTCTACTTTGTACTCCCATTAGAATTAGACTATGGAAGGGTGAAAGTTAAGCTAGTTGCCTTGTTGCCAATTTACCGTGACACACTTTGAATACTCTATCACATTTAAGCTGTCTCTCGACCTTAATAGCAAGCTTAATCACATCCTTTAAAAATACAAAAGATTATAACTCCACTATATTTGCAATCTCTCTTTTGAACCCCCCTAAAAACCTTGCAATGATATGCTCTTGAGGTTTTTATAATTCATATCTCATCATCATCATTTTAAATTCCTTAACATAATCTTCAATGCACTTACCCCCTTGTTACTTGTTAAAGACTTTGCAACCTGCAACCTAATGTATAATTCTTGCCTATAACTTTTACTTAGACACTTTGAAGCAATATGCTCATGGCTAAGACATTTGAGGCATTTAATGGTTAGGCCTTTTTTAGAGGCTTTGGATCGCCCTTTTTCTTTTTCTTTTTTTTTTTTTACTTAACCAAATATGCTAGTTATTTATTGTAGGCCCCCTTTTTTTTATCTGCCTTGAACTCTAATTAGAATTAGATTATGGAAGAGTAGAAATTGAGTTGGTTGCCTTGTTACCAATTTTCCATGAACACTTTATTTATTTGTACCAAACTTAAGCTATCTATGTACCTCAATAGTAAGCTTAATCACATCCTTTAAAAATACAAAAAATTGTAATTCCATTGTATTTGCAATCTCTCTATTCGGCCTTCCTAAGAACCTCGCAATGGTCTACTTTTAAGGTTCTTGTAATTTACATCTCATCATTAGTATTTTAAATTCTTTAACATAATTTTTAATACATATACCCCATTGCCTAAGACTTTGCAACCTGATGCATAATTGTTTCCTATAATATTTAGGAACAAAGGGTTTTTGCATTAATCTCTTTATAACTCTCCAATTTCTAATCTCCTCTTTGACATCTCTCATCATACATTAGCATAATCTATGAATTCAAGAGTAATAAGATTTGCATTTCTTTTTACCTTAGTATAATCTTAGCACTTGAATACCTTTTCCACTCATTGCACCTATTCCGAATACTCCTTAGGTGAGTTGGTTTATTTAAATGGTGGAATCTTTATTTTCATGTTGTTTCTTAGATCCCATTGTTGCCTCCTTTTCCAAAATTATTCTTCCACACCATCATTTATTCTAGGATGATGTTCATCTCCCACATCATCCCAAACAATCCCTTTTGTTGCTAGAGGCTCACCCTACCATTAAGGTTGTTGTACAATCATTCTTTCAATAGCTTAAGTCAATCAATTAAGTTGTTTTATTATCTTCTCCTATTTTTGTGGGATTCCTATGATTTAAGCTTGTTCTAAGTAAAGTCTTTTTTATATGTTTTGCCTAACCATAATTTAGATTTGGTTGGTTTAAGGTAAAAATCACTTAACTCATATATTTATCTTTATCACTCCCTCACACGCTTTCACTCAATATCACAAGCACACATAACCTTGTGCTCTGATACCAATATGATGTGCTTGAGAATTAAAGACCTATTTGTATTTATGTTTAGGGAAATTTAAAGTGACGATTGTTTTGTTTAAAGTAGTTTATGATTCGATGAAAAGAAATAAAATTAAAAAGAAAAACTAACAACCCTTTATTTGATAAGAAATTTGCAACAAACAAGAAGAAACTAATTTAATTCATTATAACCTTAGATAAAAGAAGGAAGAGTGATGAGAATAAGTTATTAATTCACCACTAAACAAATAAATTGTTTAGATAAAAATTATGGTAAAATACAAATTACATATTCTCCAAAACTCTTCTTCCAAAATGTTTCTTAATCCCTTAAATAGGAAACAAAGCTAAGAAGTAGTTAAAACAACTGTAAAATAGGAAAATTATAGTTGTTACTAATTAGTTATAAAATAAGCTATAAAATAAAACTTAAAATAGAGGAAATAAGCACATATAAGCTAGGTTTTACTCCTTTATTAAAAGCCTAAACTAACATAAACTAATTAAAATAAGAAGAAATAATTTAGAAATAAACTCTTACACTCACTCTAATCTAAGCAAGCCTAAAAGAACAATGTAATCAATATGGGTTCTAACTCATTTGTTTTTCCCTCTAAACTCTTCATACATGTTGCATTCTCCTTAAGAAGTAATTTTAGCATTGTTTGGAGATTCTTGGACCTTAAATGAATAATTGGCTTAAAACTATGAACCATACAATTTTAGGCAACTCCTATATCACCATAGATCACATTAAGAGCCTTGTTAGTTTGATTAAGAGATGTCTCTCTTAAAGTTTGTCATACTTCCTTTCATGGGTATAACTTTTCTTTTTAAATTGACACTAATTTTCTTTTTATACATACTTTTAAAGCATATCTCTCTGTATAAATCTTTTAATTTCGTCTTTGAGGTTGCAACACTCCTCCATATAATGACCATGATCACTATGAAAATCACTAAACTTCCTTGTATCGTGGCCTTATGAATCTAAGAAAAGCTATTATGGCTCAAGACTTAATTGATATAATTAATAATTATAATAATATGATTTTTGACTTGCCTTCAGAATATCAAGCAAACCTACATCTCTGTTTTTTTTTTATTCTTAAATCTTTTGGATGACTAATGTCTACATATGAGAAATTCAACTATCTACTAAATGGGGCCATTGCACCCCATAATGTCTTAACTCAAAAGGGGCACTACTTTCGGAAGAGGTCGGTAAGAATGCCATGAAATTCAGGACTTGGTTGTCACAATGCATACGCATGGTTGGCTTGCCAGTTAGCTACCTAGTTCACTTCATGGTAGACATATGAGATGCAAACGAATTAATCCCATTGCAAGAAATTTCTGCTTTTCCAGACAAGGTTAGCATAAGGGTGAGTATTAGGGACTCCTTATTGGATGGCCTCCATAGCCATGAGTGAATCCATCTCCAACCACAATTTAGAGACTCCAAACTACCAAGCCAGCTCCAGCCCTTGGAATATGCCCAATTACTCTACTATAAATGCTTAGTAAACCCTTATGGTCTGAAAAAAGGCTCCCAGTTATGTACCACAATGGTCATGGATGACACCTTCTACATTGGGTAAGCTTGGGTTGCATTAGAGACTCCATTAGTGCTTAACTCGATCTATTCAAGTGAAAGCAGCCTCCACCTCACCATCTTGGTAGTTTGTATTATGGTAGTTACACCAGGATCTCTAGGCAAGTATTCTTGAGAAAATTCCTTAGCTAGGCACAAGATGAAAGTGGCTAAATAGGAACCCTACATAGTTGTAGAATAAATTATTTTGTTTTGCCATTTTTGAATCCACTAATAGTAGCAAAAACATATTGCCACAACCTACTTGATTGGATGCCTAGATCTTCTCTAAGGTTCATGGATAGCCAATCTTGGACCTAATAGTAGACAAAAGGACTCCTTTGGGATGACTTAAGGAGGCCTTTTTGGAGTCCAAAATGTTGTAGCCAGCTAACAGTTCCTTAGAGCATGTAGGGTATTTAACTTTAGAGTGGCATAATTGATAGTAGTTGGATTTTACAAAGTTTTGTTGCCACCTTTCATGATTGGTTATAATCCAATTATGAGTAACTTGGCAAAGAAAAAAACATATCCACTATGGGCATTTAATTTTTCAAATATTTTGAAATCAATAACTTCTCCTAGTCAATAAAGGTGTAGCTAACAAGGCATCATATGTCCTTTTAATTGAAAGGACCCCATTAGTTAAGGCTTTCCAGGTTAACAAATCTAGATTATCTACCATGTACCTTAAGGTAATTGATGCTAGTAAATTCAAAATGTTCCTTGCTAGCAAAGTTTGTAGTTGTGCCAATCCCATCTTAGTGTAAGGTCCAAGAAATATGCCCCCAAAACGAGGTGTTCATCATTTAGTATATGGCAAAAATCACGAGCCTTTAAAACCTTAAAGACCACCCATCTGTTTGCTCAAAATCAAGTTATTTGGCCATCTCCAATATGCCACCTAAGTTCTTTCCTCATAAACTCACTACTACATGCCATACCACACCACGTAGCAAAAGCCACTTTTTCTTTTCGATCTTATTGCAACTAGTAAAACAATATTTCCTACCAAAGAGCTTAAGCCCACAAGATGCATGGTTCAATCATGATTTGCCAATTCAATTTCACTAACATAATTGCATTGGTAGTCCTAATTTCTCGGATCTTAAGACCATCTATCCATATGCAAGGAGTTGAAGAAGACTCTAATTGAATTATATTCATTATTAGTGATTCTAAATAGGTATATGGTTTCTTCTATTCTGTTACCTATTTCTAATAAGAAAATTTTACCTTATGTTTTACAAGCTCTAATGCTAGAATTGAAACCATTACTTGCTCATTTGAAGTATATGTATTTAGGAGAGAATGACACCCTACCAGTTATTATTGCAAGAGATTTGATGCATGTGCAAAAAGAAAAGTTAATTTGTGTGCTAAAGGAGTATAAGATGACAATTGGTTAGACAATTATAGACATCAGTGGAATAAGTCATGTCATGTGCTTACACCAAATATTATTGGAAGAAGGAGTAAAACTACTGGGGAAGCTCCATGTCAATTGAATATCTTCATGATAGAGGTAGTGAAAAAAAAAAAAGATTTTGAAACTCCTTGATATTGGCATCATATATCCAATCTTGGATAACAAATGAGTAAGTCCAATACAGGTGATCTTAAAGAAATCTAGTGTCACAATGGTTCTAAATAGGGTGAAGGGTGTGTATTGATTACAGAAAGTTGAACTTTACAACTCGTAAAGATCATTTCACTCTTCCTTTTATTGATCAGAAATTAGAAAGATTATCTGGTCATTCTCATTATTGCTTTTTTGATGGTTTTTTGGATTATAATTAAATCGTGGTTACACTAAAAGTTAGGAGAAGACAACTTTCACATGTCCATTCACTATGTTTGCTTATCATTGGATGCCATTTGGACTTTGTAATGCTCCAAACACATTTTAGAGATGTATGATTAGTATGTTTTTTTGAACATATAGAAAATATCATAAAAATATTTATGAATGAATTTAGTGTTTATGATGATTTCTTTGATAAATGCTTAAATAATGTTACATTGATCTTGAAGAGATATTTAGAAACTAACTTGATTCTAAATCAGGAAAAATGTCATTATATGGTTGAACAAGGTATAGTTTTAGCACATGTTATTTTAACTAAGGGAATTGAAGTGGATAAGTTTAAGGTAGATATTATTTTTGCTTTACCTTACCATACAAATGTGCGGGAGGTTAGATCTTTTCATGGCCATGCAAGTTTCCATCATAGATTTGTCAAAGATTTTTCGATGATAGCATTACCCTTGTGTGAGTTGTTGCGAAAGGATGTGTCATTTCAATTTGATAAGGAGTGTAAGGATGTGTTTGACATGTTGAAGGAGCTTTTAATCTTGATACCAGTAATGCAGCCACTAAATTGGGAGATGCCATTTGAAATTATGTGCAATATAAGCAATTATACTATAGGAGTTGTTTTGGGATAAAGAGGTGGCAAAGCCACTTATGCCGTTTACTATGACAAAAAAAGAACTTATATCTACTATTTTTTCTCTAGAAAAATTTCAATCTTATTTGCTTGACATTAAAGTGATAATTTATCTAATCATGCAACTTTTAAGTATTTGCTTTGAAAGAAGGGGATGAAATTGTAATTTATTAAGTGAATTTTATTATTGTAGAGTTTACTTTGGAGATCAAGGATAAGAAAGGAACAGAAAACCTCATGGCAAATCATTTAAGCAAATTGGTATGAAAGGAGGATGTGTTACAATTGCAAGAATTTTTTTCCTGATAACAATTGTTTTTGGATGATAAGACCTTACTTTGGTATGTGCATATTGTTAATTACTTAGTTGATAGAGAATTACTTGATAACCTTTTTAAAGCTCAAAGGATAAGTTTAAGAAAGATGCAAAATTTTATGTGTGAGATAATTTATATTTATAGAGATGATGAGAACCATAGAGTTCCAAGATGAGGTAGAACCTGAGTTCTACCCAAACCGTGTGGAACCCTTTTGTTTAAGTTGCCTTTCAATTTTCGTTGTTATGTGCACCATGTCTTTTAATTCCACATAATGTTGCAATTCTACCATGTTGGCTATCTTTATTTAGCCCTTGTAAAAATTGAGTCATGGTTACCTCTCTATCTTTTTCTACATTCGCCCTAATCATGGTAATCTTCATCTCCTTGTGGTAGTCCTCTACACTTTTGGTGCCTTGAGTGAGCCCTTACAACCTTTGGTACAACTTCCTGTAATAGTTATTAGGGACAAACCTCCTCCTTATGATAGCCTTCATCTCTTCCCATATATTAATAGGTCACTCATGATTCCTTCTCCTAGTCAAAACAAGTTAATCCCACTAAATAATAGCATAATCAATAAATTCTACTGCAACAAGTTTTACCTTTTTCTCCTCAAAATAGTTGTGGCAGTAAAAAACCAATTCAACCTTCTTTTCCCATTCTAGGTATGCATTAGGATCATTTTTACCTTGGAATAGAGGAATTGTCATTTTAATACTACCCAAATTATAGTCATAGGTGCCTTGCCTCCCAAATTCTCTCTGATCCCTTCTATTGTTAGCAGTTCTAATCACAGTAGTTTGATCATCAAATTCATCATCTTCATGGTCATAGGCATGTCTCAACTGCCTCCTTACTTTATGAGCATCATATTCCCCAAGTCTTCTTTATAACTTTGTTATTGTATTAGCTTGCTCCTTCATCCTCTCTCTCATATCATCAAATCTAGTATTCATGTGCTCAAATTATTATTGCATAGTTTTGATCATGAAAGACACATCACCAGCTCCCACTTGAGCTGCACCTTTGTCTTTGAACATCATAGTATTACTTCTACATAAAATAATTAGGATACCTCACTGAACACTCCCTCACGTGTTTCACTTAAAAGAAGGTGTCACACTCCCTCGTGTTTACACTCTTTATGGCTTTTTTTTATATGAACTTTCACTCTTGCCTTTTACCACTCGGATTTCCCCTTTCAACTCTATAAAGAACTAAATAAAGTAAATCAAGAGTATTGTTTTTGAACATAATAAGATTAATAGCGAAGAATTGAACAAATTGGAGAATAAGAAATCAAAAACGAAAATGGATATCAAGGCAAACAAATTTAATGAACTAAACTCACACAAATCAGGATAGGGGTAGTTAAACTTAGAGGACAAACTTAGGTAACAAACAAGAAAATTGATGGTAGAATTAGAGTTAAGTAAGAAAACTTTATTATTATTGTGGCCAATATGACTAAACTATTAACTTTATCAATAACTTAATTTGATGTTTTCTTTCTTTTGTTCTTCTTCCTTCTTTTTCTTTTTTTTTTTTCTTTTCTTCATTTTTTTTTCGTTGATCCTTCTTTTACTTTTTTTTTTCTTTTCTTCATTTTTTTTTCGTTGATCCTTCTTTTTCTTTTTTTTTTCCTTTTCTTTGCTCAACATAAAACAGTAGTAGAATACTTAGATATAACAATTGGAGTTGAAATTAGCATGTTTATGAGCTTAAACAAACAAGCAAAGAGAGAACAATTGAAAACAAACATATTTGTGCATTTGAACGGTAAAACACATAATAGACAAACTAAATAGAAATAAATAAATCACAAGGTAAAAAATTGAAGAGTGAGTAAATTCAACCTGATTTAAACTTAGGCTCTGATACCAACTGATTAAATTCCAACGCACATAAGGAATCAAATAACAACCAGAAAATTTAAATCAGAATTTAATAACATAAACCTTAGACCCAATGTTTGAAGAAGCAAGGACCTAGGGTATTTAAGAAAGATATAGACACTACACTCCAGAAAAGAAAGAAATTGGGAGTGATAAGTCAATTTGAACGACACAAGAAGAAGTACCTCTTAATAAGTTTTTTAATTTTCAAAAGAACTGAGGAAGAAAAACCCTTACTTTTTATTTCACTCAAAATTGTCTGGTAAATTGTATGATCTAATTTTTTAGAGCTTACAAGGGGTGCCTATTTATAGGCTAAGATAGCAATCTTATGAAGGTACAAATTCCTACTTAGGAAAATTCCTTATTTATGAGGAATTCCTATCTAGGGACAAATTCTTACATAGAAAATAAATTTTTATTTTGGAGTGACTGCTATTAATTAGTCCTAAGTCTTTAAGTACTCCAATGATATTAATAAGGTTTAGACTCTTTTTCAAACTTGAATTCGCACCATTTGTGGCTTGGTTGGCCTGAATGTCCTTAATCAGCTCATTTAGTACTTCTTTCATCTTTCTAGCTCTAACTTGTGTTATTGGGCCTTCTGGAATGTGCAATGGACCTCTTGCATCCATTAAAACCTTCCAGCCATCATCTTTATGGTTCTCATTAGGAGATTTTGTGTCAATTAGGTAATAAAAAGGTGTGTGCTTGAAAGTGAATTTTTATTCTAACCTTTTACTACTCTTATACTTGTAAGGGCCATTTTAAACTAAGAAGATAACTCATAAGATTTTAGATTATGGACTCTTTTGGCCAACTTTATTTAAGGACGTTTATGTGTCCTATAAGTCTTGTGAGAATTGCTAACAAACAAGTAATATATCTCATAGAGATTAAATTCCATAAACCTTTATTTTGATTATTGAAATTTTTTATGTTTAGGGCATTAATTTCATATCTATCCCTAGTTTGTTTTGGTAATATTTATATTCTTTTGGTTGTTGATTATGTTTGGAAATGAGTGGAAGGTAAAGCCACCAAGATTGATCATTCTAAAGTTAGTACAGATTTTGTGAAAACTAACATTTTTGTAAAGTTTAGGATACCAAAGGCTATGATCAGTGACATAACACCCATTTTTGCAATAAGATAGTACTATAAAGGTATCAAGTCACACATAAGATTGCTACAACTTGCTACCCCCAAACAAGTGGTCAAGCTGAAGTGTCTAACAAAGAGATCAAATCCTTTCTTAAAGAGATAGTTAACCCAAATAGAAAGAATTGCAGTTTATAGCTAGATGATGCATAGTAGGCTTATACAATGGTATACAAAATACCTATAAGAATGTTATCCTAATAGTTAGTTTACAATAAGCCATGCCATTTTCTAGTAGAATTAGAATATATAGCTTATTGGCTAATCAAACAATGCAACATAAAGATGGATGAGGCAGGTGAACAAAGGATGTTGCTATTGTAAGAGCCTATAGAGATAAGAATAATGCATATGAGGGTACTAAAATCTATAAAAAGAAAATGAAGTCTTTTTATGATCAAAAGATTTTGAGGAAGAACTTTGTTGTTACATATAAAGTCTTATACCATTTAATGCTTAAGTTGTTTCTAGGTAAGTTGCACTCTTAGTAGGTCAATCTTTTTGTTATTACTAATGTTTTTGCTCATAAGCAATTAAGATAAGGGGCTTAAAGACATACAAGGTATTTAAGGTGAATAGTCATAGGCTCAAACCTTTTTATGAAGGTTTTTAGGTGTAAAATGTTGAGGCGATGGAGATGGAAGATCCAATCTATATGGACTAAAGAAGCATGTTGTTGGGCTAACAATGTTGAACAAAAGGCTATTTAAGGGGCAATCCAAGAATAAATGTAGGGGAGAGGTTTAGGAAAGATTTTCTTTTTTTTTTAGTTTTCATTAAATAATAATCATACATTGGTTATGTTTTAGAATGCTTTATGATGCCTAAGTACAAAATGGGTTAATTTTTATAATATATTACCTAACTAATCATAAGAGTAAGTGTACTTGACTTTTCAATACTCAATTGAAATAATATTTTTTGAGAAATTGTGTGAATTTTGTTGGGAAGCATAATTGAGAAGTGTGTAGTTTGTCATGAAATTTTTTTTCTTAAACTATTCCTAAACTTCAGTTTAAGTAAATAAGGTTAAAAAAATGGAAAGTTTAATTCTACTCTACTGTTGAAGTTGCCTAATAATTGGAGGTCTCTCACCAAAAGAGTTAACCCTCACGTCAAACAATGACTTGAATATGAGTGTGCAAAGCACCTTGATCTACATTTCCTAATTTCTAGGTATGTCTTAAGGAAGAATATGTGTTCTTTATTATAATAAGGGACACCTTAGTTTGCAACTCAGTTTGTAGTAGTAAAGAAGAATGGTTGATAATTGAACTATACATGACTTGGTTGTGTTAGTTAGAGAGGACAACAACTTTTATAAAGAAGTCAAACCTTAATTCTAATTGTATATAGTCTAAAATCAGCTTAAAAGCCAATATAAAAATTTTGGAAAATTAAAGAAACAAGAATAAGATATCTTCAAAATTTTTGGAGATTTTTTTGAGTCTTTAGGCTTGTTAGTGGTTGCTATGTACATTTTTAGGATATAAATAACCATCTTTTGAGAGTAGAAAGTGGAGAGGGTAGACAAATAGAGAATAAAACAATTACTTTAAAAGAAATTCAATTTTCTCATATGTAGTTAAACTCTTCAATAGTTTTGGGGATTTCAAAGTTGATTTGACATTATGATATTTAATGATTTTGATCATTAACAATGTTGTTTTATTTTCTTATATAATTATTTGAGTTATTCTAATTTAATGGTTGAATGATTATTTGTTCAATTAATTTAGTTAGGCTTGCTAAATTGATTAAATAAATATCAATTGCTAGAATTAGGATTTGTGATTTATTTTTACCCTCTTACTAATTACTGAGTAACGAATAATAATAGGGAATTATGGAAAAGCTTTTATCTTATTGTTATAAATAACTCAATACAGGTTAAATGATCCAAGTTTATGTAATTGTTACTTGTATTGACCTATTTTCCTAATTTTTAAGGTTGTTAGTATATTACTTCAAAAAGCTTATTCTAATGATATAATGGTTAAAGTTAAAGCAAAGAGTTAAAGCAAAGAGTTTGTTGTGCTTAGTAAATATCTAAGATAAAATTCAAGTAATAAAACTTGTCATTATCTAAGGAAGATAATTCCCTTAGAGTTAAGACAACATTGTTAATGATCAAAATCCTTAAATATCATAGTTTCGAATCAACTTTAAACTGGACTTTTAGTATTTGATCTTTCTATAATTTATTTTATTTGATCAATTTATTTATTTTATTTGTTACAAAATCAAAATTCAACTTTTTCGTTAATTACATTAATATCTTTAATTTTTAGTTAATCAGTAATGAATTGATTGCATTTCTTATGGGATTGGCATTTACTCATACTATCTACCATTTTATAAGAGAGAGCAAGTTATTAAATTTTTTATACTTTAACGACAATTACTAGTTTTTATTAATTAACAAATGTAGGGATTAACAAGGTTGGCTTGCTTGGCTAGTACCCTTTTGAGGGTAATATGGCATGGCTTATTAATAGGCATTAGTATTAGTGAGGGAAATAAGGTGCCTTTGTAGGGTGCACTTATAAAGGTTGGAGTTACTCATCTAGTTATATAGGTGACAAAGTGATGTTGTTGTTATTGAATGTCCTAACACTTAAAGCATAGTGAAAGGAGTTTTAAACTTATCCTTTTCTATTGTTAAGTTGCATGAAAGGTTACTCAGAATTTAGAATACTTTAGGTTAATCAGTTAATATGGGAGACTAGGCTTAAATGACATATGGGCCTTAAGACCATGTTATGGTGTCATTATCACTTTACCTTTTCCTCCTTTAAACCTTAGTTTCATAAGGAAGATAAAGCTTCGTGTCTTTCACTTATTTGGTATTTGTTTGAAAATTTTCAAATGGCTCCCCTTATCACTTTCTCGAGTCATTGTCCCTTGGTATCTATATCATTTAAACCTTTTGTTGTTCCCACAGCCTTGTATGGGTTGTAATTGTTGTCAACTAGGGTTAAGTGTGCAAGAGAGTAAAGTCACATGGAAGGGCAGTAAAGTCACATGGAAGGGCAAAAAAGTAAATCTGCTGCGTAAGGGCAAGAACATAAATCTGCCATGAAACCCTAATATTAGGGTTTCATGGAAGAGAGTATATAAAGGCCTTGGAAGACAAAACTAGGGTAGAGAAGGGGCCAACACAATTGAATAAACAACAACCTTATAGCAATCGGCCAAAAGGAAGAGAGAGCAGAACGACAAGAGATTAGAAACGACACCACCGAGAGAGCAAACCAGAAACGCCTCCTGCAAGCAAACCAGAAACACGTCCTGCAAGCAAACCAGAAACACGTCTTACAAGTAAACTAGAAACGCCTCCTACAAGCAAACCAGAAACACGTCCTACAAGCAAACCAGAAACGCCTCCTATAAGCAAACCAGAAACACGTCTTGCAAGCAAACCAGAAATGCCTCCTGCAAGCAAACCAGAAACACATCCTGCAAGCAAACCAGAAACGCCTCCTGCAAGGACACTAGAAACATGTCCTGCAAGCAAACCAGAAACGCACAACCAGCAAGAGGAGAAATAAGAAACAGACCACCCGGAAGAAAAGACAGCAGACCTGGTATCCGTGAGACCACCCGGAAGAGAAGACAACAGACCAGAAGCATGAGGCAAGCCGAAAGACGTGAACCAGAAAAACTAGTAACGTGAGGCAGGCCAAGAGACGTGAAATGACAGACCAGAAGCGTGGGTGTACGTCAGGAGACGGCGTGAGACCAGAACGTGCAACAGGCCAGAAGTGTGAGGACAGGCCATGAAACGGTAAGACCATGAAATAGGGGATGGGTGAGACCGTGAGACAGTGAAAGCAGGAGTTGTGTGAAACAACCTAGAGAAGGAATTCAGCGAAGCATCGGAAATAACTCAACGTATTTCCAGATTTCTTCAAGAGAGGTTAGAGAGCGTTGCGGTGAACTTCTAAGTGGCAGTGGAGCAGCCTTTTAATTCAACAGAGGCAAGACAAGCTAGAAGAAGGGTAGACACAGTAAGTGACACTCTTTGTATTATACTTGCTTAGTAATTGCAATAGTGAAAGGAGCAGAAGATTAAGACATCCATTGTTACTAGAATTCTCAAGTATAGTGGATAGTCTCAGTAAGGGAGAGTCCCTACCACCGTGGATGTACGTCACATTGACGGAACCACGTAAATCTCGTGTGTCCTTAATTTGCTTTACGTTCTGTGTTTTGAATTGAGTTGTGAACGCAGCTAAAGTATCAGCCAACCCATAACCGAACAAAGACCTAAACAAGAACATTTGAATTGTCTATTAGGCAAGGTGTCTGAAAGGTGACTTTGGGGACTATTGTGATTAGTAGGTAGCAATAGATCTACCTTAGTCGAATATGAGAAAGAGTTCGCTTTTAAGAAGAGATTGAAGTTGTTCACTTTCCTGTGAATTCCGAATTGTGGTGATACTGATTCACCACCCCTCTCAGTATCACAAACTAGTAGATCCTAGGGTGAAGTTGGGAACTTCAATTGGTATCAGAGCACAGGTTCACCAAGCTGTTAAGCTTTATCTTGGTGAACCTTCATAAGAGCTCCAGAAGTTTTAACTTGTTCAGCATACTGAGAAATGGACGCCAGTACCAGCACCAGCACTACTTACAGCAAGAAGGTTCCAATCTTTAACGGAACTAACTACCATATGTGGAGAGCGAGAATGTAGGTGGTATTTACAACCATGGGCATGAACATGGTGAAATCTATACAGGAGGGTTTTAAACCTCTAGAAGAAGCTAAAGATCCAACCCCAGAGGAATTTAGACAGTTTGAGATAAATGGGAAGGCCTCAAATGTCATCATTTCAGCATTGACAGATGCTAAATATGCTAAAGTTATGGACTGCAAATCTGCCAAGGAGATATGGGACAGATTGCAGAAAGTCTATGAAGGTGATGGCAGAATGAAGGAGGCCAAGCTTCAAGTTTTCAAGGAGAGATATGAATCTCTCAGGATGCAGAAAAATAAGACAGTCCAAGAGTTCTTCACCAGGGTTGTTGATACTGTAAACGATCTTAGAAGTCATGGGAAGAACAAGAAGGACTCATCTATTGTGAAGAAAATTTTGAGAATTCTGCCTGAGAGGTTTGCCTCAAAGGTGGCAACTATAAAGGAGAGTAGAGATCTCAATTCTATGTCTCTGCATGATCTCCAGTGCAATCTCATTGCATATGAGATGAGAATAAAGTCAACTGAGAGCTCCTCAACGTCAAAGGTATCAAAGGAGGCAGCTTTCAAAGCTATGAAACACTTGAAGATAAAAGAAGAGGAAGAATCATCCAATGAGGATGATGATGATGATGAGGAAGAAAGTGAAGGTGAAGAGTTGGCATACTTCACAAGGAAATTCAAAAAGGGGTCTAAGAAGGGAAAAGGACAGTTGTCCTTGAGATGTTATCGTTGTGGACAGACTTGACACTTTGCTTCTTAGTGCAAAGTGAAACTTGATGATGAAGATGAGGATGGCGATGATGAGCAGAATTCAAAATGGAGAAGACCATCATTCAAGTCAAGGAAGTCCAGCAAGAAGACTACTAGCCCACAGAAGAAGAAGAGATGCTCATTCAAGAGTTATATGAGACAGACAAAAGAAGTCGATGAGGAGGAAGATGTAGACTCATCAGATGAGCATGCCTTTATGGCATCAACTCAAGGTGGTAGTTCAACCTCTGAAGAGGAAGAGGAGGTTGATGAAGAAGAACCAGATCTTGAAGCTGAGTTGGAAGCAACTTCAAAGGAGATAATCAGAAGGGGCAGAACCATAAGAAGGTTGGAAGCCCACATAAAACAAGTTGAAACAAAGTCTGAGGAAGCTGAAAGTCAAAAGGATGACATAAGGGCTGAACATATTGACTTGAAGAGAAGATTTGAAGAACAGATCAAAATATGTGAATACCTTACAATGAAGCTTGGCTCAAGGACTTCAAAAATTGAAGGAATGGAGAAAGAGTTGCTGAAACTTCAGCAACAACTCAAAAGGAGTGAAAAGAATGTGTAGAAGCTTGAAATGATAGGAGAAATAAGTTCTGCAAGAGAAAAGAAGAATGAAGAGAAAGTGCAGCAATCTGAGGCTGCATTGCCTAAAGATAATAAGAATGTGCCACAGAAGTTGAAAGAGAAGGTTGTGACTCAGGAGAAGATAGCTGAGAATAAAGAGGATTTGAAGAAGCAACCTAGGGTGGCAAACAAAAATGAAGAAAAGAAGGTCAGCCAGCAAAGGGCTACGGCTGAACAAAAGAAGGAGAAAAAGGTGGCTGAAATGAAAGCCACACAAGCAAAGAAGCCAGCCACATTGCCTACACAGCAAGTAATGAACAAAAGAAAACAAGCTGTGATTAGACCCAAGAAGAGGCAGTGTCAAGGTCACTGTCTTTATTGTGGAGTTTAGGGTCATAAGGCAAGTAACTGCTGGTGAAGAAGGCTAGTATATGTCTCCAACTTGAGAAGATATGATGCTGCATACAGGGGGAGACAATACAAAATTCAGAGGAGAACACCTGTCGTGAGTTCTTGCACATACTGTAAAAAGCAAGGACACACTGACAAGGATTGTTGGTGGAAGCCCAAACCAGTGGTTTCAAAGAACAAGTTTGCTATATTGGGAGACTTGGAACAGTGTGAAAGGTGTGGGCAAGATGGCCATAATGCCAAGAGATGCATGACACTTCTCCCTAAGGAAGAGAAGGCACTCAATGGCATAATGAAAACAAGCGGTGTAGTCAAAGCTGAGAAAAAGGAGAAAGTTATCTTCCAGCCAATTCAAAAGAAGGAATATAAAGCTAAAAGGGAGGTGGCTAATATAGCTGAAATTGCACTCAAAGCTGACTACAAGGATAAGCAGTGGATCCTTGACAGTGGATGCACTTCACACATGACAGGAGACAAGAGTAAATTGTCAAAGCTAAACAAGTCAAGAGAAAGCAGAGTCAAGTTTGGCAATAATGATTCACTCAACATCAGTGGTCAAGGGTCAGTAAATATTGGAAACAGAAAGCTGAAAGATGTTCTGCATGTTGAAGGACTCAGATATAATCTAGCATCTGTCAGCCAACTATGCAATGAAGACCATAAAGTGATATTCACAAAAACAAGTTGCCAAGTAAAGAGTAAAGAAGACAATACTGTTGCAGTTGGGAAAAGAACAGCTGGAAATTTATATGTAATTGATGAGGACAAGAGAAACAGCTGTTTACTTACAAAAGAAGAAGAAAATTAACTCTGGCATCAAAGGCTAGGACACTTAACACAGAAGAACATGAGGAAGCTGACAACTATTCATGCAATCAAAGACATTCCAGACCTTAAGAGAGAGAGGGAGTATATCTGCTCAGCATGCTCTAAAGGAAAACAGGTCAAAAAGTAGTATAAGACCAAAGAGGTCAATTCTGAAGCAATGCTTGACATTGTGCATACTGATTTGTGTGGGCCAATGAGAACAAAAGGGTTGAATGGTGAGAGGTACTTCATCTTGTTTGTTGATGATTATTCCAGAAGGACCTGCATCATGCACCTCACATATAAGTCAGAAGTTTTGAAATGCTTCAAGAGATACAAAAGATTGGCTGAAAATGAGAGTGGAAAGAAGATCAAAGTATTGAGGTCAAATCAAGGCACTTAATTCACAAATGGAGCTTTTGAAGATTACCTTGAGAAGCATGGAATTCACCATCAGATGGCAGCGGCAAGAACTCCTCAACAAAACGGGGTGGTAGAGAGGAAAAATAGAGCTGTGGTTGAAATGGCAAGAACTCTACTGCTGGAATCCAAGTTTCACACAAGATTTTGGACAGAAGCAACATTTATAGCCGTACACCTATTGAACAGAGTTTCACTAAGGCCCAATACTGATAAGACTCCATATGAGCTATGGAGTGGGAAGAAGACAACAGCCAAGTATCTTAGAATCTTTGGCAGCCCATGTTTTGTGAAGAACAAGGAGCAAAACTTGGGAAAATTCCATGCTAGGTCAGATGAAGGCATTTTTATGGGATACTCAGTAAAGACAAAAGGTTACAGAGTTTTTCTGCATAAACTGGGAAAAGTGGTCACTTCCAGTGATGTGAGAATAGATGAAAACTGGAAAACAACGCATAATGGAAAAGCTGAGGATAATGAAGAAGATGACTTCAAGATAGATGAAGAATCTGACCAACATGAAGAAGTGGGAAAAGAAGTAAGTTCAGACTCAGAGAAGAGTGAGTCTGAAGATGAAGAAGGAGATTCTCTTGCAACTAAGACTGTGCAAGAAAGAAAGACAAAGAAGACATGGACCAGTGCTCATCAAAGAAATCAGATAATAAGTGACCCATTAGCAAGAGTTACAACAAGAAGAAGAATTGTGGGAGCTACTGCTTTACTCTCACAAGTTGAACCTAAATCTGTTGAAGAGGCTGCACAAGACAAAGCCTGGATCAAAGCTATCAATGAGGAGCTAGATCAAATTGAGAAGAATGAAACATGGGAGCTGGTTCCAAGACCTACTAACAAGAATGTCATAGGAACAAAATGGGTGTTTAAAAATAAACACAATGAGGATGGCAAGGTGGTGAGGAACAAGGCTAGGCTGGTTTGCAAAGGCTACACTCAGATAGAAGGAGTAGATGTTGATGAAACTTTTACACCAGTAGCAAGGTTAGAAACTATCAGAATGTTCTTAGCTTTGGCAGCACATAAGAGGTATAAAGTTTACCAGATGGATGTGAAATCAGCCTTTCTGAATGGGCTCATAAAAGAAGAAGTGTATATTGAACAACCTGATGGAGTACAAATCAGTGAGGATGAGACACATGTGTGTAAGCTGAAGAAAGCCTTGTATGGCCTTAAACAAGCCCCAAGAGCATGGTATAGCAGGCTGGACGCGTATTTGAGAAGGTTGAACTTCAAAAGAGGAACAGTTGATAATAACCTATATGTGTTCAACTTAGAGAAAGGCCAACTGATAACCATAGTATATGTAGATGACATCATCTTTTGAGGGGATCACTCTGAGCTATGCCAAGAATTTGCACAGAAGATGAGTGAGGAATTTGAGATGTCATTGATTAGAGAAATGACTTACTTTCTTGGATTACAAATAAAACAATGTGAAGAAGGTATTTTTATTTCTCAGACAAAATATGCCAAAAAGATGCTGAAAAAGTTTGGCATGGAGAATAGCAGACCTGTCAGTACCCCTATGACAGTGGGCTGCAAGTTAACAAAAGATCAGGAAGGAAGGAGTACAAGCCCTACAAAATATAGGAAGATGATAGGGAGCCTTCTGTACCTTACAGCATCAAGGCCTGATCTCATGCAAGCTGTGTGCATCGCCAGCAGATTCCAAGCTGATCCTAAGGAATCTTATGTGTTGGCAGTGAAAAGAATCCTAAGATACCTCAAGGGGACACTGGAAATGGGCTTGTGGTATCCTGCCATTGATTCTGTAAAACTACGAGCATACACTGATGCAGACTGGGTAGGAAGCACAGATGATAGAAAATCAACTAGTGGCTACAGCTTCTACTTGGGTTCAAAGTGTGTTGCATGTTTTGCTTTGAGCACAATAGAGGCTGAGTATGTGGCTGCTTGTGCAGCATGTACTCAGGTGATATGGATGCAAAGACAATTGGCCGATTTGGGTGTTGAAGTGAAGTTACCAGTGAGTGTACTTTGTGATAATCAAAGTGCAATTGATCTTAGTAAGAATCCAGTTCAACATTCAAGGAGCAAGCATATTGACATCCGGTATCACTTTATCAAGGATCAAGTAGAAGAGGGCACAATTCAGTTGGAGTATATTGGTACTAAAGATCAAATCTCAGATATTCTAACTAAACCTTTGTCCACAGAGCTGTTTGAAAAGCACAGAATAAGTCTGTCTGTGCAAATGCCTCCTCAAGCCTGAAGTTCAGGTGAATCCTCCATCTCTACTTTGCAGGTTTTTCAAATTTGTAATTGGTTGGCAAAGGGGGAGAGAAGCAACAGTGCAGGGGGAGCTATTAAGGAAGGGGGAGTGCATATTTAGGGGGAGTTGTAATCCATTTGCTTCTGGGTTATTACTCTAAGAAGATTATGAAAGATTGCTGTATAATGGCTTTTGTTATGAATGTTGCCAACAATTACAAAGGGGGAGATTGTTGTTCCCACAGCCTTATATGGGTTGTAATTGTTGTCAACTAGGGTTAAGTGTACAAGAGAGTAAAGTCACATGGAAGGGCAGTAAAGTCACATGGAAGGGGAAAAAAGTAAATCCGCCACTTAAGGGCAAGAACGTAAATCTGTCATGTAAGCCCTATTAGGGTTTCATGGAAGAGAGTATATAAAGGCCTTGGAAGACAAAACTAGGGTAGAGAGGGGGCCAACACAATTGAATAAACAGCAACCCTCCTGCAAGCAAACCAGAAACACGTCTTACAAGCAAACTAGAAACGCCTCCTGCAACCAAACCAGAAACACGTCCTGCAAGCAAACCAGAAACGCCTCCTGCAAGCAAACTAGAAACGCCTCCTGCAAGCAAACCAGAAACACATCCTGCAAGCAAACCAAAAATGCCTCCTGCAAGGAAACCAAAAACACGTCCTGCAAGCAAACCAGAAACGTACAACCAATAAGAGGAGAAATAAGAAACAGACCACTCGGAAGAAAAGACAGCAGACTTGGTATCTGTGAAACCACCCGGAAGAGAAGACAGCAGACCAGAAGCATGAGGCAGGCCGAAAGACGTGAACTAGAAAAACCAGTAACGTGAGGCAGGCCAAGAGACGTGAAACGACAAACCAGAAGCGTGGGTGTACGTCAGGAGACGGCGTGAGACCAGAACGTGCAATAGTGTGACAAGCCAAAAGTGTGAGGACAGGCCATGAAATGGTAAGACCGTGAAATAGGGGATGGGTGAGACCGTGAGACGGTGAAAGCAGGAGTTGTGTGAAACAACCTAGAGAAGGAATTCAGCGAAGCATCGGAAAGAACTCAACGTATTTCCAGATTTCTTCAAGAGAGGTTAGAGAGTGTTGCGGTGAATTTCTAAGCGGCAGTGGAGCAGCCTTTAAATTCAACAGAGGCAAGACAAGCTAGAAGAATGGTAGACACAGTAAGTGACACTCTTTGTATTGTACTTGCTTAGTAATTGCAATAGTGAAAGGAGCAGAAGATTAAGACATCCATTGTTACTAGAATTCTCAAGTATAGTGGATAGTCTCGGTAAGGGAGAGTCCCTACCACCGTGGATGTACGTCACATTGACGGAACCACGTAAATCTCATATGTCCTTAATTTGTTTTACGTTTTGTGTTTTGAATTGAGTTGTGAACGCAGCTAAAGTATCAACCAACCTATAACCGAACGAAGACCTAAACAAGAACATCCGAATTGTCTATTAGGCAAGGTGTCTGAAAGGTGACTTTGGGGACTATTGTGATTAGTAGGTAGCAATAAATCTACCTTAGTCGAATCTGAGAAAGAGTTCACTTTTAAGAAGAGATTGAAGTTGTTCACTTTCCTGTGAATTGCGAATTGTGGTGATATTGATTCACCCCCCTCTCAGTATCACAAACTAGTAGATCTTAGGGTGAAGTTGGGAACTTCACCTTTAAATGGTTCCTTTTGAGTTGACATCTCTTAGGTACATATGCAAGACTTCCTTATTTAATTAGCAAACATAATTTAGTTTATGATCCAAAAATTTTTAAAGCTTTTCTTGCTTCAATTCTCTCCTATCCTTTATGCCCTTTTGCTCTTTCTTTGTTTCATTATTATCATTGCTATGTCAAGTAGTCAATGCAAATTTAAGGAGATAAAGGAGCCTAAGATGATGATGGTTCTTTTTGAGTAAGTCCACCAAGGAGGTCTTACAAATGAAGGCATGTTTAAGGAAGTAGGGGCTCAAGATGCTTGAGATCCTATAGAGGTGTTAGAGGTTAAAGACACTAAGGATCAAATGTTTATGCCCTCTTATGGCTTGCCACATTATGGTGTTTAAGAAGAAGAATGATAAACCCTCGTAGGTTTTCTTTGCTAGTTATTGTAATAATCTAGACTAAGTTGACCTTAATAGAATTTGCATCATTCATCCTTATAAATATGAAAGTGCACATTAGATCCTTTAAGCTATATAACTATTTTATTGCTTAGAGAAAGGGTTATTTTTATGCATTCTTAAAGTTTTCTAGAGACATTTTTAACATCTATATATCACCTTAAGATAGCTTATTCCCCATGGTTAAAGCAACCTATACGTCATGAAGGGTGCAAGTTGAGTCTTAGACTTCTTATAACCCATAACATCTTACTACACATGCATAACTTCAAGAGTTCTAAAAAAGGTGGGGTGGAGTTGTACAATATCTGTTGTTGCATTAAAGAGGGGATCAAACTCAAGAAGACTTAGAATTAGGTAGAGTATTGAACTCAATTTATCTATATCAAAGATTTAGGTGACATCTTCTATTCACTTACTTGGATTAAGAGAATTGAGATTAGTGACTAACCTAGTTTTGATGGCTTGGAGTGGGCTACTATAAAGCGCCTTCAAGTCATAGATATTTGCAAGAAATTCCTAGGAGTTGTTTTTAGTCCAATTCCTGAGGGCTTTTTACCTAGGTGGTGTATTCAAGGGATTGGGTTGCCTTTAGGTCCAAGGTTGTTAAATGGAGGAATGGTAGGGGGGTTCAACCATCATGAGTGCCTCCACTCTTTGTCTACCTCTCAATATGCTTTACACCCTTGTCTTTCCTTTAGGATGGCCAACTTGCTTCTTTTAACATATTCTTTAAAAGGGAAGAGGGTTGCCTTTAAAGTTGAGGCTTGCCATTGGAAGAAGCATAAGTCTTCCATGTTAGATGACTATAAGAAGTTAAGCAAGTGCTTTATCCAATGATTCCTTTGTAAGGGCATTGATAAAGTTCCTTCAAAAATGGAGAAAGACTAAGAAGAGCTTTAACTAAAGGTGGGTATATGGAAGTATAAGATTGTCACTACAAAAAAAAAAAAAAAGAGCCAAGGAATTAAAAGAGAAGCTATGAGTTGCTTGGGAGAGCTTGCCTATAAACTTAAAGGTTGTAAATTGTGAAAATACTTAGGTGCTTATTGAGGCTCTTCCTTATGCCATTGTCAATACTTTTGACACTTAGTGAGAGGAAGTTCTTATGTTATATCCTGAGTGGGACTTGGCCTTACTTTGAGATTACATACTTCATCCTCTATCTTTAGTAGGCAATGCTCATGTTAGTCAGAAGGCAAATGATCGAGTTGACCCTTCCTTATGAGTTGATATCGTAAGCAACTCTTAGGGAGCAATAGAATAAACCTTATTGTAGTTTTCCTTTTGTACCCCTTTTGGGCTATAGTGTACTTTATGTAAGTTTGGAGATGTTTATAATATAATTTCCTTTTTAAACTTATAGATTACCTATCATATGCCTTTTGGCTACATGTTAAGGACTTATGTCATTTTGTACTTTTGGATTTATTTTTAGATTGTCAATCTTCTTTATATCATTGCAATTGTTTCTTTTTGCTTCCTAAATTTTAGTCCAAACACCATGCCACTTTGAATTTTCATTGTAACCATTTTACATTTATTGGTGATTACGATCTGTCACAATCTCATTGGTTGGTGTTCTCTATATAAGGGCAAAGCCTATAAAGGCCTACTACTCCTCATTTTCATTAATCTCTAAGAATGTTTGTTTCCTTCTTATGGAGGTTTTCTAGTACTTTGGTGTTTTTTAGACATTTTATCAAACAATTTATGGGTACAATGGTTTTTTGTTAAGATGATCCTTGCCCATCTATTTGTCACCACAACTAAGCTTTTAAGGGCTAATCCAAGGGTTTATAAACCGTATGACATTCATAATTGCATTGGTTGCGACTTTGCCCCCATGACTTATAGTATTGGTTGGATAAATACTTTGTAAGGTGCCTTTTTTGGATTTTAAAGAGATTGTGTTAGCTACTCCTTACTTTAATGAAAGGGTTGGCTATCCACCTCTGAGTTATATAACTTCGTATGTGTAGCAATTTAATATCAAGTTGACTTTTCCCCTTTATCATGTGATTCAAGAGTTATTTTGAGTTGATGGGAATAGTCCTTTGTCAATTACTTCCTAACTCTGCTACTTTTGACAAGCTTGTTGGTCTTAGGTATAAAGTGCTATGTTGTCACCATTAAGGGCCATGTTGGCCCATATGTACAAGATAATTAAGGTGACAAATAAAAAAGATTAAGGTTTATATTGTCTTCAAAGATGAGGTGCTATTGATTTAAGGGCATATACCCCCTGATGAGAAGTAGAAGGGTAATTTTGTTCTCATTTAGCACCTAAAGAGAAATAGTGTTTATTCCAAGTCATGGAAGTTTGTCATGAATGGAAGGCATGCTCCTTTATTAGGACCATATGAGAGGGCAAGTTTAAGGGCATTTCTTGGCTCGATGTCTTCTCTTAAGGTGCTTCTTGAGGAGACTTAATATTCCCTTTCTTCTTTGGACAATTAGGTAAAGTATATGAAGATGATATGTCCATTGTTCGCGAATTCATTCCTTGCTTCAGCTCAAGTGGTTATGGTGGAATAGGAATCCATAAGATGTTGGTCATATGGCTAACCAATCCTATCTTAGTTGTGGCTTTAGAATAGATACAAGTTGATCAATACACTCTTCCTCATTCATCTTATGGTATGCTATTGCTATTTTATCCTTCCTTTAAGTATTGTTAACTATTTTTATTTATGTTCTTTGGCAATTAGTCTTCTTGAGCCTCTTTTGCTTCTCAAAGAACAATGAATTCTCGCAATGATCAAGTGAAGAACCATATTTTGTGGGCTATGATGATGTATGGCATTATAGGACTTGAGGCTACCAACACAAACATCCTTTGGATGATGTCAACTCGTACCATTTTTCAAGCATGCCTATTTGAAGTGCAATCATTTATTGCCTAAAATGTAGTCATAAGTTATTCCAAGCTATTCATTAATTAAGTTTCAAAATGACAACTTGACCCCCTGGGTCAAGTTGCTACCAAGGCCTAAACTGAGGAAAGGGATTATGACCTATCTAAAAATGAAAACTTAAAGCATCCTTCCTTTGTGTTGCTTACCTCTTGAGATAAGGGTAAACAAGTTGTTATGATTTCTAACTTGAAGGACAATGTTCCTAATGGC
Organism: Bruguiera hainesii; assembly: GCA_023213295.1. NCBI lineage: Eukaryota > Viridiplantae > Streptophyta > Magnoliopsida > Malpighiales > Rhizophoraceae > Bruguiera > Bruguiera hainesii. The sequence goes on from JAHOYR010000003.1 coordinate 5,271,229, forward strand.
AATAATATCTTTAATGCCTTAGTTCCTTAGTTTGTCATGGATTTTTCTGTTGTAATTCTCAACTTTGAATGCACTCTTAACCATTTAAGGATGCTAAATGACTAGTTAACTTAGATAAGGTAGTTGCATAAAAAGTAGAATGAAGCTATTGAAGCATATGCATAGCTTGATGCCTGAGTTATGGAATTAGTGATGTTAAAGAGTTTTATTAAACCCTCAATTGTCAAGTTGAAGGCAAAGTTAGAGAGAGCTTAATAATAGGTTGTTGGTGCTCATCATAGGGTCCTAAATTAAGGATATTGAAAAAAAAGCTAGGTAAGGAAAAGATGCTTTGATTGCTTTTGCACATTTACTTCTCTAAACAAGATTTCAAGTGTTTCTTTTTACACTTAAGGCCTCCAAACACTTTTGTGGTAAGCAGTAACCTGCTTGTATGTTGCTTCCAACCCATCCGATTTGTGAGTTCCCCATATTGATTTATTCTACATATTTAACTACAGCTTCTTAATTGTACTCCCCTTTGTTCAGTAAAATGCAATGCACACATTGTATGTAACTTTACATGATAGTATAGTCTTTTCTTAGCTTTTCATGCTTGAAGTCATAAGTCATGTTCCTTTTTATGTTATTAATGACTTGTTTGAGGAAGCCATGTTTGGATAAGGCACAAGTTATGCAATTTTAGAGTCCTATTTATTTTGACTTGTAAAGTTGTCTATGTTAACTGCTCTTTGACTTTGTTACTCCAAATGCTTGTGTGAGTTGCATGGGACAAAGAGTGTTAACTTAAAGATCTTATAAATAGAAAGCCAACCTTTAAGCATTTTTTAAATGTAATATTCCAAAAGTTCATATGGGTCCTTTAGATCGTATAACATTGACTTAAAGGGTATATTAGTTAGGATTCAACCCTTAACTATTTTTTAATTTAAATACGCGATGGGCTCCTTAGTTGAGATCTAACTTGTTAGTTTCATCGTTGCTCTTGCCTAACTCCCACTTTCACAAAATGAGGTCAATTTTATTAAATAAGTACTCATTGACTTACTTGTTGTGATATTGAGTCATCTTTTGCTAATAGGTTATTATATTCATGAGGGCTTATCCCCTAAGTTCCTTCAGGGTGTCAAGATTAATTCATAGCTTTTTACCATGAATGTCTTCTTAAAAGCTCTTAAAGTGGTAGCTCAGTTTTACCACTTCTGTAGACACTATTTCTTCTAATCCAAATGCTAAGGTGAAAGGAGTTTCTCCTATAGTCATTCCTAGAATGTTGTGGTATACCTACAAAATACCAAGTAGCTTGTTTTCCCAATGCTCTTTAGATTCATTCTAATCTCATTTTTAAGGGCTTGGATAATAAACCTATTTGTGACTCCCAATTGCCCATTGGATAATAAGGGTTGTTTGATAACTACAATTTTCAAATGGATGGTAAACTCATTATAGAATTTCTAAACTTGGCATTGTCAAATTGCTTTCCATTATCTATAATGATAACCTATAAGATGCCAAATGTACTTATGATAGAGTTCCAAATAGACTTCTAAACATTTGCCTTAGTTACAATTGTCAATGGTTTGACTTTTACCCATTTAAGAAAGTAACCTATTGCTACCACTATTCACTTGCCTTTAGTAACTTTAGGAAAAGAACTCACCAAGTTAAGATCAATTAGGTGGCAAGTAGTTGAAGTAGACTTACAAAATGCTAGCTACTATTACATTTTCTCATAAGTTCTAAAAAGTCTTTTTTTATTATAGGGTAATAAAAGCCTTGCCTTAAAACTTTGAAGGCCATGACCAATTTTCCAGCATGATTGTCACATATTCCTTTATGTATCTCTTTAAGCACATTATTTCCCCCCTCCTTTGCAAGGCATTTTAACAGCAAGAGGCCTAAGGATCTCTTATATAATTTTTCTTCTAGAAGGGTGTATTAGGCCATTTTGCATTTGATGCACTTACTTTTTTCTTTTCTTCTAGTAGCTCTGTAGTTTATAGATACTTAATAGTTGGGTTTATCTAAGATGGGCCAAATTGCATTATTGCTACATCAATGATTATTGCCTCATGGCTTAGCTACTTCACAATTTTAATTAAAACATATTTATCCATTTGTAAATTCCTAAATGGTTGATACTTTGATAGCTTGTTTGCTTATGTGTTGTTTACTATTAGAATTTTGATGAGCTTAACCCACATATCAACTTTTTTAAGGTCTACCCAAATTTCTTTAACTTTCTATAGATATTTGGTTATAGCTTCTTCCTTTGTTTCAAATTTTCCTTACACTAAATCCATAATGAGCTTCGAGTTGCTATATATTTTGAACTTTTTTATCTTTAAAGTTTTTGCCATTTCCAAGTTAGTTATGAATGTTTCATATTCTACTTTATTATTGATGTTGGAAATTGGAATTTTGGTACATATTTTAAGACCACACTTACCTATCTTTACAATATAATGTTAGCCTTACTTCCTTTCATGCTAGATGATTTGCCAACATTTATTGAGCTATTATAGGTTAATGACTTTTCTTGCTTCAAAATTGGCACACTTATTGATAAAATCAACCAAGGGTTAACCTTTTATCACTTTCTGAGGTTGGAACTAGACATTGAATTCTCTAAGTTCCACTAACCATTATAATAGTCTTGTTGCAAAATTTGGCTTTTATGGGACTAGTCTCAATGATTGATCTAGAAGGATAATAATTTTGTGAGCTTGAAAATAGGGCCTTATTTTGCGTACTAAGATGATTAAAGCTAATGTTATTTTATCTATTTTAGAATATCTTGTTTCAATGCCTTAGAGGACCTTATTGACATGATACACTAACCTCTAAACTAGGCCTCCTCAAACTAGAACTAAGCTAATTGTTAACAAACTTGCTTTAATTATATAAATAACACCTATCTTGGGATTAGCTTGTATAAGAGTTAAAGTGAGGCTAGATACTTTTCCAAGTCATCAAAGGCTTTTTCTAGTCTTCATTCTAGGTGAATCATAATCCTTTTTTAGGAATTAGATGAACTGCAAGTGTTTATTCTCAAACCTAGATATAAATTTGTTAAGGTAGGCTAGTATGTTTGTAAGCTTTCACACTTCTTTGATACTTTTAAGGATGGTAAGTTCAAGATTGCTTCAATTTTCTCTTAGTTTGCCTCAATTCCTCGGTTAGAGATAATGAAACATAAAGATATGCCAACTTGCACCCTGAACACACACTTTGTGGGATTCAACTTCATGTTATACCTATTCAAAGTGTGAAAGGTTCCTTATAAGTCTACTACATGGTTCGAGAAAGTTCTGCTCTTAACCAACATATCATTTATGTACACTTCTACTTTTTGACCAATTTATAGTTTAAATATTTTGTTAACCAACTATTGATAGATAGTACATCCCACCTTGCATGAAGAAGGATGTTTTCTCTTTATACCTAAGGGAGGCATTTATAAAGGTTATCAACTTATGCCTTGAATTTCCATCAAAAAGTTGATCAATAAGGGGCAAAAGGCAACTTTCTTTTAGGCATGCTTTGTTTCAGTCAATAAAGTTGACAAACATTCTCCATTTACATGTTCTTAACCATAACCATGCTGGCTAACCAATCGAGGTAGTCAACCTTTTTGATAAAGTTAGCTTGGAGTACTTTATCAACTTCCTCCTAAATGGTTGCCTATCTTTTAAAGGCAACATTAGGCCTTTCTAGTTTCACTGGCTTGTGAGTCAAGTCAACACTGAGTCTATGAATAGTGAGCTTAAGGTTTATCCCAAACATGTCGGCTAAGATCCATACAAACATAAATGCATGATTCCTTTGAAACACAATGATTGCTTTTTTTTCGTTTTTCTAGTTAATCATTTCACAATTTGTATTATTTTTTTTCAAGTTCTTTAGGTTGACAGGAACTTAGACTAATCCTTCCACCGGTATTCCTCATTCTTTAAATTCTAGACTATAATCTAGTTTGCAACATCAATGTTAACATGTTTGCCTTTTCCCTTAACCTAAGCAACTCAAATTTTGTAAGCTTGTTTCTAATCTCCTCTAACTTCCCTTATTTTAAATGAGGTGGGAAATTTCATTTTTAGGTGTTTAATGGACATTATAACATCAAAAGCTTTTAAGGTTAGGCATCCTAAAATTACATCACAGGAAGTGGTTTTAAGTGCCTTAAATTCCAAAACAAACACCACTGAACGATATGACTTCCCAAGCATAAATGGGAGTTTAATTAATTGTATAAGACCATGAGTTCTTCAAATAAGCCATAAAGAAAGAAGTTTATGGGTTTAAGCATTTTTTCATGTAAACCCCATCTTTGGTTAAAGCATCAAAGTACATGATGTCCACAGAACTTCTTATGTCTAGTAAGTCTAACTAAAATTTGAATTTGTCAAACCCTTCTCTAATAACCAATGGATATTATATTCTTTTTTAGTCATCATTTGTGAAGGTGATCAATGTGTTTGCTTCATAGGGCTACTTGCCTTGCAAACTCATTTATCATTTTTGCATAACACTTTTAGCTTGTGAAGTTGGTTCCCATGAAAATGCTTCATACTATCTCATTAATGACTCTTTTGTTGGGTTCATTGAGAGGTGGGTTAATCCCACTACTTTGCTACCTAATAGAACACCCCACTCTTAGGCCTCACTTAAGAATTGCCTCCTAATTTTCATTTTAATTTTCTTTGTGAAAATACTTTTGCAACATTCCTTGTCTAATCAACTCTTCCATTTCATTTTTCACTCATTTGCACTCATCATGATTAGTCTTACCTTGTGAAGGAGGACTTAAGTAGATTTGACGATCTAACAAGATGTTTGTCTTTGATTTCCATAAGAATGTTCTCCCTTGAGGTTATTGGTCAGCCATAATATCTATATTTGAACTTGGGTTGGGACTCCTCCTTCTCACATTGTAAGGTAAAGTTCTACTTTGTCTCTTATACTTTGGCCTCTTATAAGAGTTCTCCCTCGTTGGCACACATGTCTATCAATCATTATTGTCTTTTTTGGAGCTAAATGTGTCATCGACAAAAATTAACCACTACTCACTACATGTCCTCTTTGAAGTTTGTGGGTGGTTTCTTTAACAAGAAATAGGTGAATAGTATAGTGTCCTCCTTAAGACAACTACAAAGGTAGATAGGGTGAAGTTTCCTTTTAATCCTTAGACATTTAAGATTTCCATATTGAAGCAGGATATGTAGTTATGCAGTAAGTCATCCTATCTTTTTTGAAATTCAATAAGAACTATTGGGATTTCTTACAAGTTTTGCATGTGATGAAGCAAGTCATGAATGGTTTTTTAAGCTATTTCGAGTTAGAGATGGAGCATAAGGAAGTTTTATATACCACATTTGGGCTAGGCCTTTTGGAGTAGTTATAATGGTTCATATATCATAACATTTAATGTACCATGAATCAACATCATAGTGCAAAATCTATTAAAGTGATCTACAAGATTTGCGATTTTGTCAAAAATCTCTAAGTTGAGTTGTTTAAAATTTTCTTAAATTGGGGCATTCTAAACGTGTTTTTACAAGGGTATATCAAAAGTATCCTTAAAAGATTTAAAGGTTATCCCTTTTCTTACTTTATAGCAAAGCAACTTCGTGCATGAACTATTTAAGTTGCTTGGCCATCTTGCTATCACTAAAGTTTTCTTATCGGCTTTTTAGTTAAAGTTGTTGCCTTTGTTGTCATGTCATTGGTGAAGGACTTGTAGGTCTTATATATTTGGAGGCCACTTAGGAATGGACATAAGCTTTCTTGGTTGGTTAGAAAGGGTCTTTGGTCCATGACTCACTTGGGGGAAGTAGGAGCAACTTCCATAACATCTCTCATTAAAGTCATCTTTTGACTTTTAAGGTATAGTTCTCAACCTCTCTTAGGGTTTCTACATTTGGGACAATTGCTAATTGCCTCTTTTCTTTGGTAGGATGGATTTTGGAATTTATGGTGGGAGCCTTCTCTAGGTTTGAATCGAGGTTGTGATCATTATGGTGAGAGCTTGAACTTAATTTTGTATTGTTTTGAATTGGTTCATAATTGTTATGGATTGGTTATTGATGATAAGCCTAAAGGTAACTAACATAAATGGTGTATTATGGTGTTGTTGGGTTAGATCATTAGCCATCATAAAACTTTTAGAGGCTTGCAGATATCATAAAGGAAAAAGAAGAACATGACAATGTTTTTGAGAAAAAAGGGAAGAGTACACAACATATCGTTCTCACAAACAATACCAAATGATGGAGAGTTCTTTGATTAAGAGTTGAGTACCTATAAGACAAGGGAAAGGTTGTAAGGCACTGAGGTATGGTTAACGAGTCAAGTTGAGTTTTGCTATGCTCAAGTTTAGCTCATTTAATAAATAAGCCTAAAAATGAGGCTTAGCATCAATGTACTTTAATAGCGAGTCAAATTCGAGTCAAACCTACTGTTATTAAACCAAACTTTTGAACTTTTAACAAATAGTTTCTTTAATTTGATAATATTAACAAAATAATTAAAATTAAAAAAATTATTATTATACATAAAATTAAAATAATAACAAATTTTTACTTTAATAAAACCAACCAATTAATAATATTAATGTATATAAAAATTAGTTTAATAAAAATTATTTTTATGATATTAAAAATGAGTTTTTTAGTGATTATAAAGATAAGCATTTGAATGAGCTGTTTATAAGCCTAAACAAGCCAAACTTGTCTTTGCTTAGACTTAAATTGTTTATTAAACAAGCTTTTAAATGAGATTTGGGTATTGCTTATTTAGTTAAAGGAATAAGATTGAGTGAATTTTTTATACTTCTTTGTAACCTTAAGTGTAGCTCAGTGTCAACACTTTGAGAACTAAGTGAACATGTCAACTTCTTTGTAACCTTAAGTGTAACTCAGCGTCAACACTTTGATAACTAAGTGAACATGTCAACTTCTTTGTAACCTTAAGTGTAACTCAGCGTCAACACTTTGATAACTAAGTTGGATAAAATTCTAAAGAATAGAGAAAAGAGTGATAGCTTGGGGAACAAGAGATTACTTAGATATTGTGAGGTTAAGTATTTATATGTCTCTTGGACAATGCTTATTAGCTTACAAAGCCAAAACTAATTAGTTTGGTATGTCTGAATAGTACCTTTTATAGGGTAAAGTTTGTAGCCTATTGACAAATATTAATAGTAGCAAGAGTAGTGGTGCAACCCCCTTACATTACAAAGGTTAGAGGTGCTCATCCAACTACATAAGTGTTAGAGTGTTGAAGAACCTAGTTTCATACTTGTTCAAGCTCAACCTTAATGCCTTGGAAAGAAAGCAAAGTTGGTCTACAAAGGAATAAGAAAAAGCTAAAAGTAGTTTCAATGTTCTTTTTGTTGTTGTCAATCTCTAGTTGCCTTGTAATTCTTTAGCTAGATTGTAATTTGTACTTAGTTATATTAGACATGTTACATGGTCATTGTTGGATTTATTTTTGTTGTAATATTGATCTATAAACCACATATTAGTGGGATTATGTAAATACAAGTTGTGATCAATTTACTTAGCTTAATGAACAAAAAAATATGGAAAAAATGTTTTTACTTAATTATTACAAATACATTTATAACGTACAAATCTCCTATAAAAGGAGTATTATGAAATAAAAAAAAATTATTTTGAATATCCAAATAATTTGCTGCAAGCAATCCTCTTTTGTCTCTCTTTGCCTTTTATCTCTTGTGTGCTCTCTTCTCTACCTTGCTTAACAATAATCATATCAAAGCATTTGAAGGGTCTCAAAGGCCTATGTTTTAGGCTTGAGTGAGAGAAAAAATCAAGAGAGAAACTTGCCATAAGACCATAAATACCTTAAGAAAGTTAGAATGACTTTAATCTCCTATCTAACCTTAGTATGTCTTAATTTTTTTAGGAGAAAACAGCCAAATTTGGGCAGTTAAAATAAAGGCTTACCTAAAGTTACTAAATCTCTTAAAGATAGTTAAAAATGGAGATCAAGTTGTAATTCTTCCCAATAAAATTTGACAAGTTTAATACATTTTACATAGAATTTGGAGTTTATCATTAGTTAATAACCACCTATGTTCCTCAGTAGAATGGTGTCTCTGAGAGAAAAAATAACATAATTATGGGAATAGTTAGATGATTGCTGTTTGGAAAAGGCTTACCTAAGAAATTTTAGGCAGAAGTTGTCAATACAGCTATATGCTTACAAAATAGGCTTCATATTAAAACTTTGAAAGGGAAAACTACCTATAAGTTTTGGACTAGTGACAAACTTTCATTGTAGCATTTAAAGTTGTTTGGTTGTATTTGTTATAACTTGATTCCATATGTTAAAAGAAATGAGTCGGATCACATATTAAAACCAAGGATCTTTTTTTTTACTATAGTATAAATGCTAAATCCTATAGGATCTATAGCTTGAAAACTGAGATGGTTTTCATAAGTAGAAATGTCAAATTTGATAAGTAACTTGAGATTGGAACAGTTATCAACTTAATATGCAATGAGAGAATAGTAATACAACTCTAGAACCACAGCTAATTAATGAACTTGCAACAAAAGAAATTGCATACTTTAGTAATAAGCCAATAAGAAGTACAAGATCTCTTGAAGATGTGACAAAAGAAGTCACGTTATTGTCCTTGAACCTAGAACCTATCATAAAGCCTTAAAGTCTGATTCTAGGCTGAATGCAATGGAAGAGAAATTAAACATGATAGAGAAGAACAAGACTTAGGAGCTGGTGGATAGGTCAAGTCATAGGCATATCATTGGAGTAAAATGGGTCTTTATGACTAAGTTGGATGCAGATGGATCAATTAATAGGTTAAAGACCAGATTGGTTGCAAAATTTCACTCACAAATGTATGGAGTAGATTACTTAGAAACATTTGCACCAAGAGTAAGATTGGACACTATAAGATTGCTATTAGCCCTTGTTACACAAAAGAGTTGGAAGGTATTTCAATTAGATGTGAAGTTTGCTTTCTTAAATGGTTCTTTATAGGAAGAGATCTTTGTGGAGCAGCTAAAAGAATTTTAGAGAAAAAGGGATGAAAATAAAATTTTCTCGCTCAAAAATGCTATTTATGGCTTGAAACAAGCCCAAAAGTTTTGGCATAAGAGACTTGATGAATACCTAGAACAATTGAAATTTAAGAATAGTAAAAGTGAAATTACATTGTATGTCAAAATAGCTCTCGCTGATCTCATTGTGGTAATTGTGTATGTGAATGATTTACTAGTAATAAGTGGGAACACTGAATTGATTAAAAAATTCAAACTGAACCTCTATAAGGTCTTTGAAATGACAGACCTTGGAGAACTATCTTACTTCCCTTCCCCAAGGTATTTCATGAAGTTGCAGAACATTCCTTTTCCCATCCTCATTTGGACATTCCCCTGTATGTTTCTCTAGTGCTTTATTTCTGGAGAGCAATGGAAACTATTGGAGATGCAACAACAAAAAAAGAGAAATTGCAGATCAGTGAGTGGATCAAAGGGGAAACTAAGAAAAAGATGAAAACAACAAACAGATCTACACACACAGATGCACACACTAGGAGCAGATACCGTGACCAAGATTGCAGTGATGAAGAAAAGTAAACTGTCTGTCTCGTAAGAGAACTTGCATTGAGATTCAAAATCTCAGTGGCACAAAGTGGAAGGCATTAAACATGCACGCGAAGGACTTAAGGTGAACCATAAGGTGCATTCCTCAACCATGGCCTCTTATTCAGGCTTTGATGCGCGTATTGCAATGTAGCCAATATAATCTAAACAACACATTTTGGAAATTCAAGAGGACTAGAGTAAGGTCTGGCCATTTGATAAGCACCTTGTGAAGACGAAAGGACATCTCACCAACTTCAATGATATGGGATTATATGTACTTGTTCAATCTGAGATTCCAAAATAGATGCACAGATCATCTCAAAAGCAATTGTGAGAAGTTAAGCATATAGGGATGGTGGAATCCCTGAAGTTAGCACAAACAGGGAGCTCAACAAGTAGAAACATATTTAAATTTGAAACTAAACAGATTTTAACTCCATCTATACATCAGACCTCATGTTCAGCATTGTCGGTTCTAAATCTGGACAAAAGAGCACGGTTCCGGTAGCTTCGTAAAACTAGCCAAACTCCCATGATATGAATCATTTAAATATGAAACTAAAGCAGAGGAAAATACTTTATCCTTCTTTAGCTCTTTCTCGATCAGAGGAGATGGGATAAAAATCATCGAGTTTATAAGGAAAGAACAAAAGGAAATCAGTTCAAATCCATGATTGCAACGAACTAATCATCAATGTCCTCATCAAATGTAGAACTAAAATGCCCTTTAAAGGCATTGTCCCGGCAGCCAATGTTGCTGCTAAAGGACAAGGACCTAAGATTTCTATGCGTAATATTGCCGGTAGCCAGTCGAATTTCTACGTACTTAATTCCCATTCAAAGCCAGCACAGATCATTAAATCGACTTTGGAAAATCCCTCACAGTTATTTTATCAATATAGGTATTAACAAACCAAACCAAACCAAACGAGACAATATCACTACAAATTCAACAGAAATATGACAACTTTATCGCAAACCCTTATTCGAAAATTGCCAATGCAATCAATCCATAAATCACTTTACTCCATAAATCACTATATATAGATATAGTTTCCACCCGCTGGCATGTACTGAAAGTGTTAGTGTGAGGAGAAAATGATGACAGACCAGGTACAGCCATCGAGGAGGAACACGTCTGCTCCTGATCCCAGCTTCACGCCCACCATGTACTGTGTACTACTTGAACTGCTGCGCCCTTCTTTGTCATGTACTGTGTACTACTTGAACTGCTGCTTAATGCTTAGGAAAAAGCAATGCTGACGGTGATGCTGACCATGATTGCGTGCCAATCTTTTCAACTTTTTTCCGGGTTGAAAAAAAAAACCGCAAAACAAAAGCGAAAAAAAAAAAAAAACTAAGAGAGATAAAAAAGAAGGTCCCGAGTCTACAGATCCAGGAGCAGAATCAGTTGCTGCTGTTATGACAAAAGGACAGTGTTTATTCCGGTAATTTTAAGCATTTTTTTAACGTCGTTTCCTATTAATAAATAGATTTATTTTTTATTTAGTTGTTAATTCATTCTAATTAAAAACAATTAATATACCTAAAAAAAAGCAACAATTTAATATTTTTTCCCTCCAATATATACGCGAATAGTTACTGGACCTCGCCATTAATATCTAGGAATAGAAACAATTTCAAATTATTGATTTTGATTTTATTTGCAAATATTTCTTCTTCTTTTTTTTCTTTTTCGGCCAAAATCTAATGGATATATTGTGTAACCAAACGCCGCAGAATATCTAACCCATCCAAAGGTGAGTCCCGTAAGTTTGTTTACATTTTTTACTAGAAAACTTTCCCTGGAATTAATGTTAGGACCCAAATATTTTGGGCCCGAAAGCACTTTGATATCGATGCCACCCCCTTGTAGCACTAGGAAGTAAATAGAGTATACTTCAACAAAACGGTTTTCCATGGACGTTGGCTCTCTCATGTCAAAGGAGGAGGCCGACTAACTTGGTAGAAGTAATAAAAAGATCCAAGTTCGTCGACCCCGTTTATGAGGAGATGGTAGACCTAACCCATGAAGTTGGGCAAGTTTTTCCAAGCAATCATGCAAGGTGCACTTAACATGCGTAAGAAATTGGACTAAAAAAATAAAATAGAGTGATAATTGTCAATAAAAAAATTATATTTCATTGATAAAATTTTATATATGATTTTTTGGTCATACGATAGTTATTCAGTGTAATACTTTTTTATAATATAAGTTAAAATTATATTATTAATATGAAATACAATTATAATTTTTCTTTTTTTTTTGGAAAGAATTAATTTTAATTGGTGAGCAATTGATGGAGGAATTGTACTTGATGGAAATTGAGCAATTTGAGGAAAGATTATAACTAATGAAGATTAAGATTGAGTAATTGATAGAGAGATTGTAATTAATAAAGATTGAGTAATTGATGGAAAGATTGTAACTGACAGAGATTAAGATTGAGCAATTGGTGGAGAGATTGTAACTAAATTAGGACACGTCATCATTTCCTTTAACCCCTCCCACAAGCTGATGTGGTGGAACGCATAATAAATGTGGACTGTGAAAATTGAAAGCAAGCCGTGAAGAGCCTTTTGGTGAAAATATCGATAGGTTGGTTTGTAGTGGAAATATACTGAACATGCAATTGATTTTTGGTAATTCGTTCTCATACAAAGTGGTAATCAATTTCTACGTATTTTGTTCGAGTATGAAAGATAGGATTCCCTATCAGATAGATGACAGAAATATTGTCACACCAAAGAACTAGAGGGTTTTGTTAGGAGACACTAAGATCACTTTAAAAAGCCTTAATCCAAATGAGTTTAGTAGTTGTGTCAACTAATCTTTTGAATTTGGCCTTTGTGCTGGACCAGGTGATTATTCATTGCTTACAAGAACTCCATGAAATGAGATTGGAGCGAAGGAATATATTAAAGCCTCCAACTGATCGTTTGGTGTCGTAGTCTCTAACCCAACCTACATCTAAAAAAGCATAGAGATGCAAATTGCTGTTGTAGGTAAAGAGAATGTCATGATACTACACGCCACGAATAAAGCAAAATATGCATTTGACAAATTGCCAATAGACCTCTATGGGTACATGCATGAACTAACAAGCAATGTTGATAGCAAAGCCAATGTCTGGTCGAGTGAGAGTAAGATATTGTAATGCTCTCATGGTGTTACGATAAAATGTCAAATCCAAAAATAACTCACCATAATGAATAAATGAAATATCTAAGTCGATGACATAAGGTGTAGTGACAAGTTTCACATCCTACATTTTTGCTTATGTAAGAAGATCAGTTACATATTTTTCTTGGTGAAGAAGAATACCATTTGAAATGCATTATAGTTCAATCCCAAGGAAATAATTGAGTTAACCTAGGTTTTTGATAGCAAATTCCTTTTGTAATTTTGTAAAGTCTCTAAAAAAGCAGACAGTGGTACTATAAGGGATCCTATAAGAATTATGTTATTGACATAGACAAGTAAGAAGCTATTGTATTGTGTTATATGTAGTATAAATAATGATGAGTTAGTCAAAGAAGTTACAAAACTAATGAAGATGAGAAAATTACTGAGGCATTGGTGTCAAGCATAGAGTACCTGTTTTAAGCCATAGAAAGATTGTTTTAAACAGCATACATGATAAGGATGGTGAGGATCAACAAAACCTAGTAATTGATCCATGAATATTTCTTTGGTTAGATGACCATAGAGAAAGGCATTTTTAACATTGAGTTGTCATAGGTTCCAACCCTTAAAAAATGTAAACGCGAGGACTATTCGAACTATGATATGTTTAACCACCGAGTTGAAGGTTTCATTGTAGTCAATTCCCGGTTGTTGATAAAAGTTCTTTGCGACTAATCTGGTCTTGTATTGTTCAAGAAAGCCATATACACAAAGTTTGACACGAAATACTCATATGCAACCAATGGGCTTATAGGTTGAAAAAGATAGTACAAGGTCCCATGTTTGATTTTTTAAAAGTGTGGTGTACTCTTTGGCCATAGCTACTTACCAATTTGGGTCTTTTATTGCCTGACTGTAGCAAGATGGTATGGATGGGATTGCTATTGAAGTGACTAATGCATAGGTTTGATCATTTTGTACATGACGGCAGGGAATGGTGTCATCTCAAAGTCTAGTCACCATAGGATGGGTTTGTGGTATTAGTTGTGGGGGTGAGCCTGTAGCTTATGGGATAATGGTTTGTGAGATAGTTTTAGTGACAAGAGAGGGCATAATGGGACTACTTTGCATAAATGTCAATATGTGAGATATATCAGTCCTCGATTCCTGTTTATATAAATTATCATGTTGCAAATATGTTGGAGGAATGTAAAAGGGTAACTCCAAGGATGTTGATGGAGACACATTTAATAGTATATTGGTGACAGGAGTAGCAAATAGAAAAACTATCTCATCAAAAATTGTGTATGTAGTTATATAAAATCGTCATTAAAGTGGGGAATAACTTCAATAACCCTTAACACATGAGAGATATCTCAAGAAAATACACTGATGTGATCTGGGCTCTAATTTGTTATTAGTATAAGATCGTAGGTTTGGATAAACAGCATAACCAAAAACTTGGAGATACTCAATTAATGGTGTGGTAGAAAAGAGTACTTCCCAAGGGTTGTGTTGCTAAAAAATTGGAGTAGTAGTTAGTCAGTTGATAATATGAATTGCACTCTCAAAAACAAAATCTCAAAAGTGAGAAGGAACAAATACATGGTGCATAATTATTAGACCCACTTTAATAACATGTTTATGTTTACATTCAACAGAACTATTTTAAAGAGTCAGATAAGGATAGGATGTTTGTTTATAAATGTCACGCTCTTGCAATAGTTTATTAAAAGATGTAGATAGAAATTCTCTAGCACAATCACTTTAAATAACTTTGACTCGAGTATTAAGTTGGTTTTCAACGAAATTTAAAAAGACCATAAACATATGAAAAAATTAGTCACAAAAATTAAACATATAAAGTGAAGAAAATATGGAATAATTATCAATGAAATAAATATAATATTTATTATTTTAGTGAGATATTACAGGAGCCGACCCTCAAATGTCAAAATAAATTAATTTTATGGGGGTTGTGAACCTATAAGAAATAGAAGGATGATGATGATGATGATGACTTTTGCTAGATACACATGCTGAACAAATTAGTTGTGTAACTGATGACTTGTTGAACATGCGAGAAATAGTTGAATATACAGTATAACCTAAATGATGGTGTCAGCGAACAAAAGAGTTAAATTGAGATAAGTAATAAGCTGAAGGAGAAAACTCGAATTGACCTGACAGTTGATAAAATCCCTGATTAAGATTCCTTTGAAAGAGAATCTTACCCGTACGACAACACTTCATAAAAAAAACAATCAAGTGAGAAAATGAAATTATAGTTATTTTCCTGTAAAAATTGACAAACTAAAAGTAAGTTTTTCTTTATAGAGGGGAAAACTAGGATATTAAAGAGATAAAAAAATTTTAGAAATAAAAGTACATGTATGAATTATTAGGAGGCTAGACTCATTAGTTATGGTAACATGTTGGTTACTTATATAAGGCTAAAAAATGGATAATTGAGATGGATTGTTTATGACATGGTGTGTGTCACCAGAATTTGGATACTACGAGTTTGAAAATATTGACGATGGTAATGCAATTTCAATAATGTGAAGTTATGGTGTCGAGTTTGAAGATTATGGTGAAGATCTACGATTACGACACACATTAGCTCGATGGTCAAAACGATTGCAGAGTTGACAATGAATGTTACCCCTCTTTTGATTTCAATAATTGCTTGTATTTGGTGAATAATTTAAGATTGAATTTCATGGACCAAATTGTTGCCCATTTTGCAAAATTTGTTAACCAGACCGTGGTAACTGATCTGTATAAGAAAAAAATTGTTGTGATGATCTATCTGCTTAATGTGTTATCCGTGTCATGAACACTACTAGAGTGGAAGTGATTAGTTCAAGCAAGTCAAGACATATCTTATGATTTAAGAGCAGCCCATGTAAAAACTCACGTGTAAGTGATTGGTACTGACTTTGAACGGAGATCAATATCGTTAAATTTTGATATTTTGCCTTAAGTTCTTTGAATAAGTAATTTTGGTATTCATATGAAGAGATGTTCTCACCAATTGAGGCAAGTTGATCAATAAGAAAAACTATCTATTGTAGATAATTTGTGATTATTTGATTTTCCTTATGGAGAGTTTGGACTTGCATTCATAGACGTGTGGCACAAGTACTATTGCGTGTTACATATGATTAAGCTAAGAAGAACCATACGACTATTGAAGTGTCTAAATTAAAAAGTTGTGTAACGATATTATCAATTATAAAATTGAGAATCCACCATAAGGTAGTTTGATTTTAGATAACCATGTTTCATATGCTGGATTTGGTAAACTTTTGGTGATACCATTCTCACCAATTTTAGTGATAGTATGTGGAGGGTATAGTTCATTTCTATCCATAATTGATAGGAGTCGATTGACCCTAAAAAAAAGGAAGAAACGTGTCTTTCATATGATATAATTATCTCCAATCAATTTGATACCAATTGCAAGATATATAATTAATTTGAATGAGTTTCCTAAGGGAGGGATAAGAGGACACAATGAGGCAGTACTCTTGATGAGATTTGTATTTGAAAAAGATGGGATAATGGGTGTGTCTGATTGATTTAATATTTATATTTTTGCACGATATGACTTTGATACTATGTAAGAAATTGGACTAATAAAAAGAAATAGGATGATAATTACTGATAAAAAAATTATATTTTATTGATAAAATTTTGTACATATTTTTTATTATATGTCAATTATATAATATAATATTTTTTTATAATACAAGTTAAGATTATATTATTACTATAAGATATAATATGTCAAGTAAGTAATTAGTAGATAAATTGTAATTGATAAAAATTGAATAATTAGAGGAGAGATTATAATTGAAGTATATTGAGATTGAATAATTAGTAGAGAAATTGTAATTTGCGAAAATTGAAATTAAGTAATTAGTGAAAAAATTATAACTAAATTAGTGCACGTGATATCTTACATGAATACTTTTGTTGCTATTGAATGCAGGAAATCATGGGGATGAGATGGAGCAAGTATTAAAGGAGGGGGATGAGGTGGTCTTCTATGATAATGACAGGGATAAGGGAGCAAGAGAGTACCCTAAGATAGCGCTTTCGGCAATAGTGAAAGTAGTTATTTGAGAACCTTGGAAGAGGACCTTATTGTGAAGCTTCTAAGACGACATTTGGGATTTTCTTTCGTCCACCACCTACTTTCTCAAATGTACTCCCCTACGAGCAAGTTTAACTTGATCGACTTAGGAAATAAGTTCTTTCTTGTCAAGTTTGGGAGTATTGAGGACAACGACAATGTCCTTCATGACGGAACATGGTCAGCGGCCGAACAATACCTCACCGTGAGGTGATGGCAGCCCGACTTTGATTTGGACAAAGCTGGGATAGACAGGGTAGCAGCCTAGGTCTGACTGCCCTAACTACTAGTAGAGTAATACAATCTGAAAATTTTGTAGAAGCTCGGTAATAAGATTATAGAATCCTCAAGGTCAATAATATTACTATGAAAGTTGCTAGAGGAAACTAGGCCAAAATGGATGTGGAAATTAATATGTCCAAGCCGTTGGTCACCCATTATGAGTAAGGAGTTAAGGCTCGGAGGATAGAGTATGAAGGTCTTCGAGTGGTCTTCTTGGGATGTGGTAAATATGGGGATCGTACAGGAACATGCAAGGGAGAAGAGCAAGATGAGTAGGATGGTCAGGTGGGAGACCAGAACAAAGGAAGCATAAACCAAGGCAAGAAGAGAGGTTTGGGTTGTGGGTGCTCGTGCAAAAACCCACCAGACTAGGATTTGGCAATCGAGTGCACGTTGTAGAGGGAGGAAGCAATGGGGCTCTGGGTGAGATCAGAAACCATAACTCTGGATCTCAATTCATGGCATTGAATGGAGAGGCTGAGTAGCTGTCGGTAGGTAATCCAGCGGTGCAGGCAGGAGCTCCGGTGCTAGGGCTACAAGAGTTACGCCCTAGTGAGGTGGAGAGGAGGGCTAGACGTCCACACGGCAGTCTAGGATAAGGGAGTTGGACAAGGCAGACGAGAAACTACCAAATTGGAAATTAGTGCCTAGTCACGCCACGAACGTCTGGCCCCAACGCTGATTCCTAACAGAGGAATGTAAAACTACCAGCAGTTGCGCGCCAGCTGGGCATGCCAAGGGGTCTGAACATTCTCCTTCGGTGGAGAGGGGTGCAAGGAAAGAATGGACCCCTAAAGTAGCGCAGAGGCCCAGGATGGAGAACCACAAACTTTGAACCCGGAAGAGCCACCACACGATAATGTCGGACTCATGGACTGTGAAGAAGTGGGTACGCAACGAAATGAGCCTTCAAATTCCAAAACGCTGAGACACCCATACCAGTGGATGACACTTATCAAGCCAGGCCTGAGAACAGAGATAGTCGACCCCTAGTGGCCTTTAAAAGGGTAGTTGTCATGCTCTGTTTTTATTTCCTATATATATGGATTTTTTTTTGTTTTTTGGTTAATTATCATGGTGCAGACATCCAGCATTTTTGTGCATGATAGAGATCTTTGTTATGGTCCACAAGATGTTGGCTGTAATGTTGTCGGATCCAATACTATAAGAAATAGAGACATTGGCAGCTAAAACGTTACCGATCAAGCGCTCCATAGTCGCCAGAAAGGGAAAATATTAGTGGAACCCGCAAGATACGGGTTTCTTTGTTTTTTTTTTTGACTGACTTCCGAATAGCTAGTGACTCTTTTAAATAAAATAAAACTCTTTTCGTCGTTCCGTTTCTACCAGTCCCTCCCAAATCCACTTCATTGTCGCTTCTCGTCATCATTCCATCTCAAACTTTAGCAATCCCTCTGAAACTCGATTTCTCTCAAATCTGATCCTTCTCAAACTTTGAATCTATAAGGACAATTAGGCCAGGTTCTAATAGAATCATAGTCGATTAGGTTCGTTCACCAGCAAGCTGTTAGAGTGGGAAACTGATTTCTAAGGTTTGTTCACCATGATTTCAAGTTAAGTTTACAATTTGATAAGATCCAGCTTGCCGTTGAGGTTGCAGCAGCTTTTGTCCGGCTAAAGCATCGTCAGCCCCTCTTTAAAGCTCAACTCTGAGCCCATGAGTTTCCTTTCCTCCTCTCTTTCTTTCTTTCTTCATTTATTTGTTTATTTTTAAGAAAAATTTGAATTTGTTGTTATTTGTTCAATTCAACTTGTGAAAAATGATTCCGATTTTTCAGTTCACGCCATAGATTCGTCAACCTATCGTTTATATTACCGTCCAAAAACTTTTGCAGACGATGAAACTGCCGCAACCTATAGTTCACACTGTTGTTCAAAAACTTTTGCAGTTGATGTAGCCGCTATAACTTACCGTTCACATAAGGAGGTGACTGTCTAAAAACTTTGCAGATCATTTGTCTCCTACTCTTATAATATAAATACCTATAAGTTATATAACAAAAAATGAGTAGATGGTATAGTGTGATCCGGTATAAGAAAACTTATAGATGTTAAAACTTCTGAATATAAAGATCCATTCTTCCCGTGAATATAAGCAAATTACCGAACTACGTTAAATCTTTGTGTTCTCGTGTGTGTATTGTGTGCATATTCATTAGATCCTAACTAATTAGTATCAGAGATTAGTTAGAAATATACGTACCAGATTCGTATATTTTAGGGTCGTCGTGTACTGCTGTGCCAACTCATTCCGTCTGATCATCATGCATCATATTATCACCGATCAGTTACAAATTTTTGCTAATGCAAACCAAGCCACTGCCCCAAGGTCGCACGAAGCGGCTCAGATACTGCCAGCCTTCTACGCAGCAACCTTGACTCGCCTGGACCTTTCCCATGCCATCAGACTGTTGTACTTCCAGCAGTTGTTGCAGCCGCTAGACTCCACACGCCATTGTTGAGATAAGTCTCTGTGTCAAAGAATTTTCTTTTTTCTTTTTGTGTGTCATTCACCAGCCTTGTTTTAGTATGATTTTTTTTTTAAATAAAAAAAAAGGGCGTGGGAATTTGAGCAAAAGAGGGTGGGCGTGAAGAAGAAAAAACAAGGAGGAGAGAGATATATTAAAAAAAAGGAGATAAATTAATTGGTGGGTTTTTGAATTTAGATTTGATTTACGGAGCTATTTATTTACCTGTTTTGGACGAAGTAATACTAGTTTCTAAGGTTTTCAGCCATTCTAAACGCAACCGTGCTATCTGTTTCTACAAATTCTATTCTGAAAATATTTATTTATTTTCGTGGAGCTCTGAAGCACGATGGTTGATCTAAAAGGAGCTGATACGCAACCTTCGACGTCTACCACCAATTCGTGGCAAAAAAACTCAATGTCAAATGCAAAATTTGATATTGAGAAATTTGACGGTACAAACAATTTCGGCATGTGGCAATGCGAAGTCCTGGATCTGTTGTTCTGCGAAGGATCAGATATTGCACTGGGACCCAAACCGGTGAATATTTCTGATGAAGATTGGAGCTATGTGAACCGTCAAACCTGTGGCACTATCCGATTGTGTCTTGCCAAAGATCAAAAGTATTTTGTCATGAAAGAAACGATGGCCTCAAGCTTCCGGAAGAAGCTGGAAGATAAATATATGACTTGGAATCTTAAGTCAAAGAAGATCCTCCTAAGCTGAGACGTAACCTTTGATGAATCGGCGATACTACAAAGGACTACCACAAAAATGGAGAAAAATAATCAAAACTCTTTCCAACAGGTGGAGTTTGAGACTCCAAAGGAGCCAGAAGAGTATCTTAATGACCAGAAGGATACCTCAGTTGAGGTGGAGGTTCCATCACCAACACCAGACCAACAATCAGAGTCTATTGCCACTCACAGACAAAGGAGGGAGATCTGGAAACCTACTAAATATACTGATATGGTGGCATATGCGCTGCCAGTGACAGAGGATGATATTCCCAACACCTTTAAAGAAGTTGTTCAGAGTATGAAGAGTGATAAATGGAAGCTAGCTATGGATGATGAGATGCAATCACTTCACCAGAATCAGATGTGGAAATTAGTACCACTTCCACATGGAAAGAAAGCTATTAGATGCAAATAGGTCTATGCTAAGAAGGAGTGTGCCTCTGAAAAAGGAAGCACCAGATATAAAGCCAAACTAGTAGCAAAAGGTTATGCTCAGAAGGAAGGAATAGACTATAATGAAGTGTTCTCACCAGTGGTCAAACATTCATCTATTCGGATCTTGTTGGCTCTAGTAGCTCAATTTAACTTGGAGTTAGCTCAATTTAATGTGAATATAGCATTCTTGCATGGCAACTTGGAAAAAGAAATCTATATGTCACAGCCTGAAGGTTTCAAAGTCACCGGGAAGGAGAATTGGACTTGCAAGCTAAGTAAGTCACTATATGTCTTGAAGCAGTCACCTAGACAGTGGTACAAACAGTTTGATAGCTTTATCCAGAAGCAGAAGTACACACGCAGTCAGTTTGATCATTGTGTTTATCTGAAGAAACTCCAAGATGGTACGTTTGTATATTTGCTCCTATATGTTAATGATATGTTAATTGCATCTAGGAGCAAAGTGGAGATCAACGAGCTGAAGGCTCAATTGAGCTCAGAGTTTGAGATGAAGGATCTTAGAGAAGCCAAGAAGATTCTTGGTATGGAGATCAAGCGTGACAGAGAAAGGGGCACAGTCTAGTTAACTCAGACTCAGTATCTAAAGAAAGTACTCCAGCAGTTTGGCGTAGATAGCAAGACTAAACCTGTTAGTACTCTATTGGCCTCACATTTCAAACTAAGTGCATTAATGTCTCCAAATACAGATGATGATCGAAGACAGATGGATAATATTTCATATGCTAATGTTGTTGGAGCCCTGATGTATGCAATGGTGTGTACACGACCTGATATTTCACAAGCTGTCAGCATGGTAAGTCGGTATATGTATAATCCCGGTAAAGAACACTGGCAAGCAATTAAGTGGATTCTACGATATATTCAAGGTACTGTAGATATTGGCCTGAAGTTCCAGAAATATAAGACGATGACCAATCGTTTAGTCGGGTACATCGATTCTGATTATGCCGATGATCTCGACAAGCGTCAATCAACTACAGGTTATATGTTTACTATGTCAGGAGGACCAGTAAGCTGAAGATCAATGCTTCAGTCAACTATTGCTTTGTTTACTACAGAGGCAGAGTATATGGCGATCACGGAGACTTTCAAAGAAGCAATTTGGCTTCATGGGTTGATTAAAGACTTGGGACTTATTCAGGAGCACATTGAAGTCCATTGTGACAGTCAAAGTGTCATTTGCTTAGCAAAGAGCCAAGTTCATCACTCTCACACAAAACATATCGATGTCTGGTTTCATTTTATTCGAGAAATTATAAATGAAGGAGATATTCTGCTACAGAAGATTGGTACAGAAGATAATCCTGTAGATATGCTCACAAAGATTGTTTCAAGAATCAAGTTCCAACACTGCTTGGACTTGGTCAACATTTCTCGGAGTTGTGCACCTTCGGGTGCTTGACTCCTTCAGGCATATTGGAGGAACAGTGATCATGTTTAGATGAAGAATCATCGTCAAGGTGGAGATTTGTGAAAATTGACTCCGATTCTTCAATTCACGCCATAGATTCGTCAACCTATGGTTCACACTATCGTCCAAAGACTTTTGCAGATGATGTAACCGCCGCAACCTATGGTTCACACTGCCGTCCAAAGACTTTTGCAGTTGATGTAGCCGCTGTAACCTACCGTTCACACAAGGAGGTGGTCGTCCAAAGACTTTGCAAGCCATTTATCTCCTGCTCTTGTAGTATAAATACCTGCAAGTTATGTAACAAAAAATGAGTAGGGTGGTGTAGTGTGATCTGGTGTAAGAAAACTTGTAGAGGTTAAAACTTCTGAATATAAAGATTCGTTTCTCCCATGGATGTAGACAAATTGCCGAACCACGTTAAATCTTTGTGTTCCCATGTGTGTATTGTGTGTATGTTCATTAGATCCTAACACAACTCATATCCTTTTCTTTTTCCCTTGTTTTAGGCCTTCTTGGATTTTCTTATTTTTCCTTTTTCTACCAAATTAGCTTTGGATTCGTCTTCTAATTTTTGTTTTTTCTTTTACTCTTTTACTTTTTGCTTGTTAATAAAGATGGATTATAAATTCATGGTAAAGTGCTTCTAATTTTGCAAAAATTTTGTATAAAATGACCTAGATACAAGTCAGCTTGTGAAATGACTACTTCAATTCTTATTATGGTTTGTGCCAGTTTGGTTTTAGCATGCATTTTGTAGTCTAAATTGATTGCTTAAGCATGGAGCTTTTATGTTTCATGGGTGATTTAGCGCTAGCTTACTTCACTTGCTAAGAGCAAGTTTTTTTTTCTTTTCCTTTTTATAATTCTTTCACTTGTTTTCTAAGAATAGTATGCAATAAATATGCATAGCTGTGTGACAAGACATAGTTACTGCACTACCATTAGTATACTAGTTTGTTTTATGAAAAACCATCTCAATGGAATCTGGATTCTTTGTTGTATTAAAATTGATTACAGCTGAGGATACTGAGATAAGTAGCCATTTTGTGGGATCTTGATCAGCATCTTTTTACAAATCTTGAACACAAACCCGATTTTTTCAAATGAAGAAAAAGGGGAATGGGTAGACGAAATCAAGAGGCACATTAGAAAAAAATTGAGATAAGAGAGAGGGAAATTGTAGGCATTACCCTCAAGATTCAGATTCTTAAGGAATGCATTTTTGTGTTTTCATTTGCCGCATACTCTTTGGTTTTGCTCAAATAAGCAGTGCGGTGGATTATATTAATTCTTAACCTTCAATATTTGTTATTTTTCTTCAAGTGTACAATCAAGCTCAGAAAATTTTATATTTGGATTCCATGTTGGTGATAATAAGACAAATTTTTTCATTCTAAAGGCACTAGTTTAATCAAAATATTTGTTGTTATAGCACAGAAGACCTCAATTCCTCGTTATTAACCCGGGATTTTTCAAAGAGAAGAGCTTGACATAGGGTACATCGTGAAATATATTTTATATTATTTTATCATTAATATTGGAATAATTAATATTTTTGGTTATTAAACTTAGTGTTTATTTTTATTTTCATTATTAAACTTTAATATATTATAATTAAATTATTTAATTTTAATTTTATTTTAATTTAATCATTATAATACTTTATTAGATAAAAAATTATAAAATTTATCTTCTAAAAAATATATTTTTATATAATTAAATTTATCAATTAATTTATTAATGAAAATCATGACGTTGCAATTGACAATAAAATTAAAAAATCTAAAGATGTGGATGAGTATATTAAGAAAAGTTATCTTTTTTATTTAATAATCCTAGTATCCTTAAAATGACTTAGTTTAAGGTAGAGTCCAACAACTAGAAGAACATAACCAAAAAAATAAAAAAAATAAAACTTTTCTTTAATTTATTTTTCAATTTTTAAAGAAGTAAGTCTTTTATTAAATTTATATCATTGTTAAAAACTTACACAAATATTAATAAAAATTTATTACTTCAAAAATTAAAAATAAGAAGAATATAAAGAAAAGTTATTTTTTTTTCTCGTATGGCATAATAAACATCTTATGATGTGTGATGTTCTTCTAACTATTAGACCAAACCTTAGACTAGAATGAACTATTAAATAGAAAAAATAACTTTTCTTAAGACATTTATTGTAGTTTCTAGACTCTGTAACCTTGTTGTCAACTAATGACCAATTCTTATTAACCAATTCTTATTAACATTTTGGTTAATGAATTTAATTAAATAAAAATATATTCTTTAGAGGGTGAATTTTAGAAGTTTTTTTTTTACTTAATAAAGTGATATAGTAATTAAATTATAACAAAATTGAAGTTAAGTGATTTAATTGTAACAAATTAAAGTTGAGAATGACAATGAAAATAAGTGATAAGTTTGGTGACCAAAAATGTAAATTACCCATAATATTGTAATATCTATCATTTAGATTTTGCAACTTATTGGGATTATTTTCTAAGAATAATTTAGAATATTTTTTAGTTTAGGTAATAATGCAAGAGATTGATTTTGTTTCTTGGTTGGTAAATATCTAACCTTATTAACTATAGGCTTTTATTATCAATAGGTATGTCACCCTAAGGGATAGTTGACCAATCTTTTAATCAATTATCAAGTTAAGTCAAGTTTATTAAGATAAATTATCAATAAAAATTCTTTTTTGAAAAATATTTATCCTTTCTATTGGATTCCAAAATCCTTATAAAAGTTCAATCAAATATTGACTTTATTTATCCTATTTTCCATACTTCAATCATGTGTCATAGTCTAATTATCTATCTGGGGATGAATTATATTACAAAATTTCAAGGTTGAACTAAATAGTTTCTACAAAGTGATAAAAAAATAACTGAGAAACCTAGTGTTCTAGTTAAAAGTAATGGACTTAGGCACTTCATGTAATCATAACACTTACTGAAATAACAACCTAGTTATATTAGAAACATTAGAGATCTTTTTCCAATAAATAAAGTAACATATTTTGGAAAATTTGTTAATAATAATAAATACAAAATTCATACCATATTGAGTACAAAGTAGGTCCAAAATAAAATTCACAAATAAGTCTTACCAAATATTGTCTGAAACAGGCAAAGGAATATAAAGGCAATATTTTGTGACTAGCTTTTGGTTGTTTGACAAATGTAGCATAGCTAAACAAATTTGCTAACCTCTTTTTTTAACTATGGATAATAATAACAATCTTAGATAGTAGCATTTGTCATGTCATACCCAAGATGACCTATAAAACTACCTTTATGCAAATCATGAAAAAGTTTCTCCCTAAATAAAGATCAGAGAATATCAGGATGATTTCCATTCATAAAATAGCCATCATGGATAAAATATTGCATTTATTGCTAAAATTTCTCCTAATTAACTATACTATATTGAAACCTTTAACTTCAAAATGCTTTGACTTTAGTCTTCCATCCTTTAATCCTTAGTTTTCTCTTTTCTTCATGCCTAAATTGCCCAATTTGCACATTATTTGTTTCCTTAACTCACCTAACAAAGAAATACAATAACATTAAGTAAAATGAAATAATTTGTCAAGAACAAATCCATCATTTAAGTCAAAAGGATATTAAAATCATATATAAAAATTTAATATATCAAATACCCCTAAAATCTTTGTTTGTCCTCATGCAAAAATAACTTAAACTCACAAACATTAATGCCTTTTTAAAAATAAAATAAAAGCCTTGGAGATCATTAATTAGTATTTTTCATAGGAAATTGAAAAGCCTAACAATTGTGCACAATTTCTACTAAAATATCAACTTCACCTTATTTTCAATTCTTTGAGTGTGTGTGTGGAGTCAAACTTCCATTTAATATATATGAACATAAAATGAACTTTCCAACTTAATGAATAAAACCTTATTTGGTCATACTATGAGATAAACCCTATTTGGTAATACTATAAGCAATTTACTCTTAAATAAAAGTCAATTTTGTTATTTTACTATCATTGAAGAATTCATTTTGTGAAATTCTCTCAACATTAAGAAAGATATTAGGTGGGACAATATTAAGATGTTGATCAAAAGTTGGATCACTTGTAGATTTTTGGCAAATATGGTTATGTAAGGCCATTAATGTAATAATAATATCTTTTTGCACTTTAAATGAATAATGTGACATTAAATATAATATCTTTCATCTTCTTTTTCATAATCCAAATGTCCTCTCGATGTAGCTTTTTAACAAGGAATATGCATGATTAAACATTTATGTATGTCCTCTAGGTGATTGATTATGCTAAAATTTAGGTAAATGATATCTCATGATTTTATAAGGTTTTAAATATCCTTTTAATGATCAACATCCAAAATCAATAAGATAATATTTATTTATGTTAACTTATATAAGTAAGGAATTTTACAGTGAATAATATGCTATGTAAAATATTTATTTAAAAAAATATGTATGTCATGATTAAGACATGATACTTGTTAGTAGTTATGGGAAATTAAGCTCCAGATTATTAATAGCTAAACTAAAAATATGAGTATCACGTGTTGTACTCTCTTATCTAGCTAACGTAAAAGTAAATTGCATATCAAAATTACATATTACCATGATATTATGTATTAGTATGCCCTTTCTTCCAATAAATCTTATTTAATCTCACATAAGAACACAAGCACGTACATGTGTTTCATCCATTGCTCTAATGCAATTATGTTATTAGAACATACTTGAATTTAGTCTACAATTCACATAAAAATCAAAATTAATTATTTGTTATGATACTATTTAAATAAAAAGTACTTTAAAATGCAACATTATCTATTATTATAAAGAATCTCTGGTGGGATACCTCTAAAATTAGGATCATAAGGTTTGATAACATCTTTTGTAAATAATAATACTACTAATAACACTTTTACAAAACATTTGCTAATTGTTTCCCTTGAATGGTAGATATATTTGCCCACTAACCTAATAGATTCAGCAAAGAAAGTGTGTATAAAAGCGTACACACTTTCTCAATCAAGGACATTTTACTTAAAAGTTTTAATCCATGATTTAATTGTAGATTAGTGCATATTTGAAGCAATGTTTCTTTGTCCATTCTAAACATATTCATACACTGTACTTCATAACCTTGTATTAGTCACCTATTTCATTATTGTTTGATATAGTTATTTGTGTATATATGTAATAATAAGTACAAACAACACTAATAGCAACCACTTCTAACAATTGGAGTCCATCTTCATCATCAATATCATTATCATGGTATTATTCATAATTATTTGTATAATCATTAATCATTTCTAGGAAAAAAAATATAAGTACATGAAAAATGAAACTAAATGAATATTCTAAATTTTTATTGGTTTGGACAAAAAAAAGGGAACCAAAAAAATGATAACAAATAAATATATCCAATAATAAATAAGATAACACACCAAATGTTAGTAATAAAAGAAATAAGCTTGCATTTATTGGGCTTTCTACTTCTTAAGTTGATAATACAACTAACGCAACTTGGCTTATTTAGTCGTCAATCTAGAATAAATTTCTTTATTGTTATTATCTCAAATTAACTTTATTTCATCCATAAAAAATCATCATCTTCTTTAACATCTGGTAGAGAATGAATATCTTTCATGACCTTATGTGTAGAACACGTTAACAAGTCTATTTTCCTATTTTGAGCAACACTATCAACCAATCAATCAATTGTCTCTTTAATAACAAATTCCCTTCTAAATTGTCACTTTGTATTAATCTTCTTAACATTTGTTTTCATGTTGAATGGGCCTATATGTTAAGTAATTATAAAGGTTTCTACAACAATTCCCAAAAAATAGGAGTAGATTTGTTGTTAGTCTATTTAAGAAGTTTGTCTTTATTTATAAGATTATTAATTTAGTCTATAAATATACTTGATTTCATTGTTAAAGGAGAAAGGTCATTAGGTGAAATAAAAGTGAAATTTTTCTCCTTTGGTTCTTTCAAAATAACTTATTAAGAACTAATTTTTCTTGCAGTGTTTCACTCGATTTTCTTATGGCATTTAACTCAACTTATCACTCTTAATTTTATTATTTTTTTAAGTATGACATCCATATCCTTCTTTAAACCTTATGTTTATATTCCTTTAAACATTGGATCTATATCTTGCACGATTGAAATCTACTTTAACTTTCTTAGGTTTTTTTTTTATTCTTTATAGATGTTGGATCCCTAAACTACATCTTTTGAGGACATCAATTGGTATTAGAGCTTAACTCTAAATTTGAGTTTTTTCTTTTCTTATTCTTTTTTACACTTGACATATTCTTCTTTATACCTTAAATTGGTGTTCTTTTAAACACTAGTTTTAGGTCATGCATGATTGAAATATGATTTAGTTTTCTTAGGTTCTTGTTTAATTCTTTATACATATTAAGTCTTTAAGTCATGTCTTTTAAGGACATTTAAATTTGAGTTTTTCTCATGGTTTTTTTCTCAGCATTATTTTACACTATTTTGTTCCTTGAACTCATAAAGTCTAATTTTATCTTTCCTTCTTGATTACATTCTATACCCCTTTTGTTGCACACAAAAAAAAAAAAAAAGAGAGAAAGAAGAAAAGAAAAGGCAAAAAAGAAAAAAGAAAAAAAAAGAAGAGAAAGAATTCTTTTTTTGATTAGGTTAAAAAAAAAAAGATTGTAATTGATTTCTTCTTATTTAAAAAGTAAACCCTATTTAATTATGTCAAAAAGAGATGGAGACTTTATTTCTTTTTTCCTAATTAGGCATCTTACAACAAAGAAATCCCTAAATTAAAAGAGTAAACCTTTTTTTTCCCAATTCTTACAAAGATTCAATCTAACTAATCTTTCTTTATGTTATGTGATTTAATTTTGTTATTTTCTTCTAATTCGTCACCTTTATTCATTATACTTTCCTAAATTTCTTTGATTCTAATTTGTTGGAATTAGTTAGTTATAAGGAGACTTTGATTAAGGTTGTTTAGTTCAATAATGAATTAAGAGAGAAAATTTAAGTGGCAAAATGTAAGAGTGTAAACATATATTAAAAAAAAAAAATTTAAAGAGTATAAACACTAGGGTGTGTGACATCATTTTTTAGTGAAACACATAAGAAAGTGTTTTGTGAGGTATTCTACCTATTTTGTACAAAATTAATACTATTTCTTCCAAAGATAAAGGTGTAACTAAGAAGGGAGGGACTTATGTGTTATTCATCCTTAAAGCTATGCAATAATAATTTGAACATATGAAAACCAAATTTGATGATATGAGAGATATAATGAAGGAGTAAATAAATACAATAGTAAAATTGCAATGAGGCATAGGGGTTATGAGGTTCCTAATGCAAAAATGCAAGAAAAATAAGACAATGGTCATGTAGATGATGTAGAAGATGATGAATTTGATAATCCAACTATTTTGGTTAAAATTTCAAATAATAGAAATAGTCAAAGAGATTTTAAGAGGCAAGACATCTATAACCATGATTTTGACAACATTAAAATGAAATTTCTTCCATTATAAAGGAAAAATGATCCTAAAGCCTATATAGAATAGGAGAGGAAGGTTAAATTGGTTTTTAACTATCATAACTACTCTAAAGAGAAAAAGGTAAAACTTGTTATTCTTGAATTTACTAATTATATTATTATTTAATGGGATCAACTTATTTTGATTAAGAAAAAGAATTGTATGAGACCTATTGATACATAAGAAAAGATAAAGGCTATTATAGGGAGGATGTTCATCCCTGATCACTATTATAAGAATTTGTAAGACTCTTTTAAGGTACCAAAAGTGTAGATGACTATTACAAAGAGATGGAAATTATCGTAAAATGGGCTAATATGAAGGAAGGGTAGCATGAAGTACCATATGCTTCATTGATAAGGGTAGTTATACAAATGTAGTTAGCATTATTTTGGTTGAAAAGTTTAATTTACCTATCATAAAGCATCATGTGCCATTTAGGTTTCAATGGGTAAATGAATGTGAGGAGGTTAAGGTAAATAAGCAAGAGTTAATATTGTTTACTATTAGGGGATATACTAATGAGATATTATATGATGTTGTACCAATACATGTTAGGAATATTTTATTAGGAAGACCATGACAATATGATTAACGTGTAATACATGATGAGTTTAAGAATAGGTACCTTTTTGTCATAAGTGATAAACTTATTACTCTTTTAACTTTGATACCTTAGTAAGTTTATGAAAATAGGATTAAAAAAGAGAGAGAGAAAAAAAAAAGAAATTGATGCTTAGAGGAGAAAAGAGGGAAAGAAAAGAAAGAAAGAAGATAAGGTCTAGAGAAAAGAAAAAAGAGAGTAAGAGAGAAAAATTGAGAGTTTATATACAAAAAAGAGTGATGTTAAAAGAGTTTTTTATTTAAAACAACCTCTGATTATACTTTTGTATAAAAGGGTTTATTTTAATACTAACAAGCTTAACCCCTCTTCATCTAATATTGTTGTTTCTCTTTTGTAGGAATTATATAATATTTTTCTCAAAAAACTAAGCAATTTGCCACATTTAAGAAGAATAAAACATTAAATTGAATTAATCCCTAGTGCAACAATTTTAAACCAATTGACCTGTATAAATAATCATAAGGAGACAAAAAAACTTCAAAGGTAAGTTGAGGAGTTTATGGAAAAGGGATATGTGAGGAAGAGCATGAGTCCATGTGCAATATCAGTATTATTTATACCTAATAAGGATGACACTTGAAGGATATGCCTTAACTATATAACGATTAACAAAATTACTATAAAATATCGTCATCTTATACTTAGATTAGGTGACATGTTAGATGAATTATATGATTCATGTGTCTTTTCTAAAATTGATTTAAGAAAGGGAGACAAATGGATATCATCAAATTAGGATAAGAAAAAGAGATAAGTGGATAACAACTATCAAAAGTAAGTATGATTTGTATGAATGACTTGTTATATCATTTTGTCTCATTAATGCACCGAGCACTTTTATAAGATTGATGAATCATATTTTGAGTGCATTCATTGTGTATTTTGATAATATTTTGGTCTATAGCAAAAATTTAGATAAGTATATTGATTATTTACATTTTGTTCTAAATCTTTTACATTCTAAGAAATTGTATGTTAATCTTAAAAAATGTTCCTTTTGCATTGATCAGATCATATTTCTTCTATATGTCGTCAGTGCTAGGGTATTAAGGTCAACGAAGTAAAGGTTGGGGTAACCTATGATTAACATACACTTAGGTTAGTTAGTGATGTACGTAATTTTTATGGTTTAGTTAGTTTTCATAAATGCTTTGTTAGAAACTTTAGTAATATTGTTGCACCATTAACTAAGATTATTAAAAAGAACATGAATTTTAAGTAGGGTAGTGATCAAGATAAAGTTTTTAAGTTAATCAAGGAAAAAATTAAGTCGTGCACCTTTACTTATTTTACTTGACTTTATTAAAACTTTTGAGATTGAGTTGATGTTTTAGGTATTGATATTAGAGTTATTTTGATGTAAGAAAAGTGACTAATTGCCTACTTTAATGAAAGTGGAGCAACTCTTAGTTATTCCACTTATGATAAAGAGATGTATGAATTGGTACAAATTTTGAAGACATGACAATATTATCTTTAGTTTAACGAATTTGTCATTTATATTAACCATGAATCCTTAAAGAACTTAAAGGGACAAAGGAAGTAAAAAAAAAAAGACATGTCAAGTGAGTTAAATTCATTGAGACCCTTCCCTGTGTTATCAAACACAACTAAAGTAAAAAGAATGTACTAATGCATTATCTTGCAGTTATAACTTTATCTCTGCACTTAATGCAAAATTGTTAGGATTTAAATATCTTAAAGATTTATATACAAAATATCTTGACTTTACTAATGTGTATGAGCATGTGAGAAGTCAAACTCTTGGAAATTTTATAGGCATAAGGATTTTTTATTTAGGAAAAATTGTTTATATGTGTCTATGAGTTCTTTAAAAGAGTTGGATGTAAGAAAAGCACATAGAACTAGTCTAATGGGTCATTTTAGAGTTAGAAAATCCTAAATGTTTTAACTAAACATTTCTTTTGGCCACGCGTGAAACAAGATGTTGAGAGTGTGTGTGAGAAGTGCATAACATGTAAATAGGTTAAATATAAAGTTTCATCTTATGGTTTGTATGCCCTTTTACTTATACTTAGCCAACTTTAAGTTGATTTACCTATGAACTTTATGTTAGCGCTACCACAATCAAAAAATGTTGGGAATTATGTATTTATTGTTATTGATAGGTTTTTAAAAATTTCATATTTCATCTCATACTATAAAATTGATGATACAAACAACGTAACTAAATTGTCCTTTAGAGAGGTAGTACATTTACATGACATGCTTTCAAGTATTGTTTTAGATCAAGATATAAAGTTCTTGAAATTATGTATAATTTTAATCATGTAACTCCTTTAGACTCAATACCTTTACCTGTTAATCAGTATGTTAGTTTAGATGGTGAACGCAAGGCTAAAATGGTGAAGTTGCATGAAAAGGTATGACAACAAATGTGTAAAACCAATTGAGTAATATACATTTCATTTCAACAAAGGGTGAAAGAAGATGATGTTTGAACCTGGTGATTGACTTTAGATACATATGCGGAAGGAAAGATTCCTAACTTGTAGGCATTCAAAGTTAAGTGGTGGTACAAATTAATAACAATGCTTATAAGGTAGATTTTACTACTGAGTACAATATGAGTGTAACATTTAATATTTTGATCTTTCCCTTTTTGATATAGGTAATAATTTGAGGATAAATCCCTTTAAAAAGAGGAAGAATGATGAGATCTACAGAGGAACCAATGTATGGAGGACTTTCAAGGATCCATTGAGCATTCACAAAGGGCCAATGATATGTTTAAAAGTTAAAATAATGAAAAAGGCACTTAGTGGATTAATTAAAGAAATTTAGGCCAAAGAAACTAATTTAAACTTAGAGGGTGGCAAAGCATACCTTCGTATGAGCTAAGACTTTATTAATTATAGTATGTTAAATGGACCTATATGTTAAATGACTATAAGGGTTTTTACAATAATTCTAAAAAAATAAGTGTAGATTTGTTGTTAGTCTATTTAGAAAGTTTGTTCTTATCTCTAACATTGTTAATTCAACCTATAAATAAACTTAATTTCATTGTTAAAGGAGATAGATCATTAGGTGAAATAAAAGTAACAAATTTTCCTTTAATTTTTTTAAGAATTACAAAACTTATTGAGAATTAACTTTTCTTGTGGAGTTTAACTTAACATATCACTCTCAAGTCTGTTCTTCTTTTAGTGTAGCATTTATATCTTTTTTTATACTTTAAGTTCATATTTCTTTAAACATTAGATCTAGGTCTTACGTGATTAAATTTTGATTTAACTTTTTTTAAGTTCTTCTTCGATTTCTTATATGTGTTAGGTCTTTAAATCACGTCTTTTAGGGTTCACATTATGTTGGGTAAGGGGCCTCTCCTCTAGAAAGACTAGTCATCTTTAAATTCCTTTTGAGGGAGGTTCACTCCATTATGTTTAGTTGCCAGTAAAGGATTGCATTTGTTGCAAATGCATCATGAGATAATAGTTGTTAGAGTGGTAAAGGCATATAGAGAGCATCTTTTGAGCTTTGGATGTTTAGGTCAACTTTAACAAACTTAGTTGTGTTAAAAAGGGCTAATGTAGGGGTGAAATGCACCTATATTGCTAAGAATGCTATCAAAGTGGCAACAAAGGAGTCAACTCAATTAGCTAGCGAGTCAAAGCTATCTAAGGTGACAATAATTGGTCTAATGATTATAAGTGTGGTTTACACTCTTCATAAGTCTGTCAGGTTGCTGATGGGTTGGTTGCCAAGGGGGTTAAATGTTACATAAGTGGATGAGAGTTGTTGGTTTGGTTATAATGCTTAGTTTTAAGATTGCTAAGAATCTTTGTGCTCCATTTGACATAACTAGTGTATCCTTAAAAGAATGTAGATTAGGAGAGGCAAACAATGTGTTTTTTTCTATAGACGATGCCAACTGATAAGAAGCTTACCAAAGAGGACCAAGTTGTGCTGAAGGTACAATGATGCTAATTTATAACAAGGTCCTATATAGTAGCAAATAGCTAAAGGTCAAAGGAAGACTCCCTCATTAACACTCTGGCACTTAAGTCAATGAAGGACACAAGAGGTTCTCAAGTTGATTAGGCCATAAAGTCAATTCCTTACTTTAGTATAAATTGGGTGTATTTATACCTTATCGAGGTGCAATGTAAGTGAATTTTAATATTAACGTAATAGATACTAAGGTTATAGCCCAATAGCCTAGGTTAGGCAAGATTTAGGATCTTAACCTAGTGTTGTAGATCTAAGAAAAGGAAGCCTTAATACTTGGACCGAAAGAATAAAGCCTCTTAGGCTTGACCCTAAATAAGGGGTCTAATGGTCAATCTTAGATCTCTTTATTAATGGCATTGAGCTTAAATATAAGTAATAACAAATTATACCAAATTATGCTTTGTAAGATAATTTTTTGGGAAAGGAGTTTCTTTCCTTCAACCCTATACATAACCATAAAAAGTGGAATTCCTAAAACCAAAGTGTAAGGAAATATTGATTGAAAAAGGCCAATGATGATCTAATTCATCATTCTTCTATAACTAATTTCAGTAGTTCTATTAGAGCTAAAAGGCTTAGCAATTTCTCAAGAAAGTCAAATAGTATAAGTTTTAAAGTCATCTTGTATAGGTTGATACCAAATATTACTTGAAATAAGAATAATCGCATTGAAAATTTTGCAACTTGTTTATATCAGCACACTAGTCCAATTATAAAGTCTACACCATTACACAGAAATGTAGGCCAATATGATGGAAAAGTACAAGGGAATTATAGTTGTTACCACATGATAAACATCAATTAAAGAGATCATAGTTATCCATGATTATTAAAGGATAGATGTCTTAATGGTTTTTTTTTTCTTTTTTTTTTTTATTGTGAGGATCCTTGTCAAAATATATTTATAAAAGATTTATTAGTTCTTTTTCAAATTGTTAGAAGTTGAAGTATTACCATCTTGTTAAACATAAGCTTTTCTAAAAATGTTTTCATTGACTTTATGAAATGTGAAATTTTTTCCTAGAATTCACTTTCATATAACAATTTTTGCCAAAAAAAAAAACGTTATTTTCTCTTTTTTCAGGCTATAATGTTTTTTTCTTTGATTGCTCTACTTCTAAAAATAATGAGGAAGACTTGCCTTCTATATTTTAAGAAAGGTTTAGAGAGATTGAGAACGAATTACTTCCTTGAATAGAATAAAGAACCTTAATAACAACATTCTTTAATTAGAGGATCCTTTGTCAAAATATATTCATAGATTTATTAGTTCTTTCTTAGATTGTTTGAAGTTGAAGTATTGCCATCTTATTTAAGATAAGCTTTTCTAAAAATGTTTGCATTGACTTTATGAAATGTGAAATTTTTTTCCTAGAATTCACTTTTATATAACATTTTTTGCCAAAAAAAAAAGCTATTTTTTTTTTTAGGTTGTAATATTTTCTTCTTTAAGTGCTCTACTTCCAAACATAATGAGGAAGACTTGTCTTTTATCTTATAAGAGTTTAGTTTTTAAGAAAAGGTTAAAGAGATTGAGAAAGAATCACTTTCTAGAATATAATGAAGAACCTTAATAACAACATTCTTTGTCAAGAGGATCCTCATCAAAATATATTCATAAAAGATTTATTAGTTCTTTTTCATATTTTTAAAAGTTGAAGAATTGTCATCTTGTTTAATAGAAACTTCTTTAAAATGTTTTCATTAACTTTATGAAACATGAATTTTTTTTCTAGAATTCACTTTCATATAGCATTTTTTGCCAATAAAAAAAAACACACTAATTTCTTTTTTTTTTAAGGTTGTAATGTTTTCTTCTATGACTGCTTTACTTCCAAATATAATGAGAAAGACTTGCCTTTTAGCTTGTAAAAGTTTAGTTTTTATGAAAAGCTTAGAGAGATTGAGAATGAATCTCTTTCTAAAATAGAATAAAGAATCTCAATAACAACATTCACTCAATATAACTTTATCCTTTTTCTTTAGTTATGTGTCCATTTATTGGAAAAACATTCTTAACCTTTAAAATGATTTGGCAAATGTAGAGCATGCAATCATTTAAGGTATTTAACAAACTAATGCCTTCCATGAGGCAAGTAAATGCCAATATGTCTTTTTTTATTTAGTTTATCAAAAACCTTAATTCAATTCTCTTGCTCTCCTTTGGGTCATGTCATAGTTTTTTTTTTTTTACTTTCATTTCTTATTAGCTTTCTTTTCATTTACTTCTTGATTTCATTATAACTGGTCATCTATTTGCACTATGCTAGAATTTTATTTTGACTATTATTAATTTAGTAAAAAACCAATATAGGAATATTATAAATTTGACCATTATTTTGATATGTGAAAAAAAATAATTTGTTAACTTACAAATATGATTTAAGATGAAGAATTGCTCTTTTTCTAAAATAAAGTGACATGAAAATCCATAAAAAGATATGGAAATATAAGAACATATAAGTGTAAGTTAGAAACTAACATTGAAGCATACTCACCAAAATTTTAGAAGGTGCAAAAAAGAAATTATGACCCTCTAATGACATCAATCTTAAAAAAAGGGATTATAGTCTATAAAATAGGAATAATAAAAAAAAATATCAAAACTCAATATCTAGCATAGGTGCAATTGAAGTTACAAGACTTTTATGGATTATTTTGTGCCCTTTTACTTTCAACTAAAAAAGCATAAATCCATTATGTGCATGCAAGAAAATATTAAGTGCAACTTATTGAATATTTAGAAAGGGATACTCATAAAACAAATTCATTAGTCATATAGTATTTGTTGATCATCCAACTTAAATCAATTAAACCAAATATCTATAAACACATAAGTACAATAGTTGTATTGTAATTTCCCATTGACAACCAACAAAGCTATAAAGTTTGCAAAAAGAAGTGAATGAGATCAAGATCAATTTTCTTTTCATTTTCTTATTAAAAAATAAAAACAACCTAATATATACATGTGTATATTGATGAAATTATAAACAATTAGTATTTAGTTGTCAATAGTTTGACAAAAGACAATTTGTTTTTAAGTATGAAGCTCATAAAAGTTCTTAACCTAAACAAAGCAGGAATCATTCCAACAACATTTTCCTCTCATCCAAAATTTCTTCCCATATTCTTCCTTATAAATATACATTCATCAATAAAAGAAAATGCTTAGCCAACATTTGTTGTACTCTTTTGCCTTATGTTAATAAGAATTAAAATAAACCACATAAAAATTTTGAATCACCTAGAAAGACCATTCAATGAAAGAAATAGTGATTCTTTTGGTAAGCTATTGTTTCTTGAATTGCATCTGTTAATTAAAATTTAGCTAAAAAAATAAAAACAAATCTAAAAGATTTAATTGAGATAAAATCTAAAGTCAAGTAAATCAAAAAAGGAGGAGAGAGAAAGAAAATTCATCTTTACTAACACTATAAAACTCATATTTACAATGTAGGTTATTCTCTTGAAAGTTCCTAATTTATTGAGTCGATTCTTTGGTTTTTGAAATAAT
Organism: Bruguiera hainesii; assembly: GCA_023213295.1. Lineage (NCBI taxonomy): Eukaryota > Viridiplantae > Streptophyta > Magnoliopsida > Malpighiales > Rhizophoraceae > Bruguiera > Bruguiera hainesii. The sequence continues at coordinate 5,309,202 of JAHOYR010000003.1, forward strand.
AGTTGTGTTTATATGGCTAAAGATCAAGAGTTTGACTCATGAAGAAAATGATTTAACTTTTTGTGAACATTAAAGAGTCTAAATACATTAATAATATTATTAAACTTCTTTAAACCTATTTGAACCCACTAATAATAAGTTTATTTTTGGGTTAATAATAAGTTTGACTCTTGATGAAAGTGAATAGTGAAAGTTTTTTTTTAGTTTAACTACATAAAAAAGCAATAATAGATATACCAAAAATATACAATTCATTTAATATTTCATATGTTATTTTATTTTTTTATTTTAAATTTAATAATTCTTTTATCAAATTACATCACATTAACATAAAAATGTAAAGACAATCATATATACATGTGTATATAAAAGAAATTATAAGTAATAAGCACTTAGTTGTTAATGCTTGAATACAAAACAATTTGTTGTTATGTGTAGAACTCACCCAAGTACTTAGTTTAGACATAACAAGGATCTTTCCATTAACATTTTCCCCTCACCAAGAATTTCTTCCTAGATCACACATTTTTCCTTACAAATATACATTCATCAATAAAAGAAGATGCTTAGCCAATATTTGTTGTACTCTTTTTCCTAAGTTAAGAAAAATAAAAAAAACACCCAATAAAATTTTGAATCACTTAGAAAGACTATTCAATGAAACAAATAATGATTCTTCTTGGTAAGCTATTATTACTTAAATTCTATCAATTAAAATTTAACTAAAACAAATAAGGATAAATATAAAGGATTTAATTGAGATAAAATCTAAAGTTAAGCATACTAAGAGAGAAGGAAAAAAGGAAGAAAGGAAATTTACCTCTACCAAACTTATATCTCTAATGTAGATTATTCTCTTGGTAATTCCTAATTTATTAAGTTAATGCTTTGATTTTTGAAATAATTGTTGCTTTTTATGGCTAAAGGTCAAGAATTTGACTCTCAAAGAAAATGATTAATATTTTGGTCTATATTTATAAATGATATTATTAAACTTTTTTAAAACTATTTAAACTCATTAATAATAAACTATTTTTGGATTAATAATATGTTTAACTCTTGAAAAAAGTGAGCAATGATTTTTTTTTTGAACTTTACCACATAGCAATATAATAAAAAGGCAATAAAAAATGCATAATTTATCAAACAACTCGTATGTTATTTTATTTATTTCAAATTTAATTTTCTTTTTTACCAAATCATGTTACATTGGCATTTTTTTTTAACAACAAAAAAATTGAATAATCTAAATTCATAAATAACATTATTGAATTTTTTTAATCTATTTAAATCCAATAACAATAAGTTCTTTATACACTAATATCATGAGTATAATTTTAAAAAAATTAAAAATTGATGATGATGGAATGAAGTAATAAAAAAAAGAAAAAGAAAAATGTCATTTAATAATTAATCTTTTATCGTAAAATTAGTGTATATATTTATATACGCGCGCACGTGTCCAAAGGAGGGGAGAGGAAAGGGCTTACTCAAATGGTCTTTTCTTTGTATTTTGTCGGCCATATTCTTTTCCTTTTTTTTTTTTTTTTTGGTTTTTATCTTTTCTTTTCTTCTTCTAATATATTTAAGTTATTTTATTTATTTATATTTTATTATGACTTGTGTGACTAAAAAGTTGTGATCTTTTTAAGGAAGATATAGAAATATAATAAAAAATTGAAAAATTCTATAATCACTTTTTTTTTCTCAAGTTAATTGAAATTTTTCTTAATTTATTTAAATTTAATATATATAAATAATTATAACTTTTTTATTTTTTAACAAATTTGACATCACCTTTAAAATGTTATGACTTAAGCGTTATCAAATATTTTTTTAATGAAAAAATACACTATTAAATAATAAAGACAAAAATGTTAATTATAAATATACGGTGACTTAAACATGGATTAATGAATGATGTAGACCAAAAAAGCCAAATAAAAAAAAAAGTCAACTAGGATGGTCATGCCAAATCATTTTTAATTTGGGCGATTGGTCTTTGTAAATATTTAATCCAACCCATTATTTTTATTTAAAGATTTATAATTAATCAAACAAAATAATAATAATTAAATTTAAATAATTAAAAAAAAAGAATAAAACCCTAAATTAATTTGAAGAAAGTTATTGTCTTCTTGTCTCTGAGGCTTCTTAAAGTACTCCAAAAACCAAGGATGTTTGGACACAAATACAACGAAAAGGATACAATACGACACAAATACAACTCTATATAAGTCTAAGCAAATGATTTATTATATTATTTATAAATATAAACACATAATGCGATCTTCATTTTCAAGTGTAACAAAAATTTTTGTCTAAGTTTAAATTTTATTTTACGAATTACAAAAATATTTTAATCGTGTCAACGACGTGTCTAGTCGTGCTTCTGGCAGAAACAGAACTCCCCATTGCATCAATCCACCGCCTCTCTTCCATCCACCACCCCATCATAAGCCGCTTACTCCGCCGCTTTCGCCCCTTTAATCGTTGTTGTCCTTGCCCGAGTTGGTTGCTTGATCCACCCTCTTCGACACCATCTGCGCCCCCATTCGCATCGACCTCACCCCATTTTCTCTAGCACCCTCGACGGACTTCCTTATCTTGGGCTCGTCATCAATACCAATGCTGGCCTTAACCCCGTCGACCTCGCCAGGGTCATCTGTACCTTCCTTGAAGATGTCACAGATTGGACTATTGAGTTGTAAATTGCTATCTAAGAAGCGTTTCGGATAGCGACCGGTACATTCGAGTTGGGTCGTAGCCCCCAAAAGGATATTATCCTCTTGGCTCGCAGGTCTGATGATAAATTAGAACAAGAGTTTTGTTCTTTTCTTTAGTTATTATTATTTTATCATTTTCATTAGCTGTAAATTTTTAAATAAAGATAATGAGTTGAGTTTGGTATTTAAAAGGACCAATCAGCCAATTAGAGATGATTTGGCCTAAGCATCTCAGTTGACATTTTTGTTTTTGGTACCCGTTACCCACCAATCTACATCAAGATAACACGTATGTACAATTAACAATTTTTGTCTTTATTATTTAATGATGTGTTATTTTTGTTAAAAAATAATATATAAAATATAAATTTTTATATCTTAAAAATAATACTTGATTTATTACAAAATAAAACATTAATTTTTTTATATTTTAATCCATTTATTTATGTTGTAATAAAATACAAACATAATATTTCAAATAATTATTTTATCATTCTAACAATTAATATATAATATTAATTTAATTAAATATTATAATTTTATTATATTAATAATAATTAAAAATAATAATAACAACAATAATAACAAAAGTAAATGAAATAGCCCATGGCTTCTATTTTATACATTACTTCAACGTTGGATGTGACACGTGTAAACAACAATTTCGAGGTTCTAATAATGTCGCTTCATTTCATTAAGACCCACTGTTTGGTAGAATTAACAACAATTTGGAAAGGGCATATGTGTAATTTAATACTAATGTTCCAAATCGTAATTAAATTATTCCCCCTTTAACAAGGGTGTCCTGCACTGCAATACAAAAGACCACATCCCTTCCTACGACCAAAAAATCAGGAATACGCTCGTTCGTAACAAACACCCCAACGAGCGAGGCAGGCAGAGACAAAATAAATAAATAAGTAAATAATAATAAGAAAAATCTACTACCGAATATTACAGTTTAGCAACAAGAGAGTTCGCTTATTACCAGATTAAAAGTTCTAAATTTAAATTTTTATTAAAATATTTAATATAATTAAATATATCTCGCAATATTATCTTTATTTCTTTTTTTCATGTATTAAAAAAAAAAGTGATAGTTGCTCGGTCTTCAACCATAAGTTTACCCATGGTTAACCGGCGAAGACTTGGGGGGCATTGGGCCATTTCCTTGATTTCAGGACTAAAATTAACTCGCACTTCCCTGTTTGAATATCTTTGCGTGATATGAGTACGGCTCATCAGAGGCCCCTCCCCCCTAAAATCACGTTCTTCTATTCAGGGATCATCCAAATCTTAAGTGAGGAGATTCAGTGTTTTTTTCTTTATTAACTGAACTTATTCCTTATTTTTTTGGGTTTTTCTCTAAACAGCGACTACACAAAACAGCAAAATCCCAAAAGAGGAGAAGAAGACTAGAGGGCGTCCATTAGCCGAGCCATCACTATTAAACATATACATAAAAAAAAATAATAAAAGGTTTCAACTTTCAAGAGTTTGAAGTGTGAAAAACAAAGGAGTTATAATAAAAAATTAAAGGAGAATGACAACAAGAGGCAAGTATAATATAAAATATTCGGTAAATTAATATGTAAAAAAGAAGCGGGTTTGTCGTGGAAGCTTAGAAGGAAAATGAGGTGATGGAGTGATACAAATTCAACTGAGTTTTGTCAGAGGTAAGTAGTGGGACTCTTGTAATCCGGAAGGAAAGCCACCCAACACTTCTCTCCCTCTCTCACTGTGCCTTCTGCTCTCAGAAACCGGGCTGACATCCAGAAGAAAGAAGTCCCCCCCTTTTGTTTTTTTTTTCTTTTTATCAAAAATCTCACTCATCCCTTGTTTCTTGCCACCATCTCTCTGCCTTTGCTGTCTAGTGTCCGGTCTAGTTCTTTTCACCAAGCTTTGCAACAAGTACCAAGTTCTGCACCTCCTTGACAATGTTTGTCCTTTCTGAGCTTTTTTTTTTTATTTTTTCTTTTAGAGTTGTGAGCGTGTTTGTAAATTGCAGCATTTGGTATCGGAAGCTAAAGTTTTGGATCCAATTTCTTTCGTTGTTACCTTGTAAGTTTCCGTTATTTTTTGCAGTAAACTTTTTGGAATTTTCTTTTGGGAATAATTGAGTCAGTACCCCCCGAATGATATGTTTTTGGTTTCTATAATATTTTTAGAGGTTTTTAATCCAAAATTCTGTTATACTTCTAGAAGTGAGCAATTAAACAGGGAATAGTTTTTAACTTTTCTGTTACTTTGTCTCTCTCTCTGGTTTTTTTTTTTTTTTTTGGTTTTACAAATTTCGGGTACTGCTCAAATTTTTAAAAATACATAATAATTGCTGGACAGAAGCAATGATTAGAAATTTCGGAGTTACAAGCATCCACAAAGAACAAATTAAAATTGCAGAGAAATGATTGGATTCACAATTATGGCATGCCTGCGCGGGTGGAATGGTACAAATGACGCCGGTGAACTCTGAGGTTTTCTACTTTCCTCGGGGTTATGCAGAACACGCCCAGGAGAAGGTAGATTTTGGCCGTTATCATATTGCTCCCTTCATTCTGTGCAGGGTATCTGCCACTAAGTACATGGCAGATCCTTAAACCGATGAGGTTTATGCGAAAATTACGTTAATTCCTTTGGCTACTAGTGACCTTGGGTTTGTAAATGGTTGTGTTCATGATTGTGATAACGGGTTGTGTAGAGGGGTTAATGGGATTGAGTCTCAAGAGAAGTCTGCTTCTTTTGCCAAGAAATTGACCCAATCTGATGCTAATAATGGTGGCGGGTTCTCTGCGCCACGTTATTGTGCAGAGACTATATTCCCGAGATTGGACTTTGGTGCTGGGCCTCCTGTGCAGACCATTGTTGCGAAGGATGTGCACGGTAGCACTTGGAAGTTTAGGCACATATATGGGGGGACACCACGTCGCCATTTGTTGACTACTGGATGGAGTAATTATGTGAACCAGAAGAAACTTGTGGCTGGGGATTCTATTGTGTTTTTGAGGGAAAAGAATGGGGATCTTCTCTTGGGAGTTAGGCGTGCTAAGAGAGGGATTGGTAATGGAGACAATTCTTCATCTGGGTGGAACTCATTTGTCAGGTACTCTGCCTTTATTAGGGATGCTGATAGTAAATTGATCGGGAGTAATGGAAATGCAGATAAAAAGGGGAAAGTTAGGGCCGAGTTTATTATTGAGGCAACAACTCGTGCTGCCAATAGGCAGCCCTTTGAGGTTGATTACTACCCAAGTGCAATCACTCTGGAGTTTTGCATTAGGGCTTCAGCTCTGAGGGATGCAATGCAGATTCAATGGTTTCCTGGAATGAGGTTCAAAATGGCTTTTGAGCCTGAAGATTCGTCTTGGATTAGCTGGTTCATGGGAACCATATCTTTAGTTCAGGTTGCTGACCCCATTTGCTGGTCTAATTCTCCATGGGGGCTTCTCCAGGTGCATTGGTTCCCACTTTTCGTCTGGATTATAGTGATATAAATTCTCAGATTGAGCACATGTAATTCACTCTCTAGACTGAGTTCATCATTTGTATTCTTACTCGGTTTATTTTCTTTCTGCTCCAACATCCAAAGATAGATGACTCTGTTGCTGTGGGTTACCTTTTCACTTTATATCCAATATTAAATCATTTTGAACAAGATTAGTTCGTCAATCTTGTGAGATCAGCAATTCTGGTTGTGATTATAGCATGCGCATCAGTAAACACATTAGTTCAAGAATGCAGGGCTTCTTTTGGACTTTAGTTGCTCGAGTCTAAACGTAACTTCTTTCCAACTTCTTGTTTGCAAACATCTTCCAGGTAGCATAGGATGAGCCAGATTTGCTCCGGAATGTGAAATGTGTGAGCCCATGGCTGGTTGAACTGGTATCAAACATGTCAGCCATTCAACTTTCACCATCTTCACCTCCAAGGAAGAAGTTGAGAGTTCCACAACCCTCAGACTTTTCCTCAATTGATGAATCTCCAGTGCCGTCATCTAATGGAAACCGTTTTGGATCATACAGTCCCTTGTGCTGTATTTCAGACAACATTCCTGCAGGCATACAGGGAGCCAGGCATGCTCAATTTGGATTATCTTCATCAGATCTCCACTTCAATAAACTGCACATGGGTCTGTTTCCAGTTGGTTTTCTGGGGCACAATCACAATGTACCCCCAATTAGGATCCCCACCAGCAACTTCATAGGCAATGCAGAAGAGGATGAGAACATATCATGCTTGCTGACAATGAAATGCCCTGCAAGTTTGAAAGGCAAAAGCAAAAGAAAGAGGCCCCACATCTTGCTGTTTGGTCAACTCATTCTCACCGAACAGCAGAGTTTTCAAAGTTGCTGTGATGTTACAAATGGAAACAGTTTGTCGAATGGAAATCCAGAGAAGACGGCAAATTATTCTGATGGTTGAGGTTCTGCACCATATCAGAATGGTTCACATGAAAATTCTTCAGATGAAGGGTCTCTTAGTTCCAAAGATCACCAGAAATCTGATATTGGCTTGGCCACTGGCCATTGCAAAGTGTTAATGGAATCAGAAGACGTGGGCCAAATCCTTGACCTGTCAGTACTTTGGTTCATGCGATGAGCTGTATGGTAAGTTGGCTGCCATGGTTTGCATTGAGAGTTCAGATGTGCTAAGAAGCAACGTGCTCTACTGGGATGCCGCAGGTGCCATCAAGCACACTGGAGATGACTCCTTAAGTAATCTCTCTTGCTTTTTGTTTGAAGTTCAACCCCCGTAAATAAAAGCAAGTTGGCCAACATTGTTTTGGTTTATTTCTTTCTTATGAAGTTCACTTGAGAGATTTTGTTTCCTATTGTTGTTGCCGTGACTTTTGGAAGACAGCCATGAGGCTAACCATTCTGGCAGATGCAGGCAGTGACAACATAGAAAGTTGAGAGAAACTGGAACTTCCTTTAAATTGTACAGTTAGCAGCAAATGCTTTGTTCTGATTTGTACTTCACTCTCTCTCTTCGTTGGGTGTTTTTTGGCGGAAAGCCCATTCATCCAATTTTGGATTATTTTCAAGCTCACCGTTTTGTAATAAAGTTGTAACTTTCGTCTAAAAGAACACAGTTAAGTTTCAGCTGTACGAGTTAGTGCTGCTGCATCCCCATATGCAAATGCCTGTCTAAATTTGTCGAGGAATTACTAGCTTTTTTCTGCGCATGAGTTACATGTGTCTGAACCACAGTGTTTTTATAGTAAAACTAAATTTAAACTTTCAAATAACATTTTGGAATGAATAACATAAATTCACTAAGACATTATACCTGAACGATGAATTTAAAAGGAGATTTCCAAGAGAACTTATATAGTGACTGACAAGAGAACCCTAAAAGGAATGTAAGAATTCATACGAGAAATCAGAAAGTAAAAAAGTTTTGATTCATTTCGCGGTTTCCAAATAAATTTCTTTTTCGATTTTCAAGTAAGAACTGGGCAAGAAGAAATAGCAATGTATTAAAGATGGAAGTATTTTTTTGTGGGTGTACCAAAAAGTGTTTTGGAATTGAAATTAAAATATAACTTGATAGATAACAATGTCCGTAAAGTTAGTTTTTGGTAGTAATATACCTGTTTACAGTTACACTACAAGAACATTAATTTATGAATATAGAGATAATTATTTTATTATGCTTCTAACGAGAAAAAAAAAACAAAATGAAAAAGGAACACTAGTTTCACTCGGTTCACGATTCTTGTTGCTAAATCTATAATTTGCTGTAGTCTTTAACTTTGTTATAGTATTAGAAGGCTTTTTTTTTTTTTTTGGATAAAACTCCTCTGAACGCACCGACACCATATAAACTCGCATGCATACTGATAGAGATATGGAAAAATTCAGCAATCTGTAGAAAACAAATTTTAAAAATGCATAACTATGTTGAGCAATTGTCTAATTTTTCTTTTTGATACATGAAAATTGCCTAATTAACAAAAGTTTCCACTTATCGTAAATATATTAGAGAACAGAATGATAAAACACATTGACTTTCAAATAATTGTTTTTTTTTTTCTTTTTGTACTTTGAACCTCTTCGCCACACGTCTTGACTTTTAACCGCTAAAACCTAGGTCCCCGTGTTTCCGACAAATGCAACCAAAAAGAAATGTATTTGATGTGAAAAGCTAAAACTTGTATTGCATAGGATCTGGAGGGAAACAACGCATGAAAGATGCATGTATAAAATTGTATTGGGAGATACATGGAAACTAACAAATATAAGTGATGCACATGAAATTGGAGATTCTTTCACATAAGATGTTGGAGAAAACTTGGAAATGCAATTAGACAGGAGGTTTTTATTCTATCCTCCTATCATATGCAAAGATACATTATTATTTCTATTGTTGTTTCAAAAGTCCTCATTTATATCGACTATTGTTATAAAGTTAGATCTCAATCATATTAACTCATGAAATATTTAGTTAATTTGTATGTAAAATGAATTAAGCAAATTTTAGAAAATTTGAAGAAATTATGGTAGAGTAATAATAGACAAATAGACAAATGGAAGATTTAAAAATATTAGAAAGATGGTAAACACAAGAAAACTTTATTTAGTTGAGTAATCTCGTAACACTATGCCCTCTTTGCCCTTAGAATAAAATATCTCCTTAAAACTCTCTGGAAAAACTCTGAGGAAACTACAAGCACAAAAAATGGAGATTAAGTCAGTTCTATCTCTTGAGGAGCTAGATCAACTCGAACGTAGTAATAAAAAAATTAAAGTCATAATAGAGAATACACACAAGATTTTGTCAGCACGATAAGGAAATCTTGAACTTGACATGGAAATAGGGTAGCATATGAGACAAATGATTTTCTATCGGGATTTATTTCTTTCAAATGGTAATGAACATGGCTAAGTAAGGACCACCTAACGGAAGTAGAGATAAAAATGAAAGCAATGATTGAAGAAATTTTCTCGGACGAAGAAATGGATGTAGGAGCAAGAGACTGTCCCAGAATATGTATTTCATCCAAGGAAAAAGAGGAGATATATGCAACATGGAGAAATACCCTGATTATGAAACTCTTAGGAAGGCTATTGAGACATAATTTTTTATTTTTTTCATCGTAGTCTCATATAGCTATGGAACCCTAAGAGAAAATTGAACTTGATTGATTTGGGGAATGATTTCTTCCTAGTGAAATTTGCTAATCTTGAAGATTACGAGTGTGTGCTAAAAGGTGGCCCTAGGGTGGTTGTTGGTCATTATTTGACAATGAGGCGCTGGCAACATAATTTTATTCCAGAGAAAGCTAACATTGAGAAAGTTGTTTGGATTTGTCTCCAAAATTACTAATTGAATACTCTAGTGCAAGAGCGTTATTGAAATTGACTAGTAAAGTTCGCAAAACTTTGTAAGTGGATACTGCAATAGCAGAGTTTTCTCATGGTAATTACGTAAGTGTGTGTAGAAATTGATTTCAAACAATCTCGAGTTACTAGATATGAAGTGAAGGGGCATATTCGCGGGACTGAATATGAAAACATATACCTAGTTTGTTTTGATTGTAGCAAGCATGGCTACAAGACTAGAGACTACCTACCTGCGGTAAAATGATAGGAGACAAGCATTTTTTAGGCTAGTCAGCTGAAGTGTCCAAAAATGGAGAAGGTATATAGACCTTGGATGTTGGTCCAAAGGCCCCCTCCGAGCCAACCTAGAGGTCCGTCACAATAAAAGGAACTAGATAATAAAGGTAAGGTAGTGGAAGAAAGGGGCCATTATAAGGGTTCTCATTTGTATGTTCTTCGAGATGATGCACATAATGAATTGCAAGAGGCCAATAATGGTGGCCAAAGAATATTTTAGTCCCAAAACAAGCCACTAAAATTGCTTTATAGGCTTTGGGTGCACATGTATAAAGAATGATTTTCAAGTTAAAGACATTCAAAATTACAGTTTAGAGGAGATGGTTCATTTTAACTTATAAAATAAATTAATAATAATATCTATAGATTGAATTTTTTTAGTGAATATAATATAAGTATAATATTTAATATTTTTAACTTTTACTTTTGATGTAAGTGATGATTCAAAAATAAATTCCTTTAAAAAGAGAGAGAATGATGAGAAGATTAGAAATAATGTGTGGAAGGTTTCAAAAAATATAAGAAATCTATTATATATTTTAGAAGACCCAATAACATAAAGTAGAACAAAAAAGATGAAAAAAAAAATACTAAATAAGTTGATTGAGAATATTTAAACTAACTAAATTACAAATAATATAAATTCAAACTTGAAAAAAAATTAAAAACTTATTAATATAATTGAAATATTTAATAAATTAGGACTAATTAATAGTATTTACTAATAAATAAGAATTTATTTTAAATAAGTAATTATTATAAAAATAAAAGTTTTTGTGTAAGAATTATAATATAAGTGAAAGTTTAATTTGTTCTATATAAGAGTTTTTCTTAAATAAAAATTTATCCTAATAAGAAATATATCTCTATTTTTAAAATTTATAAATAGACAAATTTTTAAAATTTTTGGAAGAAAATTTTTTCTTTTAATTTTTTTAAATAGTATTTATTTTTATAGTGCTCAACTCAATTTATTATTCTCATTTTTTTAAATATGTCATTTATATTTTTCTTAAATACTTATATTTGTATTTTTTTTTTAATATTAGATTTAAAATTTATATTATTACAATCTAATTTTATTTTTTAAAATATTTTTTAATTTCTTGTGTCACAAGTCATAGGCTTATACCTGGAAAGGCAGGCAAAATTGCTAGTGTGCGTGCAACTAGGATAAGAGACAAGAATCATTGCGTGACAAACGGAAGAATATTCAATCTGGGGATTTGTGTATCTGCTAGAGTGGTGCCAATAATGGATTGTTAGCAGAAGTCAACTGTAACTTGAATATGGAATGACAGTTATCAAAGGATAAGCAAGAGTCAAAGGCTACATAGAGCGATCAATGGGCTCTACTGGGGGGAGTCCTTACTTAATTTGGTGTCCTTTCGACCCACCACGAATTACCTAGCCTGTAGGGGACCCGATGGAACAAAGGGACTGCATGGACGCTTGTTTCTAAAAGGCCTCTAGACCCATTTCCATCCCCTGCCCAAACCAGCAAATATAAACACTGACATGTAATAATAGAAGCAAACTAATTTGGGTACAATGTTTACATCATGGGTGGAGGAAACAATCACTTCATTGGAGAGTGTAAAAGACTTTGAGAATATGTTCTCCCGGGATCAGACCTCTAATGCTTAACCAAGATGCTCTGGTTTATAGTATCACCTTTTCTTATTTTCATTAATCTGTCCTATGAATTTCTTCATTTGGAATTGTTGTGGAGCAACTAGTGAAGGGTTCCTGAGAGCATTAAGATTATATATCCAAGTTCATAAACTAGGCGTGGTGATTTTAGAAGAATAACTGTAGATAAAGCAAACGATGTGTGTACATATATTGGCCTAAAAGGGGTCCTTAAGGTGGAAGCTAATGGTTTCAGTAGCAGAATGTTGGTCATGTAGAATTCATAAGAGGTTAAGATTAAATTGGTGTTGAAGGGGGAACATTTTTTACATACGGTTGTTGAAGAGTAGTGTTAAATTAATTGATATGAGTGGCCCTTATTATTTAAAGTATGACCAAATATAAAAGATCTAATATGATGATCGATTAGACATATCGGTAATTTAGATCATTGGGTTTAAAATCCCTCCACTCTCTTTATTAAAGATAACGGTTATAAAAGAAGAGAGAATCACTCTTTCCATTAAAGACCATTAAGAGAAGAAGAAATCACTCTCCTCATTAAAAATCATTAAAGACAACCGTTACAAAAAAATAAAAAACACGTGATTTTTCTATTATAGAAAGTTTTTTTTCAGTTTTCTTTTCCTCTTCTCAATCATTAGAGAAAAATCGTGAGAAAGTTAAAGGAAAAAGAGAAGAGTAGGAGAAATTTATCAAAAAGGCAAAATCAGAAGAGGATTCTCATCTTCACAGAAGGAACCCGACATCATGGATAGAGGTATGTAAAATTCGTTATAATTTATTACTAATATTCGCATAAAGAAAAGATCCTATATTATAGAAATAAGAATTTCATAAAAAGAAATTCTAGAAAAGTTCTAACAATTGGTATCAGAGTCAGGTTAGCGAATACTGCAATTTGTTTTACTTTTATTTGTTTACGCCGAACTGTTTTTCTTTTATATTTTTTTTTCACCAAAAGGAAAACAACTGTGCAATTGGTTTTCTCTATTTTGTTATTTGCTGTGTTTAACAGATAACGACGTCGGCTGGCGTTGAAAGGGGAAACGCCGGCCATGGAAGGTCCGCATCGCCGAAATGGTCGGCGTCGAAAGGAAAAGGGAAAGCCGGCACAAGGACTGTATGCTGCCGGACCCAAACGGATCTGGGTATGGCGGAACGGCATCCGGCGAGGCTAAGGTTTTGTAAACGGCCAAAGACACGGATCGGTCTGGATCCGGTGTCGCCTTTCACAACTTCGGATCCGGTGGGAGCTGTGCTTTCGGGCGGGGATCCGAATCGGATCTAGTAGGTACGGCGGAACCCGGTCACTAGATTGTGCGACGCAGGCTTGCCGGTGAAGGATGGTGCTACCATCGCGATGATGGTGGCTCAGCTGGAGGCAGCAGTATGGTGGTGTTGCCACTATGGGTGGCTCAGCCGGAGGCAGCAATATGGTGGTGCTACCACTACGGGTCATTCGGCTGGAGGTAGCAGTATGATGGTGTTGCCACCGCGGGTACAGTGACGCTGCCATCATGGGTCCCCTGGTTGAAAAGCAGCACGCAGGTGTGCCACCTGCAATATGGTGGTGCTGCGAGTCCCCGATCGGTTATTAATTATGGTGCCACCTGAAATGAACAATTATGGTTATTAATTATGAAACTAGGAGATCATCCAAAGATGGATCATTGCTTATAATTAATGACACTAAAGGGGATTGATTGATATACTGGGTAAACATGATTGTATATCCAAAGATAACATTTATGTTAACTCTAGTATGATTGATTGATCTATTAAAGTATATTTAAATTAGCATCATTATTGATTAATGTTATGTGTTTGAGGATTACCCAAAGGTGAACTTAAATACATAATCAAAGTTGATCTGAATCCATTTAAATTTACTCAAAGTATTAATGTGTAAATTTGGATTATGTTTACAGCTTCCAATAATATGTTCGCCTTAGGCAATGCGATGATCAAATTCAATGGATTGAATTATGCGGAATGGTCTGAGCATATTCAGTTTCACTTAGGCGTTTTGGGTTTGGACTTAGCAGTCATCTCGGATGAAAAGCCTACAGCCATTACTGAGACCAGTACAGAATCTCACAAGTCTCTACAGGAGGCTTGGGAACGGTCTAATAGGCTGAGTTTGAATTTGATGCGAATGACGATAGTTGAAAATGTCAAACCATCAATGTCTAAGACAGAAAATACAAGGGAATTTATGATGAGAATTAAGGAATACTCTCAATCAGATATAACTGATAAATCCATTGTAGGAAGCTTAATGAGTGAGCTGACGACCAAGAAATTTGATTGGTCACAGCCTATTCATGATCATGTGACTAGTATGGCTAATCTAGCAGCAAAGTTGAAAACAATGGGCATGGATGTGAGTGAATCCTTTTTGGTACAATTCATCATCAACTCACTGCCTCCTAAATTTGGTCAGTTCCAAGTGAATTATAACACTATCAAAGAGAAATGGAACCTTCAAGAAATTAAGGTCATGTTAATTCAGGAGGAAGGGAGATTAAAGAAGATGAAGGATCACTCTATTCATCTTACTATTCATAAGGATGCTAGCAGTAGCAAGTCTAGACCATATAGAAAAGATAAGAAGAAGGACAAAGCCTCTATGAAAGTCACTAGAGGACAGATTCACAAGGATTATAAATGCTTATTCTGTAAAAGGATGGGTCACTTTAAGAAAGATTGTCCAAAAAGAAAGGCTTGGTTCGAAAAGAAAGGTACGTACTGTATATTAGTATGTTTTGAATCAAATGTAATTGAAGTACCTAATAATACTTGGTGGTTAGACTCTGAAGCTACTATTCATGTGTCACATATTATGCAGGGATTCCTTTCAATCCAGCCCATAACAGGAATTGAGAAATTCCTTTATATGAGAAACAGAATGAAGGCACGAATAGAAGGAATTGGGACGTACAGATTAATTTTGGATACTAGGTGCCACCTAGATCTGGAAAAGTGTCTCTATGTTCCTGAATGTGCTAGAAATTTAGTTTCTGTTGCAAAGTTGGATGAAGTAAGATTTAACCTTAAGATTGGAAACGGTACATTTTCATTATATAAACATTCGTACTATTATGGATCTGGTACTTTGGTTGATAATTTGTACCATTTTAATCTTGATGCTATGTATGCTGATTCTCTATTTCTTGTTGAGCATAATATAGGTAACAAACGTAATGCACATAATGACAGTTCTACTTTCTTATGGCATCAAAGATTAGGTCATATATTCAAAAAAAAGATATTGAGGTTGGTGAAAGGTGATGTCCTACCTTAATTGGATTTTACTGATTGGAATGTATGTGTTGACTGTATAAAAGGGAAACAGACAAGACACACATCAAAGAACCTAGCTATGAGAAGTAATGAGCCTTTAGAATTAATACACACTCATATTTGTGGCCCCTTTGATATTTCATCATGGGGTGGTGAGAAATATTTCATTACGTTTATAGATGACTACTCACGATATTGCTATTTATATCTACTGCATGAAAAGTCTTAGTCAGTAAACGCCCTAGAGGTGTTTATAAATGAGGTGGAAAGGTAGTTAGATAGAAAAGTGAAAGTGATTAAGTCAGACAGAGGTGGTGAATATTATGGAAAATTCAATGAAAGTGGACAATGTCCTGGTCCATTTGCAAAACTTCTTGAAAGTCAAGGCATATGTGCACAATATACAATACCTGGTACACCACAACAGAATAGTGTAGCGGAAAGGCGGAATCGCACACTTATGGATATGGTTAGGAGTATGTTAAGTTACAGTATTGTACCTTTATCCTTGTGGATGAATGCATTAAAAACTGTTGCATATCTGTTGAACAGGGTTCCTAGTAAGGCTATCCCTAAGACTCCTTATGAGTTATGGACAGGTAGGAAACCCAGTTTAAGACACCTTCATGTTTGGGGTTGTTCAGCAGAAGTAAGGATATATAATCCACATGAAAGAAAGCTTAATGCAAGAACCATTAGTGGTTACTTCATTGGCTATCCTGAAAAGTCTAAAGGATATAGGTTCTATTGTCCTAACCATAGTACTAGAATAGTTGAGTCTGGCAATGCTCGGTTCATTGAAAATGGTTAGTTCAGTGGGAGTGGGAAATCACGAAAGGTGGACATTAAAGAATTACAAAATGAAAGATCCACAGTGAGTACTTTTACTCAAGTTGTTATCCCCACACCAAGTGTTTCTACTCAAGTTGTTGTCCCCATACCAAGTGTTTCTACTCAAGTTGTTCCTTTTGTTGCATCACAGTTACGCGACATACAAAAACAACAAATTGATATTCAAAACACACAAGGTGAATATATAAGTGATGAACCAAGTGACAATATACAAGTCACAAATGAGCAAGTGATACCACAAGAAATGACATTACGGAGGTCTACAAAACAGAAAAGATTAGCCATATCGAATGATTATATGGTTTACTCATTTGAACATGAATCTGAATTGAGCATTGATAAAGACCCAGTCTCATTTACACAAGTTATGGAATGTAATGATTCTAAAAAGTGGTTCAATGCCATGAAAGAAAAGATAAAATCGATGGATGTAAATCAAGTCTGGGAACTAGTGGAGTTGCCTGAAAGGTCAAAATGAGTTGGTTGTAAATGGGTCTTTAAGACCAAGCGAGACTCAAAAGGCAACATCGAAAGGTATAAAGCCAGACTTGTTGCCAAAAGTTACACTCAAAAGGATGGTATTGACTATAAGGAGACTTTCTCTCCAGTCTCTAAGAAAGACTCCTTAAGAATTATTATGGCTTTGGTAGCTCATTATGACCTAGAGCTCCACCAAATGGATGTAAAGATCGCCTTTTTGAATGGTGACTTAGAAGAGGAAGTGTATATGGATTAACCTAAAGGTTTCATAACCACTGGGAAAGAAAATTTGGTGTGTAAATTAAAGAAATCGATATATGGATTGAAACAAGCCTCCCGACAATGGTGTATTAAGTTCAATAATACCATTATATCATATGGTTTTGTAGAGAACACCGTTGATCGGTGTATCTATATGAAAGTCAGTGGGAGCAAGTTCATTGTATTAGTCCTATATGTCGATGACATTCTTTTGGCTGCTAATGACATGAGTTTGTTGCATAATGTTAAGAAATTTCTCTCTGAAACTTTTGAAATAAAAGATATGAATGAGGCATCCTATGTGATAGGAATAGAAATATTTCGCAATAAATCACAAGGATTGTTAGGATTGTCTCAGAAAGGCTATATCAATAAAGTATTAGAGAGATTTAGAATGGAAAATTGCTCTACAGGAATAGTTCTAATTCAGAAAGGGGACAAGTTCAATGAATTGCAATGTCCAAAGAATGATTTGGAATGAAAATCAATGGAATCCATTCCCTATGTATCGCTGGTTAGAAGTTTGATGTATGTTCAAACATGCACTCGGCCAGACATTAGTTTCGCTGTCGGAATGTTAGGCCGATATCAAAGTAATCCTAGAATGGATCATTGGAAAGCTGGAAAGAAAATACTTAGGTACTTACAAGGCACTAATGATTACATGCTTACTTATAAAAGATCAAGTCATCTTGAAGTAGTAGGCTATTCGGATTCAGATTATACTGGATGTGTAGATTCGAGGAAATCTACATTTGGTTACATGTTTCTGTTGGCCGAAAGAGCAGTTTCATGGAAAAGTGAGAAGCAGTCTGTCATTACTACTTCCACTATGGAGGCTGAATTTGTAGTATACTTTGAGACTATTATTCATGCATTATGGTTACGAAATTTTATCTTAAGATTTGGTTTGGTCGACAATATAAAAAAACCGTTAATAATTTATTGTGATAATTTTGCAGCTGTTTTCTTCTCTAAGAATAATAGGTATTCTAAAGGTGCGAAACATATGGATTTGAAATACTTATCTGTTAAGGAAGAAGTACAAAACCAAAAAGTGTCTATTGAGCATGTTGGTACTGAATTGATGATTGTGGATCCGTTAACTAAAGGTTTGCTATCGAAAACATTTACTGGACATGTTGAACGGATGGACATTATAGACAGGTCCTCATTCTCTTGAAAGTAAATGTTTTGTACTGTTCATATCATTGTGACACTTATGAATTCAATTAAGGTCATGATTTTGTTTGCCCTTTTGTTATCTACATTAAAATGTATACAGTTATAGTTTGTGAGATAACTAATAGCGTATTTGAAAATGACAATTTAAAGTCTCGACATTCCTCGGTAAAGTTATTATGAATTATGATGATTACGTGATGCATGGAAGGAATCATATCGCTAAAAGATGTGTGACCGCCATGATCCAATCATCTTAATTCAATTAAGTATTATGATTTGATGATCTTTAAGTATGGTGCACACTTATTCGTTATTGATTCATCAAGTCATAACATGGGTCAAATGGGAGATTGTTAAATTAATTGACATGAGGGGCCCTTATTATTTAAAGTATGACCAAATATAAAAAGTCTAATATGATGGTCGGTTAGACATATCGGTAATTTGGATCATTGGGTTTAAAATCCCTCTATTCTCCCTATTAAAGATAACAATTATAAAAGAAGAAGGAATCACTCTTCCCATTAAAAACTATTAAGAGAAGAGGGAATTACTCTTCTCATTAAAGATTATTAAAGACAACCGTTATAGAAAAATAAAAGGGACGTAATTTTTTCATTATAGAAAGTTTTTTTCAGTTTTCTTTTCCTTTTCTCAACAATTAGAGAAAAATCGTAATAAAGTTAAAGGAAAAGGGGAAAAGTAGGAGAAATTTATCAAAAAGACAAAATCAGAGAAAAATTCTCATTTTCACAAAAGGAACTAGGCATCTTGGATAGAAATATGTAAAATTTGTTATAATTTATTACTAATATTTGTATAAAGAAAATATCCTGTATTATAAAAATAAAAATTTTATAAAAAAAAATTTTAGAAAAGTTCTAACAAGTAGGACAGCGAAGCATGATATCTGACGGCTATCTATGCTAATCCTAATGACGGTCGGAAATGCCAGCTGTGCGAAGAGCTCAGAGTAATCAATGATAACATGAGCCAACCATGGCTTGTGGTAGGAGATTTTAATTCCATATAGTCTCCGCAAGAGAAGTGACGAGGATCGACGAGAAGAACTTACAAGTGCGTATAGTTTGCAAATTGGATAAATGAACTATCACTAATTGACATGGGTTATTATGGGCCTTGTTTTACATCGAATAGGGATCAGATATTGTTGCTGTCTCAATAGAGCCTTATGCAATATGTCATTTCGGATCAAGTGGTTTGAGGCGATAATTTGTCATCTTCCAAGTGTGTGCACCGATCATTGCCCACTTTGAGTCAAATTAAATAGTCAGGTTACATAGCAACATACTAGTAAGCCATTTAGGTTCCAAGGTGTATGGCTATTACACAGTTGAAGTGCACTGTCTAGCAAGACCTTTCACAATAGATGAGATCAAGTTGGCCCTATGTGACATGGACCCTTACAAGATTTGAAGGTTGGACAGTTTTCAGCTGGCTTTCTATGGAAAACTTTGGGACATTATCGGTGATTCGGCGACCCTTTTTATGTTGAGTTTATTAGAAAGAGCATCGATGTCGGCTAACGTTAATGACATTCTACTAGTTTTGGTTCCTAAAAAGGTGCAACCAGAAAGGCTCTCGGGTTTTGTCTAATATGCATTTGTAATGTCAACTACAACTTGGTTACCAAGACTATCATCAATAGGCACAAGTGTTTTTTACCAAAATGGATCTCTCTATTGCAAATAAGCTTTGTTCCAAGTTAGTAAATTTCTGATAATGTTATTATCCTATAAGAAGTGCCTAATTCCTTAAGGGGACTTAAAGCGCCTAAAGGTTATATGATTTTCAAATTGAATTTGGAAAAGGTCCATGATAGAATAAGTTGGAGCTTTATGCAAAGTACCTTAATGGAGTTAGACCTTCCAAGCTTCTGAATTGATCTCATATGAATTGCAGTACTACATCATCTAAAAAGGTTCTATGGAATGAGAATTCTGATAGGGAATTCAAACCTTCAGGAGATCTTAGGGAAGGAGACTTGCTTTCCCCTTACCTCTTTGTTTTACGAATAAAGAGATTAGCCCAGGCTAATATCTTTGTGTGCTTGCCTACTTGGACGAGTCTTGGAATCGACATATAAAGATGTTCTAGATAGGGTGCAGAGTAGGCTTGCTAGCTGCAAAGCGAAGCAACACTCTTTTGCGTGCCGCTTGACATTGATTAAATCAGTTCGCTCAGCAATTCCCACTTACACTATGTAAACTGCGAGCCTACCGATTTTTTTTGTGTGGAAAATTGGATAGAGCTAATAGCGGCTTCCTCTAGGGTGACTCAAATACAGGCAAAAAGGTGCACTTGGTTAACTGGCAAGAGGTGTGTCGGCCTAAACGGGAAAGGGGGTTTAGGAATTCGAATGGTTGAGACATGTAAACAAGGTTTTCTTGAGTAAACTCAATCAGAGATTTCTTACTGAACCCGAAAGCCTTTGGGTGCAAGTTTTGCGCAGAAAATATTGCTAGGGGCTTTTAGAAGTTTAATTACAAAAGGCTGGCATCTAATACTTGGCGAGGGATGCTGAGATCTAAAGACGTGTTGGGAAAAAGGTTACGGTGGAAGGTAAGGATTCACGCTTAGGTGAATTTTTGGAAAGATAATTGACATTCACTTACCCCACCAATAAATTTTGCTACTCGCCAACCTCAAAGTTCATAATTGAATATTATAGTGGCACATTTATGGGATCCTGGGGATGGATGGAACTGGACGTACATTAGAAATTTGCTACCTATTTATATTATAGACAAATTGTCAGCACAGTTTATGAGACCTGAAGCGAATTATCATGACAGCCTAAGTTGGGGAGTTGCATCTTCGGGAGCAATCTCAGTGAAGTTTGCATACTCCTCGATGGAACCAAGGACAGTTGGGAACCAATGGAAGCCAGGGCTTGCTCATTTGTGGACAATTAAGGTTTCAAAAATAATAAGGTGCTTCTGATGGCAGGTATCTCAGGAATCCATTATGAAAAATTTTGGAAGATGAAGACGAGGATTGCTACATTCTAATATATGTTCTTTATGTCACCAACAAGCAGAGGGCATTTTACATGTATTACGTGATTGTAATGTAGTCTCTTGACTATTGAATAAGGTGATACTGCCAACTGCGAGAACCTAGTTCTTCTAAGAGAACCCTTATCGAGGAACTTGAGGGAGAACATTGAGCGGCTAAAATGGAAGGAGTGGCCTGTGGCTTTTATGGCTGTGTGTTGGTGGGTGTGGAAATAGCACAATGAACAGGTGCTAGGAAGAAAGAGAGACACTCATACTTATTGAGTGGCTCATGTTATAGTACAAGGAGTGTGTATTAAAAGATGAATTAATTCTGTAAAAGCTGACAACTGCCGGCGGAGAACAATTGTTGGCTAGTTGGGCTCCACCACCTACGAATTAGGTGAAATTGAACACGGATAAGGCAACACATAGTAATCTAGGGCTGGCTAGTACAAGGGGTGCTAAGGGACTTTAGAGACATATGGGTTGGGGGTTTTACAATCCATATAGGATTTTGTAGCGGAGTTGTGGGAGCTTTTACCAGGTTTGGAACTGGTCTAGAATTCTAGTGTTAAGAAATTGTGGATTGAAGTAGATTCAATGGTTATGGTAGTGGTGTTTCAGATAGGAGTTATGTTTTTAACACCCATTATTGAACCTTGTTAAAGGTTGCTGGGAATCACTTTCCAAGAATTGGGTTACATGTGTCTCTTATGTGTTTTGCGAAGGAAAATAGGGTTGCTGATTGAATGGCTTCTTATGCTTTCTCTATGAATAGAGGGTTTCGTACACCATTGCTCCCTCTGGATGATGTTAAACCTTTATTGGTTCATGATGTTATTGGAGTGCAGTGTTTTGGAAACATTTTCAAAATAAAAATAAGATATATTTATTAATTTATTTGATAATTATAAGAAATATAATTTTATAAAAATATACCTTAAAAGATTTTGTTTATTGACACTAAAAAATATTTTTTTAACTAAATGACTTTTAAATTATATTATATATATATATAATAATTTTAGTTTTATCAAAAAGAATGAAATATAAATAAAAATATATTATTTTTTAAAAAAATAATTTTAAATAATATATAAAATTAAGTCTATTTTATTTTATCTTATAAAGAAATTTACTGTAATTTAATTATATTATTATTAAAAAAATATTTTAAAAAAATGACATTTAAAATAAATTTCTTAATTTTATTTTGATAATTTTAAAGTAAAATTATGATAAATGAAATGTTAAAAAAAATTTGAATGACACTTGAGAGATATTCTTTAAATTTTAAATGGATTAAGTTTATATTTTGAAATAGCATTGTTTGCATGATTTTTACACAAATATATATACACGAATGATGGTTTTCATGGACATTGATGGTTTGCATAATAGTTATACGTATAAGGGACATTGACTTATGTTATAAGGGAAGGGGCATTATGTCCACTGGGGCAAGGAATTGGAAAGTCATTTCTGGGCATCAGTTAAACTAAAACACAAGGCATGGTGGTTGTTGGGATTGGAATTCAGATTGTGCTTCCTCGTATATATTGTCATATGAGACAAACTAGGATTAGAATCCCATTTCCAATTGTTGGCAAAAGACACTTTGACCACTAGATTATTCATATAGTGAAAATTTATTATTTGATGATAATATTTGTTAGAAATTAAAACTAGAAAGGAGATGCGTCTCCTTGGTTTGGGCAAATAAGGCTTTCATGATAGGCTTAATAACCACTAGTCTAATGGCAGTTGGTGGTTATTGTTAATAAAACAAGTCAATTATTATTTAAAAAAAAATTAAAAAGGTATCCATGCATGGTGATTATTCATAGATGCACACGACTTTGCTTTTGTTTGCTTGGTGTTACATGTATATATATGTGACTTTTAGTTTTGATCTGTCACATGAAGAAAAAATTGTGCTAAATTCAAAAAAGCTATGACGAAGGAATTGATGAAATCGTCGGTTATGAAGGCGTGCCGCCGTCCATGCAAAATCTTGTAAAGCAAATTGAGCAAATTGTGCTTAACAGTTCCAAAAGGCATATGTAATTATGAAGATGCAAATCACTGGTTAGGAATCACATGCATGGACAAGCATGCATACGTTGACTTCCTTTTTGTGCTTGCTAGGAAGGAATTGTTAATTCTTTAAAAGATCTGCAATAATGTTCGGGGATGATGACGCTTAATTGATGTCAAAAATTGTGTTGTTCGACTTAGAACACAAGTTCTTCCGGACAAGTAACTTGCATGAAAAGTCATGCATGGAAACTCTATGACCCAAGTAACTACCAGCAGTTGGTAAATAAATAAAGCGACTCATACCATACCATATATATATGTTGAAGTTCACACGTTGGTCATTAACTAGGGAAGACAAGTTGGCAAGGAATTATAATGCCAATCATTCCATTGTGACTAGTCACCTAAGCAAAAGATTTGTTATATAACAACCTTTTATTGCTAGCTCCGTATCTTAGTGCCAAATTCACGTCCCTTCCAATCAGTTATGGCGCATCAATTCTTTTCCTACGTAAAAACCATGGAAAAGAAGGTATATAGTGGCAAGAGAATGAATATAGATGCAATGAATTCCAATAGCCACCAAACCATTGCACTTAAATGGTTGCAATTTAGACAAAGACAATAAATAAGTCTTTGATATTATTAAAGGGCCTTGTGTTTGTTATTCATGCAAAATCAAGAGGTGTTGAATTACAAAAGAATAATTCATGCCCATTTGTGAATGGACGGCTGGTACAGTTGAAAAAGGAATTGCAAATTAGAATTATAAATTATAAGTTTACAATTTAGAAGGAAAACATTGTCTCCTTCAATATTTAAAACCAAAATTTGAGAGTTTGCAATTTGCGAAGCCGTTATTCTCATTAAAGGAGTTGTCTTTAATGGTTGGAAAGGTGCATGTACCTTTCACACAACATGGCCAAGTGAGTGTGATGTGGAAAACCCTAAAAAAATGTGGTTTAGGGACCCAACGCATGCAATAAATTAAAGAACAATTAGGAAAATTAAATCAGTGTTTAATAACACAAACCCTAAACCTTAGGTAACCTAATGTTCGAAGGAACACGAATCTAAAGTATTAAAAAAAGATATGGACACCATACTCTAGAAAAAAAAGGAATTGGGAGTGATAAGTTAATTTGAACACCACAAGAAAAAATGTCTTTTGATTTTTTTAATTCTCAAAAGAACTGAGGGAGAAAAACTCTTATTTTTTATTTCACATTGTCTAATCAGTTGATATCATACAATAGATCAGACAATTTATTATACAACTTTGAGTGAAATAGAAAGTAAGGGTTTTTCTCCCTTAGTTTTTTTAAGAACTAACGAACTTATCAAGAGGTATTTCTTTTCGTGACGTTCCAATCGACTTATCACTCCCAATTTCTTTCTTTTCTGAAGTGTGACATCCATATCCTTCTTAAATACCCTAGATTTGTGTTCATTCGAATGTTAAGTCTAGGGTTTGTGTTATTAAATTTAGATTTAACTTTTCTAGTTGTTCTTTGATTCCTTGTGTGTGTTAGGTCCCTAAACCATGTCTTTTTGGGGTTTTCCGCATCATTTGGTATCAAAGTCTGACTCTAAATTAGGTTGAATCCACTCACTCTTTAATTTTTTACCTTGTAATTTATTTATTTCTGAAAGATTTTATCTCGTTGCACTTCATTTTCTTCCTTCACTTGCACATTCAATGCTTGCCTTATTATGAGAGCTACTTCATTAACCGAATACTTTTCTCCATTACTTTCACCCTCTGATGATGACACATAATCATCATTTGATTCACTTTCAGTTTCAACATCACCATTACTTCTCAAGATCATTGCACACTTATTTAGACATTGAGATGCAATGTGACCCTTACCTAAACATTTAAAACATTTAACATCTCTATTTTTACTTGATTGGGGGTTAGAATTACTTGCCTCCTTATTAAAACCCACATTATTGTACTTGGATAACTCGGCTTTGGACTTATAATTGGCCATCTCATCTCTTTCACTCCAATTTGGCTTCCAAGATGAGGTAAAACTTGAGTTTTACCCAAACCGTGTGGAACCCTTTTATTTGAACCATATCTTATAATTCCACATAGTGTTGCAATTTAACCACGTTTGCTATGTCTCTATTTAGCTCTTGTAAAATCGAGCCATAGTTGCTTCTTTATCTTCTTCTACATTTACCCTAATCATGGTAATCTTCATCTCTTTGTGGTAGTTCTTCACATTTTTAGTGCCTCGAGTGAGCTCTTGCAGTCTTTGGTACAACTCCCTGTAATAGTGATTAAGGACAAACCTCCTCTTCATGATAGCCTTCATCTCCTCTCATGTATTAATAGGTCGTTCATAATTCTTCTTTCAGTCAAAACAAGTTGATCCTACCAAATAATAGTATAATCAATAAATTCAACTATAGCAAGCTTTACCTTCTTCTCCTCCAAATAGTTGTAATAGTTAAAAACCAATTCAACCTTCTTCTTCTATTCTAAGTATGCATCAGGATCATTCTTACCTTGAAATGAAGGAATTATCATTTTAATACTGCCCAAATTATAGTCATAAGTGTCTTGTCTCCCAAATTCTCTTTGATCCCTTCTATTATTTACAGTTCTTACCACAGTATTTTGATCGTCAAATTCATCATCTTCTACATTATCTTCATGGTTATATGCACGTTTCAATTGTCTTCTTACTTTAAGAGCCTCATATTCCTCATACCTCATTTGCAACTTTGTTATAATATTAGCTTGCTCCTTCATCCTCTCCCTCATATTATCAAATCTGGTATTCATTCACTCAAATTGTTATTGCATAACTTTGATCATGAGGGACACATCACCAGCTCCTTCCTGAACTGCACCTTTGTCTTTGGACGTCATAGTATTACTTTTATACAAAATAATAAGATATCTCACAAAACATTCCCTCACGTGTTTCACTCAAAAAAAGGTGTCACACTCCCTCGTGTTTGCACTCTTTATGGCTTTTTCTTTATATGAACTTTCACTCTTACTTTTTACCACTCAGATTTCCCCTTTTAGTTTTATAAAGAACTAAACAATGTAAATCAAGAGTATTGATTTAGAACATAATAAAATAAATGACATAAAATTAAACAAATTTGAGAATAAGGAATCAAAAAATGAAAAAGGATATCAAGGTAAATGAATTTAATGAACTAAATTCACAAAAATTAGGATAAGGGTAGTTAAATATGGAAGACAAACTTGGGTAATAAGACAGGAAAATATATGATAGAATTGGAGTTGAAAAAGAAAACTTTATTATTATTATGACTAATATGACCAAACTGTTAATTTTATGAATAACTTAAATTTGATGTTTTCTTTTTTTTTTTTTGTTCTTCTTCCTTTTTTCTTTTCTCTTATTTTTTTTCATTGATCCTTTTTTCTTTTTTGCCCAACATAAAACAATAGTATAATACTTAGATATAACAATTGGAATTGAAATTAACATGTTTATGAGCTTAAATAAACAAGCAAAGAGAAAGAGATAAGGATTACAAACAAATAGATTTGTGCATTTGAATGGTAATGCACATAATAGACAAACTAAACAAAAATAAATAAATCACAAGGTAGAAAATTGAAAAGTGAGTGGATTCAACCTGATTTAGAGTTAGGTTTTGATACCAACTGATACGAAAAACCTCAAAAAGATGTGGCTTAGGGACCCAACAATCAAAGGAATACAAACCTAGGGTATTTAAGATATATATGGACGTTACACTCCAAAAAAGAAAAAAATTGGGAGTGATAAGTTGATTGAAATGCCACAAGAAGAAATACCTCTTGATAAGTTCGTTAGTTCTTAAAAGAATCGAGAGAGAAAAACTCTTACTTTCTATTTCACTCAAAATTATCTGATCTATTGTCTGATATAATTTTTCAAAACTTACAAGGGGTGCCTATTTATAGGCTAAGATATCAATCCTAAAGAGGCATAAATTCCTACTTAGGGCAATTCCTTATTTAAGAGGAATTCCTATCTAGGTACAAATTATTATATAGAAAATAAACCCCTAATTTAGAGTAACTGTTATTACTTAGTCCTAACACTTTAAGTACTTCAATGATATTAATAAGGTATAAACTCTTTTTCAAATTTGAATTTGCACCATTTGAAGTTTGTTTGACCTGAATGTCTTTAATCAACCCATTTAGTATTTCTTTCATCTTTCTGACTCTAATTTATGTTATTAGGTCTCTTGAAATGTGTAATGGACTCCTATTTAGGAGTGATTGTTATCTTAACTTATAAATAGACACCTCTTGTAAGTTTTGGAAATTAGACAATTTTAAGTGAAATAGAAAATAAGGGTTTTTCTCCCTCAATTCTTTTAAGAACTAAAGAACTTATGAATATGTATTTCTTTTTGTGATGTTCAAATTGATTTTTCATTCCCAATTCCTTTCTTTTTTGGAGTGTGGTATTTATATACTTCTTGAATACCCTAGGTTCATGTTCCTTCGAACATTGGGTCTAGAGTTTATGTTATTAAACTCTGATTTAGCTTTCTTGGTTGTTCTTTGATTCCTTATGTGCGTTGGGTCCCTAAGCCATATCTTTTTTAGTTTTTCCGCATCAGAGTGTCAAACTTAAGTCAATTCAAGTTCAAATGGGTGTACAAATGTTGGGTTTTGAATTAAGTAGCACTAACTATAATCAACTTTTAATGTCTTATGTTTAAAAGACATGGAAAAGAGTTATATGCAATAAATTTTGAAATCATGATCTTTTTAATGAAAGGATGAGACGTTAACTACTTGATATATAGTGTATGAATGTTAATTGATTAATTAAAGATATTAAATAATTGATGAGAATCTTGTTAAATAAAATATAAGAAGGATGGGTCAAATTAATACATACAAATTAGTCATGACAGAAACTCAATTTAACATTTGATACAATACTAAGTTTTAAGTTTAATAACTCAAAATATATCATCAATATAATTGAATTATTATATTTAATTATTTTCATCATAAGGGTATATAATAATAGGTACTCATAGTAAATTGGGAGGATGAGTCTATAAAATTCTAATAAACTTATAAGGATACTTTATAATAGGAACTCCAGTTTGTTTATAAGAATGTAGAATGTTTAAACCGTTCCAAGTTAAAGATTTTAACTTTTATATTCATAAAAAAGATATAAATACAATGACTTTTAATATGTCAATTCATTAATAAGAGAAGTATAACGTTGTACAATCATTTATTTGAATTTGTTTTACAATTTGTCAATAAAAATAGTTAGTTTAAAACTTGTCTACTATATTATTTGGACTTTTTGTAATGCATTTTTTAGTATATAAAGGTTCAATTTATAAAACACCTTTACTTATACATTTGACTTTCAAAATTATAGATAATCAATTATATTTTTAATATTTTAAAATGGTGTGGGATTATTAGAACATTTTAAAAATGAAAATAAGACATATCCCTTGGTTTACTTGATAGTTATAAAAAATATTTTTTTATAAAAAAACATGTTAAAAAGATCGTACTTATTAGTACTAAAAGATATCTTCTTTTACCAAATGACTCTTGAACCATTATATATATAGTGGTTCTCTTTTTATCAAAAAGAGAAAAATATATATCATTTCTTAACAAAATAATTTTAAATAATATACAAATATTTTAAAATTTTAATTTTAATAGTATAAACTGTAATTAAAGGTATTTTATTTATCTTACGAGGTAATTTGTAGTAACTTAATTGTATTATTATAATGGTGAATTTTACTTTAAAAAAAAGTGATATTGAATACATAATTTGAAGTAATTCTTTCAATTTTATTATAGCCTTATTTTTGGTCCAATATGCAA
Organism: Bruguiera hainesii; assembly: GCA_023213295.1. NCBI lineage: Eukaryota > Viridiplantae > Streptophyta > Magnoliopsida > Malpighiales > Rhizophoraceae > Bruguiera > Bruguiera hainesii. Next base: position 5,338,216 of record JAHOYR010000003.1, read on the forward strand.
TAACCCCACTTAATTGTTATGTAGTTTTATTTGCTTTTATGTTTTAGCCTCCATGTAAAAAAACATAAGGAACGGTTTTCTAGGATGTGTGATATCATGATTGGTATTTTAAATAATAGAAAAGTTTAGAATTCAAGTTCTAAAAAGGAAAGTTTAGATTTAATTATAAAAACCTTAAAACAAACCTATGAAATTGAATGAACTCTACAAATTGTCAAAAGCCTACTTTGTAATTGTAATGAAAAGAATAAACTTAATTATATCATAGTACCATCAAATATTATGAAACTTTATTACAATCTTTTTATTATTATTATTATTATTTTAAAATACATGCTTGTATCATATTACTTTTTAACATAACAATCATCAAGTTGAATAGTGTTTTTGTATCAAATTATATTATAATGTAGAAATTTATTTTGAATAATTAGATATGCTTGGATTTTTTGAAAATGTGGAATTGGGGATATTTTAGACGAATGAGTATACACAAAAGCAGTGTATTTTTGGCACACTTTGAGCTCCTCAAATCAAACATTCATGAAAATCTTAAATTACCCAATTATAGTAATCTTAGATAATTATGTGATTAATTTGAGATTACCATCACTTGATAATATTAATTTATATTTAGTATAGTTTTACCCTTTATATATTTTTATGTGTAAAATCAAAGTAAATACAAAGAATAATAATTACTATGAATTATATTTATTATGGATAAAATTGTTGTAAAATTAGATAAACATGTATTTTATATTTATTGGTTAATAGTATAAGAAATTTAACACAAAAACACATGATTACATGATACTTTAAATTAATTGTTTAAATTACAAATATAAATAGCAATAACTACATTTAGATATATTTTTATAAGTAATATATAAATAATATTTTAAATTATAGTATTATATGATTACATGATACTTGTTCCAACATATAATATAAATAAAATTACATCTTTTTTAATCTAGTGTAGGTAATTTTTATTTCTATTAATTGTGGTGTAACATAAAATTAAGAAATTGACAATATAACATAAAGTATTGAATATTTTTTAAAGAAAAATATAAATATTGATATTTAAATTATAATATTACAATTCTATAACTTCTGCAACCACAAAAAAAAAAAAAAACAAAAAAACAAGATTCCAATTTTTTTAAAAAAAAATTTTAATTTCACTCCAAAGGCAATAATATTAGAGTCTATTACTATATTGTCACATTTCACATACACTTTCAATTATCTTATATTTCTAAAATTCAATAATGTTGATAATATTAATCTCAATCCTTCCACTTCTAAGGCTACATAAAGTAAAGTTTCTCATAATATACATGATGAGAATGTTCTCCAATTGAATGAGCTTAATGGCTTTCACAAGATAAGGAAAGGCTATAAGGTCTTAAGCTGAAACCCAGTATTAGCATCGCAATGCCTCAATCATTAGAGAGCTCTTGGAGAAGATAAGGAAAGTAGCTGGGCAGTAAGTAAAGAGTAAAAAAATTACTTGAGCTCCTGAGGATTGAGTGTATTTGCAAGCTTCTTGGTGGGTTCTTATTGGTTCAAGGGCCTGGAGTGTGTCCAAAAACAACGTGTCTCATTAAAATAAGATAATGAATGCAGGAGCCGACAAGAGTTACAGGGCCGATAATAGAGGATGCCCTTGTAGGGGTGGCGGCACTTATATAACAGTTTGCGTTAGCCCTGCAAGTAGAGACGCGTCCTTTTACTTGGGAGTGTAGTAGGGTCTCCAATTGCAGGTTGGTGCTAAACCAAGCTAATTAGGTCTCCAATTGCAGGTTGGTGCTAAACCAAGCTAATTAGGTTTGGACTTGAAGAAAAGTCCAGGACTCATACTAACAAGGTCCTTATCAATATATTTCTTTTCGAGGGCCCTTCTAGTCTTAGTGGTGTTACTTCGATGAAAGCATACTTTGTGTCTGGTTGATAACATGTCTTATGAAGGGCACGATGAATTAGCATACACTTTGATCAAGCGGGACATATTTTAAAAAATGTCTCCACAGAACCCCAAATCAATATTGCAAGTGGAACAATGCAGATAGTTAACCCTTGTGTCTTTGACATTTGCTGCCAATTGACTTGCAAATGACAAGAAACTAACCAATAACAATCAGACAACAATGAAAAGGAAGGCTCGCAGAATATACTTATTTTTCATGTCGAAGCATGAGATCGATCGTAAAATGAAATGGAGTGAAGGATATGCAACTGTGCATGCCCAATCAAACCAAGTCAATCAATTTTCTGGATGCTATTCATAAAAGTTTAAGATCTAAGATGGAGGTTCATAAAAAAAGAAAAGAAAAATATGACTACTGTGCACTGGTGTATGTTATAGGCCTGTACTGTAATGTTCGGCAAAAAGAAGAACAAGGAAAGAACAAAAGGAAAAACAGAGAGCCAACTGTCAAGTTAGTGTTGTTTAACAAGCATTTGAATACTTTCAAGAGGTGGTCACATGAGGCCAAGGTCAGTCCCTCCCATGGGATGCCCATGATGGTTAACTGCCCCGTAACTTCTGTCAACCTCGATGCTGTAATGTCCAGCATATTATTTGTGTCTGAGATCCAAGAATGCCATTGACATTATCTATGGGTCAAACTACCCTAGAGATCAGATTTCCAACATGGGAATTGGAAGAACCCAAAGCTGTCTTTATTATCTTGTAATGACGTATACAATAACGAATGTGCACGGAACAGGAACTTAGAACATGGTCTTCTTTTTTTGTGAGGTACAAAGGACATGCAGTATTTTAAACACTAAGGTCGTAAAATCGAGAAAAATTACTTGGTGGATGGAGGAATTAATTGTAGTAGAGCTCGAGCCCCATGCCGTCGTTGATATTGTAGTCCTTGAGGGAAATATGGTCCTTGTGGATGGTGTACCACTTTTGGATCCGAATCTTCTCAGCCCGGGTGCCCGTCTGTGCCGCCAACAGCTTATTCCTCGTTGCCCTTCACTCTCACCTTCTTCCCCAATCGAACGTTCAACACCACTTACTATCATTTTATCACTCTATGTCAATATATTGTCCTCGGTTAGTTGTTCGACGTCAATTGGTAAAAGTAAAACCAGGCCTTAACCCTTCGATTGAATCTAATATCAATATATTTGGAGAAACTAAGAGAAAATTTACTCTTCTTTGTAACAGAAAAATTTTTATTTATATATTTATTTATAAAAATAATTATCATAATCGGTCAATTTCTTTCCGATCATCTCTTAATTTATATATTCAACTCCTATCTAATTAGAAGAGAACTACTATATTCTCATAATTATCATATCTAATTTCTTAATAAACCACTTTCTCCCATTGCAAAATTTTAGTTAGGTAATTTGAATAGAAAACATTCATCTTTTTTTTTTTAAATCTTTTGAGTTAATTAGAAAATGTTCACCCTTCCTCAACAACAATTATTAATTCTAGCAAATATTTATAACCAAATTCTTTAATAACAAACTTATTGGGATATGCAAAAAATTAGTTTTAAATTTTTATAATTTTTTACAATTAAATCTTCAACTTTTTTGCATCTTAATTTGAATTTTATAAATTTTAATTTCATTTCAAATAAGTTATTTTTAAATAGTAAGTAATTACACTATTAATAATTTTTATTTGATCAATTTACAATTTTCATAACTTTAATTTTTTTTCTAAAAAAGAAATAATTTAAAAAGAATTTAAAAATATAAAATTTAAACAAAAATTTAAAGAAAAGGTTAGAATTTAATTATAAAAATTTATAATTAATTTTTTTTTATATATCTCCAAACTTATTAATAACAACCTTTTGTTATCCCTACCTATTCTTAACCAACTCCTCTCTACACACTACCAAAACAAAACAACATTATCCAAAATAAAATAAAATTAGTGTATTGATTAATATATTTTTTTGTATAAACATATAGGTTAAATACATGTTTTTTGTTATAGTGTTAATTTTTCTATTTATTTCTTCTTTGTTTTCATAGATTATTTGTTTTAATTGAATTAACTCATGTTTTCTCCTTTATCTTTGTTGGATAGACATGAGAAAGTAGTTGAAATTTTTTGATGGGATTGAAACATTGTGATGTTTCAAAAGTGAGGTATCACATCCCCACAAAATCATATCTTTCCTTTCTTAGTTTTTATTTTACCATTTAGATATTTTTATTTCATAGGATTAAGTTGTGTCTACAAGATATTTTGCTGGAAAATAGTTACAATTGGTGCTAGATTTATTTGGCAAAATGATTGCAATATAACCCTCACTATGTCTGGTATATGTTAAAGTTGTGTGATACTATTTGCATATGATAGACCATAGTAATTTGATAACCAAGTAATTGGTAAGCAATTATATTTTTATATTTTTTAATTTCAAAACCACTAATTACTACTATTATAATAGTCATAATTGGATTTTTGGAATTCAAATATGTTTTTTTTTTCTTTTTTCAATCATCACTGTGTTATGTCTTATATATGTTCTTCAATGTACAATAATTTTGTTGATTAAGCTTAAGAAACAAGACAATATACTTTGTAGGCTTCTTTATCTAACTAATATGGAAAGTGACAACAATGCACTTAGGATTTTATTGGTTGTAGACGTCCTATGACCGTAAAAGAATTCAAGTATTTTGCATATATTAATGAGCAAAATTTTGAGAAATAGAAACACAATACAATGGATTTATAAGAAAATTTCACCAATGACATACAATAAATTATGGGTAATTTACCTAATTCATCACTAAACTTCATTTTAATTTTTATCACCCAACTTTAATTTTGTTACATTTAAACCATTATATTTCAATTTAATCATTTTATAATTCTATAAGATTAAATTTTAATAATTCATCCCCTAAATAATACATTTTTATGCAATTTAGTCCAATACATTTAATTTTAGTCAATTAATATATTCATATATAAAAATTATTTTAATCATTTCAAACTACATAATGTAATAACAAAATGATATATTTTAATTTTTTTTTTAATTTCATCACTTTGAATTCTATGAGATTAAAGTTTTAAAATTCATTTGTTGAAAAACACGTTTTTATGTAATTCAAGCCAATATATTTACGTTTATCAATTAACATGTTTATATATTAAATTTTTTTATATCATTTCAAATTATACAATGTAATGACAAAACAATAATTTATAAAAATAAAAAAATTTTATCCATGTGTTTTCTTTTTTATTTTTTTAGAATTATGAAATTTTAAAGGGATACATTTTTATTAATATTTGAGTGAACATATAAATTTTGTCTTTTTTAATTATCTTCATCACTATTGCTCTAAGTAATTTGGAATGAACTAAATAATTTTACTATAGAAAAATATTAATTGAACAAAAGTAAATATAATTTGAACTAAATTATATAAAAATAGGTTCTTTAATTGATAAATTGTAAAAATGTTAATCTCATAGAGTGACAAAGAGATCCCAAAAAACCATAAATTTTGAACTAAATTATATAAAAATGCTCTTAATTTTACAATTTCCCATACTTGGAGGGATGTTTTATGTTTATCTATAAATAGTTATATCTTGTAATGTGCTAGACACTTTAATCATATTGATTAATCAAAAACATTTTGTGTTTCTTTTCTCTAAATTATACATCTCTTGGTGAATTTCATTGAGTGTTGACTTTATTTGCATTTATGTATTCCTTCAGTGGATTCCTAATGAGAGCATTTAGTTTTGTATTTTTAAGGCTATGCGTTCCTCTTAGTTCTAACTCTTTGTTATATTAATTGATCATATATTTCTTTCTCAAGGTTTTTATTGTGTATAACAGTGATAAAGATGTCAACCAATCATTAGAGTACCTTGTTTGTGTCACAAAGAGTACAATACTAAACAAAATGCTTCATTTATTACTATAATAAAGGTTAAAAACATTCATCATGTGCTCTTTAAAAGATATGATTTCTTTATACTTAATAGTAGTGAAAGAGCTTGTAAGGTCGTGCTAAGATAAAATTTCTGAAAAATTATTAGAAATTTTTTTTTTTTGTTTTTATACTAACTAGTGGTGATGACAATAATAGTAGTAATGGGCAATAATGGGCCTTAGTAGCAATGGTGTCGAAATTGATGGTTAGTGACAACAAAAGTAAAGAGAGAAAGGTGAATAAATGAGTTTCGAGTTAATATTATAAGCTTTTTATAAAGCATATTTTGCAAATTGTATTTAGTAAAATAATATAACTCAAGGAGATTATTGTGATAAGAGTAACTCATTATATTGAGATGATAATCTCATATCAATCTATGTAAATGATTTCACAATTATGAGACATAATGCAATAAGACTAATTTATCTTATTCCATTCTTATATAATCATATTGGGTGGATTTTGACCTCCTACACTCAATTCAAGTGAGTAAGAGCTACTTTATCACAATATGAACTTGTGTGCTAACAAGCCACACTTTGGTTATTTTCTTCTTTTTATTTCCTAAATCAAACCTATGATTATTTAGTTAAAACAAGGGAGACACTCTTTATGTTTCTTTTTTATAAAGGTAAGTTAATCAGAGAGTTTGGCCTTAGCCATTAGTTAAGTTTTTAGGGTCCTCTTCGTTATTAAGGGTGTTTTATTCTTGATAATATGTTGTTCTCTCCTCTTTATTAGAAAGATTTTTCTTTATGGCATGTACAAATGTATTGTGAATATATATATATATATTAAAATTGTCAAAATTGAGAGAAAGTTTATCATTTTGTGTATTCTTTGAGCAAAAACAGCTTACACAATAGTGTTTACTTAATTTTAAAATTTGCTTAATAAATATTTACAGTTTGTAATAGTTGACATGAATTTAATAATTGATTTATAATTTTTTTAATATTTTAATAATTTTTTCTTAATATTTTAACATATATTCAATTTTTTTTATTATATAAAATCAAGTATGTTGAACTTGTATTACTATTTATTTATTTTCTTTAAATCAAATTATTCAATTTTATATATTAATTTTTGTACCCAAGTTTTTTTTTTGAAATTAGTATCTATAATTAATTATAATAATATTATTCATTAAAATTTTGATTATAAAATTAATTATATTTGACATAAAATAATAAAATTTACTTTATTTTCTATTTAAATGACTTAAAATCTTAATAACACACAAGTTTTATATATGATTTATTAAGATTGGTAAAAAGTAAAACTTAATTTTATTACACTTTTAAATTAATATTAAATATTATTTAACGAAATTGAATAATTAAAAAAAATAATAATGTCAATTTTTTAATTTATTTTTTTCGTTTCATTATTCCATGCTAATTTTTTATAACATTTAATTAGATAAATAATATTTTACTTGATTAAAATTTTCTTACTAAATGTTATTATTTCAAAATTAGTATAATTGAATTAAAGTGATTAAATGAAATTGGTTGAAATTAAGCTGTAAATTGAAATTGAATTTCGAACTATGATTATTATTCATATAAAATTTTTTTCATTTGATTATACAAAATTTTCAAATTTGAATATAGTTCTATGTTGTTTTTTGAATTGCATTATTTGATTTTTTTTTTTTTGAGTAAGACACAAAGTTATAACTTAGAAAAGATAATTATATAGATGTTAAAATCTTAATTTTATTAAAAAATTAAAAAGAGTACAAATTAATAGTTTAATTAATATTAAATATTATAAATTATTAAAATTTAATAAAAAAATTTTTAAATTAAGTAAAAGTGATTATGTAAAAATATTTTTACTTAAAAAAATTATTTAAAATTATCATTTTTTTAATTTTAGTAATACCTATGTAGTATAAAATATAATAATATAAATATAAATATAAATATATAAATTATTTAATTTTAATTTAATTTTATTTTTTAAATATAAATTTAAAATTATAAAATTTTAAATTAATTATATTAATTTAAATTTATTTAATATTTTTTAAAATTAAATTAAAAATAAATTATTTTAATTATTTATTATTAAAATAATAAATTAAATTTAATATTTTTAATTAGATGTCTAGAGGCAAATCTAATAGATAGTTAAACGGAAGGATAGGCTACTGTATAGGACTAAAACCTAGCGAAGTGGTAAATCTTTTTCCGAAAAGAAAAAAACCAAAAAGAAAAGTAGCAGAGACGAGGATGATTACGCGGCGTTGATGCGAGAGAAATATGACACGAGGAAGCGTCGGATCAGTGGGACTGTGTGATAGCGTCCGCATCATATAAATGCTCGGAGTTAGGCAAGAATATGCCGGACAGGTAAACACGCTTCCGTTAACCACGAGGCGACGACATCATATCAGTCAGTAAATCAGTCAGTCTTACAGCTCTTCCTTGTTTCCACCGAGTACCTACAAATTCTCATCGACGATACGGCCGCCTGTCAGTAAAAAAATGGCAGGTTCGATCTCCATTTCGCTTTTGTATTCTTGGCTCCTTAATTTTTGTCCTCAAGAAATGGAGAGTGCGTGCCTGAAATCGGCTAAGCAAAATCAAAACCAGCTAGTCAGAACTTAAATTTCTGTCATTTAACTGACTTTTTTATTTTATTGTGTTCCGCATAATTTCTTCATTTTTGGCCTCTTTGAATGTGAGATAAGCTCTTCTGAATTGATTCGCAATTTTTTTTCTTTTGTTTTTAAATGAGAATTTTGGGGGAGAATTGTTCGACGTTGCGGTTGTTTTTACGCGCTTGTAGATTGGAGTTTTTTGGCGTTCATCTTCCTGCCGGAGCAATTTCTGAATTGTAATTTCCATTGAAAATATCTAGAGAGAAAAGGATAAAAGGAAGCAAAAAGAAAGAAAAAAAAATGATAGTTTTTTAGCAAGTTTACCAGACTCACATTTGATTCGAAGTTACTGTTGGGAAAATTTATTGTGCGGGATCTGATAGAAGCTCCAAATTCTTATGCAGCAGCAATGTCAGGGAAGATTGCCCAAAATGTTTTTGTAGCTCAGATTAGGCAGTTGGGGGCCCAAAACAACAGAAGGGGCTCTTCTTCTTCTGCCTCTTGTACCTCTAATTTGCTTCCCTTTTGTGGAGGGAAGCTGGCATTGACTACCGTATCTTCCATTCAAATGCACACCTTGTCAAAACAACAGAGTGGTTTTCTTAACCACGGAACTCTTTACTGCAATGGTCTGTTCTAGTCTCTCAATATCCATGTCGAAATCAATTACAACAGTTGCTCTTTAAAACTGCTAACTGCCCCATTTTTAAATAAAAATTAAAAAAAAAAAAAAAGATCGGTCAGTTTGCTGCTATGCATAAGCTAACCACTTTGATTTTTGGCATCAAAAGCGAATGTTCCCTTAACCCATTAATTGTCATCTAATTTCCTTTCAAATTTTCTTGTAGCTGCTCAATCAATGGCTGCAGTGCCATGTCTGGACAAAGCTGATTTTTTGAGGCTTCAAAATGGCAGGTCAGGACTCTCTGAAGCAGCATGCATTACAAAATTTCTTATTTTCTATCGCACTAAACTCCCTTTTTTTTTTTTTTTTTTTTTAAATACATATTTATTGTTCTTTCTTATTGTATGCCAATTCAATCCAAGCGATTATTGTATTACTTCTATCTAGGCCTTCTGAAATTTCTTGCATATGAGGGGTTGTTTGAGAACTTGCACTGTATATTTCAAGGTGGACACACTCTTTCGAGAACATGGGACCACAACAAATATTCTGCAACCACTCTGAATAATTTCATTTTGAGGCTTAGCCGGCATATTAGTTTTATTAAGACATGATAGGTTTATGTAGTGCTTTTTTATACTATCTGAATCAGAGTTTTTATCTGTTATTCCTTTTGGAACACAGTGACATCAGAGGTGTGGCCATTACTGGCATTGAGGGAGAACCTGTTACCCTTACTGAACCAGTTACAGAAGCAATAGCTGCTGCATTTGCCTCATGGTTATTGGAAAAGAAGAAATCTGATGCCTTCCGGACTGTGAGAGTTTCTGTGGGTCATGATTCCCGAATATCTGCACCTCTGTTACAGGTACCATGTTCTTTGCTCAGTGTATATGAATGACGGGACTAGGAACTACTTGGAGTATATCATGGGATGTCTTGTATTATATCTTTTGTCCTTTGCAGAATTGGGAAGTGTCCTTTGGTCCTTCATAAGCTTCTTGAGCTCATGTATTGGTTACACCTTGCCACTCTTGACCTACGCAGTTTGCAAGTTTGGACTGTTGACCATCAACCATCTACTTGTTAAAGAAAGTTTGTTAAAACAAATCAATTCCACCTATGTGATTGCATTCTCCTCTAATTTGATTTGTTAGGCTTGTCTCATTTCAGTTGAAATGTTAATATTTTATGCTTTTGATTGATTTTCTTAAAGACTTATGAGCAGTAGTGGGCATTACCTGTCTAATTGAAAATTTCATTCACGAATGACAAATTCAATCTTCTGCCAGATTATTACCAAAAGTAAACTTGCTATATTCAGGAATTGTACCTTGCGCTAGTGCCTTTCATTTCTGAAGGTCAATGGTTTTGACTTCCAGGATGCTGTTTCTCGAGGTATTGCTGGTGCTGGCCTAGAAGTCATTCAGTATGGGTGGGTTAATGATTTTTAAGCTTATAATACTTTTCTATCTATTGTTTTGAGTTTAATGTTAGAGAAATTACTTTAAACTGATCTTTTCTGAATTGAACAGAAAAAATCCAGGGACGTAATACTTCCTGAATGAGGTGTTGCTTCTTTGAATTAAAACTTCTTATGATTCCTGGCCAAAAACTTATGCTTGCTTCCACTGCCTAGGGGTTTGTGGAGCATTTTTTGCATAACATCGCGGGCCTGGTGCTCGATTATAATTCTCTTTGCTTTCATGGTTTTAAAATGATTCATACAGCAGCCTGTCCTTGTCTGGGCTATCCGTAACTGGATTTTCTTAAGTTAATTTCCATGTTATTTCTCGATTGGTATGTGTTTGTCTTACTGTCCTACTTCTGCAATTATCCTTTCCTTTGTAGTTTGTCATCTACCCCAGCAATGTTTAATGGCACACTCACTGAAGATGTGGCACTTTTATGTCCAGTTGAAGGGGCTATAATGATAACAGGTGCTTTATAAAAGTCATTTTTCTGCTTCATGCTTTTTTTAGCTGTCATATTAGTGGCTCTTTGGAAGTCTGCAATCTATTGTTTCCAGTCTTTCCTTGAATGAGGATTGTTGATTTAGTGCTTAATCGTACCTGATGAATATTTCTATGCATGTCATTGTGCAAATAGCTAGTCATCTTCCCTACAATAGGAATGGGTTCAAGTTCTTCACAAAAGATGGAGGGCTGGGGAAGGCTGACATTAAAGACATTTTGGAGCATGCTGCAACTATATACAGTAACTTCACCAGTGAAGGCTTAATGGACTCAAAGAGAAAAGCATCTGCATCAGTGAAGAGAGTTGATTACATGACTATGTATGCATCAGATCTTGTGAAAGCAGTCCAAACAGCTGCAGGGAACACAGGTATCCAAATGCCAATCAAAAGTATTATTAAAATTAAACTGCATCCAAATGTTAATGGCTTTTTAAACTGGCATGTAAAATCCAGTATCAGAAAATTTGTGTATTATACTGTGATTCTGCATGAGATATTTTTTTAAGGTGGGTTCCATAATTCCAGATTATGTGCCAATTTTCTAACTCTGGCTTGCTATTTCAAATTCTTAGAAAAGCCATTGGAGGGATTCCATATTGTGGTTGATGCAGGAAATGGAGCAGGAGGATTTTTTGCTGTAAGTTCTATGGACAATAGTGCATTGAGATTAAAACTTATTAGATATGTACCTCTTGTGCAGTTGAATTTAATGCCAATAGTCTATTTTTAGTTGCTGTGGCACTTCTTAAAAAATTGAATTTGGCAATACTCACCATTGTTTGTTTGAACTTCAGTGATGTGTGGAATAGCCATGGGAAATTTATTGGTCTTCCCATTTGAAGTATTTCTTCAATTGCTTGTCAGGAAAAAGTTCTTGAGCCTTTGGGGGCTAATGCTTCTGGCAGTCAGTTCTTGGAACCAGATGGTAATGGTGGAACCAGAAAAATTTTGTTATGGACCTTCATCTATGCTTTTGTTGTTAAAAATATGGTTGGAAACAGGTAGGTTTCCAAATCATATTCCAAACCCAGAGGACAAGGCAGCAATGAAGGCTATCACTCAGGCAGTCCTTGACAACAAGGCTGACTTGGGCATTATTTTTGACACTGATGTTGACAGGTACTTTTGATAACAGCCTCTTTCAGTCATCTTATTTATAATAATGACACTGTCCTCTGAACTTGTGATCAGTTTGTTTTAGATCTGCTGCAGTGGACTCCACTGGTTGTGAGTTGAACCGTAATCGCCTCATTGCATTGATGTCTGCCATTGTCCTGGAGGAAGTAAGATCCTTGATTTCAGCTGTCTTTAAATCTGTTGCCTTTATATCTGATTGTCTCCGAATTTTCCCCTTTTGTTTTTTAGCATCCGGGAACAACTATTGTCACAGATAGTGTGACTTCAGATGGGCTGACTGCATTCATTGAAAAGAAACTTGGTACGTAGAAAACTGAAATGTATAATGTTTTCTTTTCTTTTTGGTTTTTTTTTTTCCCTGTATGCATGTCTATGACATGCAATCTCCCTTAGGGGGAAAGCATCATCGTTTCAGGAGAGGCTATAAGAATGTCATTGATGAAGCTATTCGTTTGGTAAGAATCAGCTTATTTGGATGATTAATGTATGCAAGAAGTCTTTCTTGTCAACTTCGAAACTTAAGTGATAAGCCTTACTTGCAGAACTCTGTTGGTGAGGAATCACATCTGGCTATTGAAACCAGTGGCCATGGAGCTCTCAAAGAAAATCACTGGCTTGATGATGGTGCATATCTCATGGTGCGCTTCATGGCTAACACATCATTGTTGATCTTCTTAGCATCTGACAATATACTAGCAGTTGGTGACTTAATTTGTTTATCTAATATTGCCTGGTGCCATTTTCAGGTCAAGCTTTTAAATAAACTTGCTTCAGCAAGAGCTTCAGGAATTGGTGGTGGCAGCAAAGTTTTGACAGATCTTTTAGTGGGTCTGCAGGAACCACAAGTTTCTGTGGAGTTGAGAATCAAAATCAACCAAAATCATTCTGATCTTAAAGGAGGGTATGGTTTTTCTGTGGTTTATAATTCGATTAGTTTCTATTTATTGATCAGCTAGAAAATGCAGATCTTTCCGGGACTATGGAGAGGCAGTGCTACATCATTTGGAGAAATATATAAGTTTGGACCCAAGGCTTCAGAAAGTGCCTGTGAACCATGAGGGGGTGAGTTTGCTAACTCTTAGAAGGTCACTTAAATGAGATTTACTGTCATAATTCTAATGAAAACCCTTATGGTGCACTTGGCAGAAGATAAACCAGAAAAACAGGAGGTATAGATAATAGAAACAGTAAAGTACCAGTACTGTGGTCATGATTGAAATCTGAATAACCTTAGTAGTTACAGGGATACAATAATACTTAAATCACTGCCCTTAATGGCTTGTATATACTGAATTAGCATTGCCTTGTCAAATAGTCACATGCTCGTCACGTCAACCCTTTCTCTGAAACCTGGTGGCAATAACAAAATAAAGGAACAATAAGAACCTTAGGCATGAAATAACACCAAAAAAAAGGTGTTTTCTTGGCCTTAAGACTTAGAGGGTTCTGCACTGTTTTGTGCTGTATATACTGTATTCTCAACGGCATACTTGGTTTTGTTGAGCATCACATATATTTGCATGCATTCTTTTTCAACTGTTTGTTGTTTCTGGACAGGTACGCATTTCTGGTCATGGTGGGTGGTTCCTTCTCAGACTTTCGCTTCACGATCCTGTCCTCCCCCTTAATATTGAGGTAGAAATGTTGTTTCAGTTTCCCTTAAAGTGCCATGGTAATTGAGTATATAATGACTAGCAGTAATCACCCTTCAGGCACCTAGCCATGAAGATGCTGTGAAACTTGGACTGGCTGTGGCTTCTGCTGTCAAGGAGTTTCAGGCCTTGGATTCTTCGGCCTTGGACAAATTTATCCAAACATCTTAAAGTTACAAGCTGTGAGCGGCATGTTTCAGCTGTCACCACATCATGGTTGCTGAATTGCACCATAACAGTGGGTGGTTTAGAGCTTCGGGGAGTTTCTCTATTTAATTCTGTTTTTGGTATTGGTCGTTCAGTTCCAGTATTTGAACGTTGTAAGTTTTGTGGGCTGCGTAAGACTGAAATGCTTATGCACGAATACCAACATAAGACACACTGACTAGGCTGTGAGAAACATCGGCATTGGTGATAATAATGCTCAAGAGTTGTGATCCATTACGCTATGTTCGTTTGTTAATGGATTATGTTGTCAGTCCGACGCTGGCTTTTGTGTGCAAATATTCGAGAGGCCGTGTTTTCCACGTAGATGTGTGTGATATTCTCGCTTTGAATCAGAGACGGAGGCGTGTAAGTTGTCTTCTTAAAACGTTTAAAAGGAAATGATGTAACGGCGTTCGATTCTGTGAGAGGGAGCCGAACGGATTCTGCGCTTTGTGCTCGGCTTCAGATGGCATCACTCCGGTCCCATTAACGAACGATTCATTCGTTGTAGCCGATTTCACGAACCGAGAGTGGATTGTGACTTCTACCTAGCTATCTTCTGGCTTTATTTACTAAGTTTGGACGGCAAGATCTGGCAGTGGATGACAAATTTATAGAGTCAGACTTTTGCCGAAATTCAATCTCTGTAAATGTAAGGTAGCCACAGTTTAGTCAGTCTTTGCCACATTAGAAAGAGCTCCGAGACGCGGACAGTACTAGTTTGCGGCATCGAGGGATCAGAAAGTCAAATAATCAACTGCAGAATTGCCGGGCACAATAACTTCCAACCTACATAGAGATTCCAGAAGTTTCCATCATAGGTACTGGAACATGATGGGTGTTGCATATCAAGATTTGTGGCAGTTTTTACCTTTCATGGTGTAATATTATGATCTTTAGAAGGTTTCGAGAGATTTTATAACTACTGTGTCCAATACATACCATCTATATACAACAAAATAATGCAGTTTTTCTGAAGGTAAGAAAGAGTCTCATCTATCATCAAGCCTTCAGAATACAGAGTCCATGGAAGAATCCAATCGCCAGGCCCTGAACCAGGTTTAGCACCCTAGCTGTGAACTATCCTCACAGAGCTCTTAAGACGGGACTCTCTCTTTTTCGGCCAGTGGCCAATCAAAGCAATATATGTTCAAGGAAAGTCCACGGATTCCCAAGAACAGCTCAAAGCCAACGGCAGCACTGCAAAGAGGCCCTCAGCCCAGAGGGCGAAAGGAGAAAAGTCCACAATTGGAGGCACACGCTTAGACAAGGCAAAGAGAGTTCCAGGGCCCATTGTTACGAAGTAACAAAGGCCACTACAGCCCATCACACCGAAACCTACAAAAAAAGAGAAAAGAGAAGTGAGTTCAAAGGCCCAAAATAAAGAAATGCTGGAGCAACTAAGCAAGCATAATGGAAAATCACAAGCAAATCAAAAGCTACAAAAATGAAATAGGTAGAGGCAAACCCAAGATCACATCTGTGTCATTTTGGAAGAGGCAAACCAATCATAAGAAAGCAAGAAACTTATGAAAGCAAGGGACCCTTGTCTTGAAAAGGTTGAAGAAAGGGCAACTAGTGTTAAAAAAGAAAGCTTTGGGAAAAAGAGAAAGCCCCTCGAGAGAATTTTTCTCAAAAGAAAATTTAGCAAAAGAGAGAAAAAAATTATATTTAAGGAGAATTTTCTTCTTACTCTCTTAAAGAGAAACAATTTGTTAGGAGAGACAATGTAAATGAGAGAATCACACATTCTCTTTACGGCTCTCAATTAAAAAAGAATTGTACATCATTAATGCTTACATTAATAGTAAGCTAACATCATACAAGGAAAATTTCAAGTAATTTATTTTTTCCTCTTATCTCCTTTTACAATTTTTTTTTTAATTTTCCATCTAACTATAATGTAAATATTATAAACTAAAAACAAATAAAATTAAATAGTTGACTCCTAAAACTTATTAAACTATCTTAAAATTGGTCAAACACCTTATCTAAGAACTTATATCCAAATACAATTAGGTTGGTAAAAACTCTTAGAGCTAGTTAATAACTTGAACTAGTTACAAAGCACTTCACTTTTTTTTTTTTTTTGGTATTAGTAATTAATTCATGGCCAATTCTTATGATCAAAAGCTAATAAATAATTAACAGTGTATGTTATTGGATGAAAATATTAATGGGAATGAGAATAGAAATAACCTATTCTTATTCTTTATGTTTGGTAAATGTGGATGTGATTCTTATTCCTTTACATTCTCTAAAAGTAAAAATGGATGATTCTTTAGTTATCCATATCAATTTTATTCCCATTTTGTTTAAAAATCAATAGATATATTGTGAAAAAAGAAAAATTGTCAATAGATTTAATAAAAAATGTAGCTCTCTTTATCAACCTTCACCCTCCATGTTTTATTCTTTTTTTTTTTTATAATAAATGAACAATTTTTTTACATACTCTTAACATTTTTTAAATAATTCCATCTTCTTTATTTCTTAGTGTTTTTACTCTTAATTTAGTTGCTTACTTTTTAGTTCTTCTATAAAGTTATCAAGATTTAGAGAAATATTAGCAATGCCTAATCTTAGCTTACTCGACATAAGAGAGGTGAAGATTCTATCAATTTCAAGTACTTTTCTTTGGGATGAAATCAAATTTTCTAAAAATCAGGAGGACAAGCATGCATTTGGCCTTAAATAGTCAAAGATGCGGTGATATACTATGATATGCATGTACATTATTCTTTTTTTTTTCTTTTTTCTTTTGTTTCTCATGCTTTGACAATTAATACATGCATCTTTGATCTCTATTATATACAATCTTTAATTCTCTTAATTATCTTCAATTCTCTTAATTAGATATCAAAGGTGGTTTATGTTAATTTTTTTTTATTCATACCCCATTAATTAATACATGTATCTTTGATTTTTGTTACATGAAATCTTTAATTTTCTTGATTAGATATCAAAGATGTCTTTTTTTTTTTTTTGTTAATCATGTTAATTGAATTTGTATTTTCTCATTTTTTTTAACTTGTATACAAAAAGCAATTTATGAATATTTTTATTTCTAATATTTTATGACTTTGGTTTGGGATGAATTTTGTAAAGAATAGTCAGGTTACTCACGGTAGAAGTAAAAACAAAAGACAATGGAATGCTGGGGAAGATTGCATTTTAATAAAATCTTTGCAAGAAGAAGTTATAAATGTTAAATGAAAGAGCAAAAGTATTTGGAAAAATGGGTACTTAATTTCGGTGGAAGAATTGATGAATAAGAAATTATCCATGTTTAGATTGAAGGTTGATTTGCATATTCATTTTAGGTGAACGACTTTAAAAAAGAAGTACAATGCACTTACTGAAATGTTAAGTAACCCTTGGATTCAG
The DNA here is from genome assembly GCA_023213295.1 of Bruguiera hainesii. Taxonomy (NCBI): domain Eukaryota; kingdom Viridiplantae; phylum Streptophyta; class Magnoliopsida; order Malpighiales; family Rhizophoraceae; genus Bruguiera; species Bruguiera hainesii. The sequence goes on from JAHOYR010000003.1 coordinate 5,355,771, forward strand.
TTGAGATGATGTAGTAAAAAAGATCGTATATAATAAATATGTCTACAATAAATAAGTAATTTGTTTGATCTTTATATATAAAGTTCAAATAAAAATTTTTTTATTAACTTATTTTCTAAATAATAATTTTTAAAAAATTTTATAATCTAATAATAAAGCGAAAAAAATGGTTGAGGATTGTCATTACAAACCATACTTGAGAATCAGTTATACTGCATATTAAATTTTTACTTATGTAGTTATATATTCTTTTATTCACATCATAATGATGTTTATAATTCATTGAATTTTATATCTTAATTAAGTTGTTGCGCCTATTATGTTCGTTTCACAAAAGATATATGATTTGTGTATTATTACATAATTCTGTTTATTAAATTTGTTTATTATGTCAAAGAAGCAATATATTGAATATATGACATACACGAAAGTATACAAAATTTCAAGTTTACCTACTACACAAGCCATTTGTTAGGGAACATATATGTACATCAATAATATCTAAATGACACATGTTATTGGGCTTATTAGTTCTTTCTTATGTAAATATATAGCCCAAATATTTAGGGATACAATCCAAAATAATTAAAATGGGTATAAATACCTCTTTTGGTTGGAAAACCTAGAAGGAGAGTCAGTCCTTAGAAAGAAAAACAATCTACCGAGAGAGAAAAGGAGGAGGCTGTAGAAAGAAAGGAAGCAAAGGACAATGTTATTTGATCTTATATTTGGAAAGGATATCAGTGTCTGATCAAGCTGAAATTTAGCTAATTGATAGAGGACATTTGATTTTTATTTCTTAATAATGGAGATTGGATTTTGAGTACAGTGAGTCCTGCTTCTCTTTAGTTTTCATACGTCTATATTTTGGACAATTTTCTGTATACAGTTTTGATCAACCGTGAAATTAGAGTATTGTTTGTGATCCGATCAAACTGAGTTTTGGTCAGTAGTTGGTGAATGTATATATTTTCTTTATGGATAGTTGGATTGAGTTTTTGTGAACTAAAAGGACAGATTTTCCATTCGAACCAAAACCTCTTAATTCTAGTAACTTTCTACTCTCTCATCTGTGGCAGAGTTGGTAAACCGTATGGATGATTATTGACCTGTTGTCTAATTGAGTTGAAATTTGGACAACTAGTAAGGGACATCTAGGAGTTCATCTTGAATGATTAGATTATTGTCTTGAGATCTACTTGTTGAGTTATAGTTGACAGCACATAGTTGACCTATCTTACTTAATTTATTAGTTTCTCATTTATTCCAAATTGAATTTGTTCAATTTGTTTGAAAGAATTGAGTTTGTGTACTTTTATGATTCTCACTTGATTATAGTGGAATTGACCTCTAATTCGGAGTGTCCAATGGGTTTTTTCCCTTTTTAATTTGAAAAATTGGTGTATTTTTTTGCGTGATTTATTTGTATTGTCATTTTTATTATTCAATTATCTTCTCATATATTCAAACAAGCGGGAGAAATTTTATGCATTATTTATACTTTACTACGCCCCTTTCTCCCATCACATACCTAGTCTTAATATGTAATTATTATATCATCCATAAATGAATGTTTTGTTTATACCATATTAACAACTCATTTATATGATGTTAGGACATTCATGTGAATATCTTATATTTACTTACTGATTCATCCAAGCTACTAGATGTAGATGTTCATATTTATACCTCATTAGTTTTATGACCAATTATTTACTTTAATGAACACACTACTAAAGTAGTTTACTCATTATCTTACCTTACTATCATACCACAATTGGTGGAATTATGCTATGTTAAAATGTAGTGAAACATGTCACCAAATCTTTCTGTTGTTCATGAGTCATTGACAAAAATCTGTCAATGAAGGAGAATTACAAAATAGTTGATTTTATCTCTCTATCTTTTTTTTTTCTTTATACCATATATATCAAAATTTATATGATAATGGTTGCATTTAGTACCACTTTGCATAGATATCACATATTACACTAATAGTCTACTCTAGACTATACCACTTTATACTTTTCTATATTGCATTAAATTGCTCGTGTACAATATTAGGATCTAGATTTACTATGTCAACATTTGCGAGTCTAATATAGATGAAAGTATGCAAAATTCATGTTTGTCCACCACAAAAGGCATTAGCTTACTAAGACATATATACATTTATAGTATGTGAAGGACACTTATGTGATCTTTTTGTATAATGCATTGAATTGACCACAAATGATTGTTTCCTATAATTTATTAACTTTTAACTTTACTTTTATAGCTCATGCATCTCTATATATATATATATTAAAGTTAATCAATTGACAAGTGATCAAATATGTCTGAACCAATATATAGTATAGCTGTCTATTATATTTCATCTAAACTACATATTAGTAGATATAGATTTTTACTTTCAACCTTAGTTATAACCCATCAATTATTCTAATAAAAGTCTGGTAACACAATTTGGCTAACTGAGTGCCACACTTTACTTTAACACAATTTCTGAAGTTATACTGCACCATATAATATATAATGTTGTGAAGCGTACAATCAAATCATGGTGCTGTTCATGAATAGTTGAATTTAATCTGCCAACTAAAGGAAATTACACAATACTTGGCAGCAACATACTACAACCTTTTTTATATGTATACCATGTATATTAAATTTCAACCACATTTATTGTATTTAGTATCACTCATATTGGTTGAATTTCATTTAATGATTACTAGACTACTTTATTGCTTCCTATGCCACATTGAATTGTTTTGTACCACATTAGGAACTTGATTTATTATATCAATATTTGGTAGTCTAATGTAGATGAAATGAACTTATTTTACTTTCTATGCCACATTAAATTGCCTCTGTACCGTAGTAGAATCTTGATTTACTATGTCAACATAGAGGTTCATTTTATGTTTGATTAGACGAATATATACAAAAAAATTATTGTTAGACTACCAATAAGACCTTAGCTAACATATGTATCCATTTATAATATGTGTAGGGTTTTTATATGTTCTTATTGTAGAATGCATTGTATCGACTACTAATGTCAATTCCCTCTCCGTTTTAATTTGATAAATGTTGTGCATATGTGCGTATATGATTATGAGCATTTGAACTCTTAAGATATGCATAAGATCCGTAGTGGGCAACAGAGAGTCTCTGGCTATTATAAGACTATAAGTGAAAATTTTAATAGCATTTTCTACCACCTCTTAAAATGAACGGTCTAAGACGTAGTTTAGCTGGAGTTTAGATGAAATATAATAGGCAGCTATACTATATATTGGTTCAGACATATTTGATCACTTGTCAATTGATTAACTTCAATATATATATAGATGCATGAGCTATAAAAGAAAAGTTAAAAGTTAATAAATTATAGGAAAAAATCATTTGTGGTCAATGAAATGCATCATACAAAAAGATCACATAAGTGTCCTTCACATATTATAAATGTATGTATGTGCTAGTAAGCTAATGTCTTTTGTGGTGGACAAACATTGACATAGTAAATCAATTATGTCGCTTTCTAAATTAGGTGGTGGCCATAAAAATATTAATGAACAGTCTAACGAGTAATTAAGTGGGTACACGCTACGTTTCTTTCGTTAAAATCAACATTTCGAGACTATGTCATAATAAAGTAATAATATAAGCATCCCTTTGATGGGTGGAAGGCTTCAAAGGATGCAAAAAGTCCATCACACATTAAAGAAGGCCCAATGACATAAGCTAGAGTTTCAATTGATACAAGAGGTCCATTGCACATTCCAGAAGGCCCAATAAGACGAGCTAGAGATTCAATGGATGCAAGAGGTTCATTGCACATTCCAGAAGGCCCAATAACACGAGCTAGGGCCAGAAAGATAAAAGAAGCACTAAACGGGCTGATTATGGACATTCAGGCCAACCAGACTTCAAATGGTGCGAATTCAAGTTTTAAAGAGAGCCCAAGCCTAGTTAATATAATTGGACTACTTAATGGGTCAAACTAAGTGATAGCATTCACTCCTAAATAAGAGTTCATTGTATGTGCTGGAATTAGTCTGAAATTCCTCCAAAATACGGATTTCTCCTAAATAGAAATTTTGCCTCTTTAGGTTTGCTATCTAAGCCTATAAATAGGCACCCCTTGTAAGATTAAGAAATCAGACAACTTTGAGTGAAATAAACAGTAAGGGTTTTTCTCCCTCAGTTCTTTTAAGAACTGAAGAACTTATCAAGAGATAATTCTTCTTGTGGCGTTCAAATCGACTTATCACTCCCAACTCCTTCCCTTTCTGGAGTGTGGCGTCCATATCCATCTTGAATACCCTAGGTTCGTGTTCCTTCGAATATTGGGTCTAGGGTTTGTGTTATTCAACTCTAATTTAGCTTTTCTGATTGTTCTTTGATTCATTGTGTGTGTTGGGTCCCTAAGCCACGTCTTTTTGGGGTTTTCCGCATCAGTTGGTATCAGAGCTTGGCTCTAAATCAGGTTGAATCCACTCACTCTTCAATTTTCTACCTTGTGATTTATTTATTTCGATTCAATTCGTCTATTATGTGCAGGACAATTCAAATGCACCAATCTATTTGGTTGCAATCCTTCTCAACGTGCTAATTTCAATTCCAATTGCTGTATCTAAGTGTTCTACTGTTGTTTTGTTTTGAGCAAAAGAAAAAGGAAAGAAAAAAAAAAAGGATCAACGAAAAAAAAAAAACAAAAAAAAAAGAAAAAGAAAGAAAAAGAACAAGAAAAAGAAGAAAAGAAAGAAAACATCAAATTCATGTTATTGATAAAGTTAACAGTTTGGCCATATTAGTGACAATAATAACAAAGTTTTCTTGCTCAACTCCAATTCTATCATCCATTTTCCTATCTTGTTATCCAAGTTTGTCCTCTAAATTTAACTTCCCTTATCCTGATTTTTTTTGTGAGTTTAGTTCATTAAAATCGTTTGCCTTGATATCCTTTTTCGTTTTTTTTGATTCCTTGTTCTTTGATTTGTTCAATTCTACACCATTTATCTTATTCTGTTCAAAATCAATACTCTTGATTTACCTTCTTTAGTTCTTTATAGAGCTGAAAGGAGAAATCCGAGTGGTAAAAGGCAAGAGTGAAAGTTCATATAAAGGAAAAGCCATAAAGAGTGTAAACACGAGAGAGTGTGACACCTTTTTTTGAGTGAAACACGTGAGGGAGGGCTCTGAGAGGTATCTTATTATTTTGTGTAGAAGTAATACTATGACATCCAAAGACAAAGGTGCTGCTCAGGAGGGAGCTGGTGATGTGTCCTTTATGATCAAAGCTATGCAACAACAATTTGAGCATATGAATACCAGATTTGATGATATAAGGGAGAGGATGGAGGAGCAATCTAATACTATAGCAGAGTTGCAAAGGAGACATGGGGAGTGTGAGGCTCCTAAAGCAAGAAGGCAGTGGAGACATGCCTATGACCATGAAGATGATGTAGAAGATGATGAAATTGATGATCAAACTACTGTGGTCTGAACTGCTAACAATAGAAGGGATCAAAGAGAATTTGGGAGGCAAGGCACCTATGACTTGGGTAGTATTAAAATGACACTTCCTCCATTCCAAGGTAAGAATGATCCTAATGCATACCTAGAATGGGAGAAGAAGGTTGAATTGGTTTTTGATTGCCACAACTATTCCGAGGAAAAAAAGGTAAAGCTTGCTGCAGTTGAATTCACTGATTATGCTATTACTTGGTGGGATCAACTTGTTCTGACTAGGAGAAGGAATCGTGAGCGGCCTATTGATACATGGGAGGAGATGAAGGCTATCATGAGGAGGAGGTTTGTCCCTAATCACTATTACAGGGAGCTGTACCAAAGGCTGCAAGGGCTCACTCAGGGCACCAAAAGTGTGGAGGATTACCACAAGGAGATGGAGATTACCATGATTCGGGCAAATGTAGAAGAAGATAGAGAAGCAACCATGGCTCGATTTCTGCAAGGGCTAAATAAGGACATAGCAAACGTGGTTGAATTGCAACACTATGTGGAATTAGAAGACATGGTACACATGGCCATGAAAGTTGAAAGGCAAATCAAACGAAAGGGTTCCACACGGTTTGGGCAGAACTCAGGATCTACCTCATCTTGGAAGCCAAATTGGAATAAAAGGGACGAGATGACCAACTACAAGTCCAAAGCCGAGCTATCCAAGTACAAGAATGTGGGTTCTAGCAAGGAGGCAGGTAATTCTGACCCCCAACCAAGTAGAAATAGAGATGTTAAATGTTTTAAGTGTTTGGGCAGGGGTCACATTGCATCGCAATGTCCAAATAAGCGTGCAATGATCTTGAGAAGTAATGGTGAAGTTGAAACTGAAAGTGAATCAGATGATGATTCTATGCCATCATCAGAGGGTGAAAGTGATGGAGAGGAGTATCCAGTTAATGGAGTAGCTCTTGTTACAAGGCGAGCATTGAATGTGCAAGTAAAGGAAGAAAATAAGGTGCAACGAGATAACATCTTTTAGACGAGGTGTCTCATCAAAGATAAGGTATGTAGTATGATTATTGATGGTGGGAGTTGCACTAATGTTGCTAGCACGACTATGATTGAGAAGTTGGATTTACCTACTATGAAGCATCCTAGGCCATATAAGCTGCAATGGTTGAATGAGAGTGGTGAAGTCAAGGTAAATAAGCAAGTGCTCATATCATTTTCTATCGGAAGGTACCGTGATGAAATTTTATGTGATGTTGTACTTATGCATGTGGGCCACGTTCTTTTAGGAAGACCATGGCAATTTGATAGGCGAGTTATGCATGATGGCTTTAAGAACCGATATTCCTTTGTAATGAATGAAAAACCTGTCACTCTTATACCATTATCGCCTCAACAAGCTTATGAGGATCAATTAAGGATTAAAAATGAGAGTGAACAGAAAAGAAAGATTGATAAAAGAGAAAAGAGAGGAGAAAAGGGAGTGATGTCAAAAGAGCATTCTATGCCAAACAACCTATGATCGTACTTCTGTACAAGGAGGCTTATTTTAACACTAACAAGTTTGACCCATCTTTGCCTAGTGTTGTTGTTGCTCTATTGCAAGAATTTGAAGATGTATTCCCTGACGATATTCCAAGTGGATTGCCACCTAATAGAGGAATTGAGCATCAAATTGATTTCATCCCAGGTGCATCCATCCTCAACCGGCCAGCATATAAGAGTAATCCTGAGGAGACAAAGGAGCTTCAAAGGCAAGTTGAGGAGCTTATTTCCAAAGGATATGTGAGGGAAAGCATGAGTCCATGTGCTGTTCCTGTCCTACTCGTACCCAAAAAAGATGGGACTTGGAGGATGTGTGTTGATTGTCGAGCAATCAACAAAATCACTGTAAAGTATCGTCACCCCATACCTAGATTAGATGACATGTTGGATGAATTGCATGGTTCCTGTGTCTTTTCTAAGATTGATTTGAAAAGTGGATATCATCAGATTAGGATGAGAGAGGGAGATGAGTGGAAAACAGCTTTCAAAACTAAGTACGGTTTGTATGAATGGCTTGTTATGCCATTTGGTCTCACTAATGCACCAAGCACTTTTATGCGACTAATGAATCATGTTTTGCGTACATTTATTGGTAAATTTGTGGTTGTGTATTTTGATGATATTTTGGTCTATAGTAAAACCTTAGAAGAGAATCTTGATCATTTACGTTCTATTGTAAGTGTTTTACGTTCAAAAAAATTGTATGCTAACTTAAAGAAATGTTCCTTTTGTACTAATCAAATCACATTTCTTGGCTATGTTGTGAGTTCTAAAGGTGTTGAGGTTGATGATGAAAAAGTTAAGGCAATTCGTGATTGGCCTACACCTAAGTCAATTAGTGATGTGCGTAGCTTTCATGGTCTAGTTAGTTTTTATAGATGCTTTGTTAGGGACTTTAGCACCATTGCTGCACCACTCACTGAGCTTATCAAAAAGAACGTGAGTTTTACGTGGGGTAGTGACCAAGACAAGGCTTTTAATTGCATCAAGGAAAAATTAAGTTCTGCACCCCTACTTGTTTTACCTAACTTTGAAAAAGCTTTCGAGATTGAGTGTGATGTTTCTGGTATTGGCATTGGAGCTGTTTTGATGCAGGAAAGGCGCCCAATTGCTTACTTCAGTGAAAAGCTAAGTGGAGCAAGCCTTAATTATCCTACTTATGATAAAGAGATGTATGCATTGGTACGGGCTTTGGAGACATGGCAACATTACCTTTGGCCCAAGGAGTTTGTCATCCATACTGACCATGAATCGTTAAAGCACTTAAAGGGACAAGAAAAGTTGAACAAAAGACATGCCAAGTGGATTGAATTCATTAAGACCTTTCCCTACAACATCAAATATAAATAAAGTAAGGACAATGTGGTAGCTGATGCATTATCCCGCAGGTATGTCCTTATCTCTACACTTACTGCAAACTTATTAAGATTTGAACATATTAAAGGTTTATATGTGAATGATCCGGACTTTGCTAACGTGTATGGAGCATGTGAGATGTCAGCCTTTGAGAAGTTTTATAGGCATAAGGGTTTCTTATTTAGGGAAAATCGTTTATGCATGCCTATGAGTTCTTTAAGGGAGTTGGTTGTAAGAGAAGCTCATGAGGGTGGTCTAATGGGTCATTTCGGAGTTAGGAAAACCCTAGATGTCCTAAATGAACACTTCTTTTGGCCACGCATGAAACGAGATGTTGAGAGGATATGTGAGAAATGCATAACATGCAAACAAGCTAAATCTAGAGTTTTACCCCATGGCTTGTATACCCTTTTACCCATACCTAGTCATCCTTGGGTTGATTTATCCATGGACTTTGTACTAGGATTACCACGAACAAAACAGGGTAGGGATTTTGTATTTGTTATTGGTGATAGATTTTCAAAGATGGCGCACTTCATCCCATGCCATAAAACTGATGATGCGAACAATGTGGCTGACTTGTTCTTTAGAGAAGTAGTGCGTTTGCATGGCATGCCACGGAGCATTGTTTCAGACCGAGATACAAAGTTCTTGAGCTACTTCTGGAAGACTTTGTGGAGTAAGTTAGGTACTAAACTATTGTTTTCAACTACTTGTCATCCACAAACTGATGGGCAGACTGAGGTGGTTAATCGAACTCTTTCTACTCTTTTGCGTACTATTATTCGAATGAATTTGAAAACATGGGAAGATTGTTTACCACATGTCGAGTTTGCATATAATAGGAGTGTTCATTCTACTACTAGCTACTCTCTATTTGAAATTATATATGGTTTTAATCCATTGACTCATCTGGATTTGGTATCTATACCTGTCAATGAGTATGTCAACGTTGATGGTGAACGCAAAGCTGACATGATAAAAAAATTGCATGAGAAGGTGCGGCAACATATTGAAAAACGAACTGAGCAATACGCATCCCATGTCAATAAGGGACGAAAGAAGGTGGTGTTTGAACCTGGTGATTGGGTTTGGGTGCATATGCGCAAGGAAGGATTCCCAGCTCAGAGGCGTTCAAAGCTACAACCTAGAGGAGATGGTCCCTTCCAAGTTCTAGCACGAATTAATGACAATGCTTATAAGTTGGACCTTCCTGGTGAGTATAATGTGAGTGCAACATTTAACATTTCTGACCTTTCCCCTTTTGATGTAGGTGATGATTCGAGGACGAATCCTTTTGAGGAGGGGGGAATGATGAGAACCGTGGAGATGATGGGTGGAAGGCTTCAAAGGATGCAAAAAGTCCATCACACATTAAAGAAGGCCCAATGACACAAGCTAGAGTTTCAATTGATACAAGAGGTCCATTGCACATTCCAGAAGGCCCAATAAGACGAGCTAGAGATTCAATGGATGCAAGAGGTTCATTGCACATTCCAGAAGGCCCAATAACACGAGCTAGAGCCAGAAAGATAAAAGAAGCACTAAACGGGCTGATTCTGGACATTCAGGCCAACCATGCTTCAAATGGTGCGAATTCAAGTTTTAAAGAGAGCTCAGGCCTAGTTAATATAATTGGACTACTTAATGGGTCAAACTAAGTGATAGCATTCACTCCTAAATAAGAGTTCATTGTATGTGCTGGAATTAATCCGAAATTCCTCCAAAATACAGATTTCTCCTAAATAGGAACTTTGCCTCTTTAGGTTTACTATCTAAGCCTATAAATAGGCATCCCTTGTAAGTTTAAGAAATCAGACAACTTTGAGTGAAATAAACAGTAAGGGTTTTTCTCCCTCGGTTCTTTTAAGAGCTGAAGAACTTATCAAGAGATAATTCTTCTTGTGGCGTTCAAATCGACTTATCACTCCCAACTCCTTCCCTTTCTGGAGTGTGGCGTCCATATCCATCTTGAATACTCTAAGTTCGTGTTCCTTCGAATATTGGGTTTAGGGTTTGTTTTATTCAACTCTGATTTAGCTTTTCTGATTGTTCTTTGATTCATTATGTGTGTTGGGTCCCTAAATCACGTCTTTTTTGGGTTTTCCGCATCACCCTTAAACATAATTGTTTAATGGTCTGTCTTTATCCCAATATCCTCGGAAGTTTTTTTGCCTTAATTTTGAAAGATCTCGGCAACTATTGATAGGTAAACAGACGATGAGTTGATATGATGAAGAACCTTTACACACTTAAATCTGGCGAAATTGAAAATATTATTGTTCTTGTTTTTGCACGGATTAGACATAAGAAAGGAAAAACTCGTAAAAGTACTAAAAGTAAACCGAGTCTTTCTACCTGGACGCATGAAGATTTTAATTTGTATAAAGGCGACAAATTTGCTGAAAAATTTTCAAATTTTGTGAGGTCACTAGTATTTTCCGAAGGGCAACGGCAATTGATGAATTATTGATTTTTTGCTATTTTTGTTTTTGCCAAAGGTCGAACACTAAATTCCAAAATTCCCATAAAATCGAAAGGAGTTTGTTAGGATCTAGCCTAACTAAAGCTTGAGGCCATACTAATAAGAGGTGTTGAGTCAAGCCATAAGATTGGGTGGTCTTGTGACCGTTATTGCTGTTGGGGGTACCTCTAGCAATATAAAAAGGAAGAATGATTACAAAACAAGTATGTCAATTCGTAATGGAATGTCAATTTTGATTTTCTCTCTCTTATCTCACTGTCTCTCTCCCTTTCCTTCTCTCTCTATTCTCTTCTCCCCTTTTGCTCCTCTACTCTACCTCGTTTTTATGTTCTCTCCACTCTGTACCGGACAATCGTTACACTTGGTATCAGACCACCGAACGCGCCGTGTTCTTCATTCCATTCTGGCTAAGAAAAAAGGGGTGCCGATGACTGAAAATACTAGACTCTGAACGATTGAAGAACAAGTGAAGAAACATGATTAACAGATTTAGGAAGTACTTGAGAAATTACACTCCCTAGAGTAGCTTCCCCTGCAGATGGACAACTTCCACTCAAAAATTTAGGTAACACTCTAGCAATTGCAGGAAAGCTTCCATTTCGAGACTCAGAAGTCATTAAGGCAGATTATAGAAACATTGCAAGCCACACAAACTAAGCCAAAAGGTGCTATCACGGAAACACCCTTCATGGGGTTTGCTAGAGGAATCTTATCATTGCCATGAATTCAGACTATGGATTCTGGTGAAAGTAGCTTCAAAGGCACTCAAGCCACTTATCGTAGCACCACACCCGCTCTGAAGTCATCGAAAATCAAGCTTCAACGCTTTGAAGGTGAGGAGCCACGTGGGTGGCTCCGTAAGTGCGATCGTTTCTTTCTATGTACATCATTGTGGAGGAATCCAAGCTGGAAATGATTGCCATGTACCTCGACGGCAAGGCAGATGTGTGGTTCTAGGGATGGGTCTTAGCAAAACACACAACTTGGGCCATCTTCCAAACCGACTCATGTCTTCGTTTTAGAGATCCTTCACTTCCAGATGCAATTGAGGAGATGTACAAGCTGTGACAAACTAGAATGGTGAGGGAATACCAAGAATAATTCACAGCGTTGCACTCGCTATTATTGGCAGGAAACCCGGCATTGGAGGGGACCTTCTTCATTTCTAGTTTCTTAAGTGGGTTGAGCGATGAAATTTGACCTATTGTGAAAATCATGAAACCCAATACACTAGAGGAGGTTTATGAGATTGCATCCCTACAAGAGGTGGCAATAAAAGCCGCAGTAAAGGCGACGACGAAGAAAGCACAGAGTGGTGAAACCCACAATCCATATGCATTCCGTTACCTACTAGACGACCAAGACCACCTCAACTTTCTCCAAGCTGTACAGTGGATGAGCGATTGCTATCGCTGTGGGAAAAAATTAACTTACAGGCATCAATGTTAGAAAAAATGACAATTGATCGAGGGTCATAAAAGCCAGGAAGGCAAGGAAGGAACAATTGAGAAGCAGTCAACCAAGAAGGCAACAGAAGAAAAATCTGGCAAGATTTCAATAAACGCCATTACAAGGAATTAGGATCAAATTACCCCTAACTTGTTAGGATTTGTTGGCCAGAGGCAGTTGATCATACTGTTTGATATCTGGAGTACCCATAGTTTCTTGGACAATAGGATATCCAGGTTGGTGGACTACGAGATACAAACCATCGTGCTGATGGTGGTAAAAGTAGCGAACAGGGAAACTTTTCCTTGCTGGGAAAGATGTCAGACTCAGAAGATCGAGCAGTAGATTCAGGAGATGTTGGACTCGCAACTAATTCGGAATAGTAACAACCGTTCTGCATCGTTGGTATTACCGGTCAAAATGAAGGATGGATAGTAGAAGTTCTGCGTCGACTACCGATACCCCAACACCATAAAAATCAAGGATAAATTTTTTATTCCCATAATTGACGACTTATTGGATGAGTTGTAGGGCTTGAGGGTTTTTTCAAAGCTCAATTTAAGAGCAAGTTACCATCAGATCTGTGTCAAGGAGAAAGACGCGGCGAAAATGACCTTTTGGACACTCCACGGAGATTACAAGTTCAAGGTCCCGTCGTTTGGCTTGACAAATGCTTCGACAATCTTCCAATAGCTGATGAATCATATTTTTGCCTTTGTTCTATGCAAATTTATTCCGGTGTTCTACAACAGCATCTGAATGTACAACCCAGACATGAATCACCACATGGAACACTTGACTCAGGTACTGACTATTGCGACAACATTAGCTATATACGACAACGATTTAAGTGTTTATTCGAGTAATCACAAGTCGAGTATCTGGAGTTTGTGTATCAAAGAAGGGTCTCGCTATTGATCTTTCTAAAATTGTAGCAATGAGCTCCTGGCTAGTTCTTACTACACTTAAAAGCCAAAGGATTCTTTGAGCTAACCAGGTATTATCGCAAATTCATTCGACACTATGGAATTATTAGTAAGTTGCTCACTAACTTGTTGAAGAAGGATAGTTTTCTGTGAAGTTAGGCAGCATATGAGACTTTTGAGCAACTAAAGGCTGCAATGTGCCAAGCTCCTGTCCTAGCCTTACAAGGCTTCACCAAGACCTTTTTCATTGAGATGAATGCTTGTGATGCAGAATGAACACTCGGTGACCTATCTTAGTAAGACTTTTAGTACCAGGAGTAGGGGTTTGTCCATTTACAAGAAAGAATTGCTAGTCATCGTCATGGTTGTAACTTAGTGGTGACATTACATAGAAGGACATCAAATTCAGCATCTGGATGGATCACGAAAGAATTAAGCATCTTTTACAGCAACAATTGCACACTTATATGCAACAGAAAGGGAGCACTAAGTTACTTGGGCTTGATTACATAATCCACTATAAAAAGGGATGTAAGAATAGGATTGTAGACACCTTACCTAGGAAGAATGAAGGGAACTGTCTGACCATTACTGCAGTGGTGCCTAAGTGGTTAGAGGATATCAAGGAAAGTTATACGAGGGGTGAACTTATAGCAGAGGCCATTAAGATAGCTATGAGAATAGACAATGCTCAGTCCAGGTTCACTTACCAGATGGGATTATTATGGAAGAAAGACAAATTTTTGATGGGCAGTCATAAGAACTTGCGTTAATCAACTGATTACGATGATGCATGATTCAGCAGTGGGAGTCATTCAGGCGGACGGGCAACCTACAAGAGGCTGAAACAACACTTTCACTGACCAAGTGTGAAGAAAACGGTAAAGCATTGGGTGTAAGCTTGTGACATCTGCCAAACAGAGAACGTGCCTTACCAATGACTGCTCTAGCCTCTCCTCATCCCATAATAAGCTTGGCATCACGTCACTATAGATTTTATAAAAGGATTACTAGTTTTAGAAGGAAAGGTGTAATTATGGTGGTCAAAAATCGATTTACCTATTGGGCTCGTTGGTCACGTACATGGATATATAATTCAAAATTTTTTATTTTATTTTAGTAATTTTTGGGTTACAATCTAAAATAATTAAAATAAATATAAATATTCATTTTGGTTCGAAAATCTAGCCAACCAATTGTAAGAGAAAAAGAGGGAGGCCAATTGTAAGAGAAAAAGAGGGAGATTGCTGAAAGAGAGAAAAGAAAAAACAAGTTTTTAATTTTATATTTGGAAAGGATCAATTTAAAATTTAGATAATTAATAAAAAACATTTAATTTTTAATTATAAATGGTGGAAATTGTATTTCATATACAGTAAGTTCAGCTTCCTTTTAATTTTGATAGGTTAATACTTTGAACAATTTTTTGTATGTAATTTTAATAAATCGTATAATTAGAGGATTTTTTATAGTCCAATCAAGCTAATTTTTTATTAGTTGTTGAAAGATACATATATTTTTTTTTGTAGACAATTGGATTATATTTTTGTGATCCATAAGGGCAAATTTTCTATTAGAACTGAGATCTCTTAATTTTGATAATTTTCTACTCTCTTATCTATGGTAGAGTTGGTAAACTATGTGAATGAATATTGACCCGTAATCTAACTGAACTAAAATTTGGATAACTGGTAAAGGACATTTGGGAGTTCATTTTGAATGGTTGGATTATTATTTTAAAGTCTACTTATTGAGTTATAGTTGATAGTATGTAACTAGTTTGTTTTACTCAACTCATTATTCTTTTTTTTAATTTAAATTGAATTTTGTTTAATTTGTTTGATGTAATTAAGGTTGTATACCTCTATGATACTCACTTAATTATAGTGGAGTTGATTTCTAACTTAGAGTGTCCCATGGTTTTTCCCCTTTTTGATTTAGAGGGATTTTCCATATAAAAATTAGTATGTTCTCTTGCGTAATTTATTTAGATTGTTATTTTGTTATTCAATAATCTCCTCATAAGTTCAAACAAGTGAAAGAAGTTTTTTGAGTTATTTATACTTTGTTTCCCCCTTCTCTAATAAGAGTGATATCAAAGTCGGGTTAGTGTATTTGGCTCATTTGAACAATGAAGTTGAATGTAAATAAATTGGTTTGTTTGAATGACACGAATTATTATATATGGAGGAGTAAAATGAAAGATCTCCTATTTGTAAAGAAATTGTATCTATTAGTATTTGCTATTATAAAATCTGAGTATAAAATTGATGAATAATGAGAATTTGAGTATGAACAAATTTGTGGTTTTATACAGCAATTTGTTGATAATAATGTTTATAATTACATTTGCAATGAGACACATGCACAAACTTTATGAAACAAACTTAGGATTTTATATGCTTCAAAGTCTGGTAATAACAAGTTTTTCTTGTTAAGGAAAATGATACAGTTGAGATATAATGAAGGAAGTTTAGTTGCTAACCACTTGAATAAGTTTTAAGGTCTCATTGATCAATTATCAAACATGGGTATTAAGTTTGATAACAAGGTTTTTGGGCTATGGTTACTTGCTACCTTACTTGATTCTTGAGAGACTTTTCAAATCTCTTTCACTAATTCTACCTCCAATGGTCTTTTATCATTGAAACTTGTAAATAGTGGTGTGTTGAATGAGGAGATGAGAAGAAAATCTTAGGATTCATCATCATCTAAATCAAAGGTTTTAATTACTGAAAATAATGGGAGAAGTCAAGAAAAAGGGAATGGTAAAAAGTGTAAAAAAGTCGGAGCAAGTCAAGATCTAAGTACAAGAATGTTCAGTGTCATTATTGCAGAAAAATGGTCATATTCAGAAAAAATGCTATAAGTGGAAGAAAGAAAATAAAGACAACAGTGATAAACACAAGAAGAAGAATGTGAGTGATGATCGCATTACTACTGTATCCACTTCTAGTACTGGTGACCTTAAGGGCAGTTTCACAATGATTGGTGAGAAAATGGAAAGGATGATAAAAAAATTGAGGCTGAATGAGGCAATAGTTTGAAGAGCATGGGGCAATTAAATAATGAATCATAAACCTTTTACTTTAAGGTCCATTCCAATTTGACTAAAAATAACTCTTAAACTTAATAATAAATGTATTCAAAATTAACATGGACGAATGCAAAATATTAGGTCCTGATTTAAACTTCAGTTAAATAATAAAAGAAAAGTGAAAAGGAACAAGTATTATGTCATTTGACAACTTTCCTATGACAACCTTAACCAGGCTTAAACAAAATCTGAAGTAAAGAATAACTAAAATGCTAGAATTCTCAAACCATTGGTAAAGTTGCCTTTCTCATGAGATTGATTAGGTCATAGATAATGGTGCTTCTCTTTATGTTACTTCAAGAATGAAATTCTTTACAACATATACTCCTGGTGATTTTGGAGTTTTGAAGATAGGTAATAACGACTTAGTAGAGTCATTGACATTGGTAATATTTGCTTAAAGACTAGCAATGGAGTACAACTGATATTAAGGGATGTTAGACATGTCATTAATATTCGTTTAAATTTGATTTCAACGGGAAAGTTAGACGATGAAGGTTTTTGTAGTACATTCGATGATGACTAGTGAAAGCTTACTAGAGGTTCCCTAGTTGTAGCGTGAAATAGGAAATACTTCAATTATATCTTATGCAAACTCTTATCTTCAAAGATGTTGTAAATGCAGTAGAGAATAATAATTTTATTGAATTATGGCAGAAGTGACTTAGTCACATGAGTGAAAAGGGGATGAATTGTTTGACAAGAAAGAACTAACTTCTAGACATGAAGAGTGCAGTTTTAAAAAAAATGTCTTTATTGTTTTGCTAGGAAATAGAATAGAGTTACATTTAAGAGTCACTCACTTTCAAGAAAATCATAGTTACTTGAATTGGTGCATTCTGATATATGTGGTCCTTTGAAGGTACACTCAATTGGTAGTACCTTTTATTTTGTGACTTTTATTGATGATCACTCAAGGAAGCTTTGGGTTTATACTTTGATAACTAAAGATCAAGTTTTTAATGTATTTAAACAATTTCATGTCTTTGTTAAGAAATAAATTGGTAAGAAGCTGAAATATATCACTGATAATGGTGGTGAGTACAGTGGTCCATTTAATGAGTATTGTAAAAAATATGTGATCAAACATTAGAGGACACCTCCTAAGTCGCCACAATTGAATGGTTTAACAAAAAGGATGAACAGAACGCTGATTAAAAGGGTCAAATGTCTTCTCTCAAATGCAAAATTTCCTAGATCCTTCTAGGGTAAAACCTTGAATACAATGACACAAGTAATTAATCTGTCTCCTAGTGTTTCGTGACAAGGTGATGTTTCGAACAGAGTTTGATTTGGTAAGGTCTCTTATAACCATTTACGAGTTTTTGGCTATAAAACTTTTGTTCATATCCTTAAAGATGAAAAAGTAAAGTTAGATGTGAAAACTTAACAATGTATCTTTCTTAGTTATGGTGAAGATGACTTCAGGTACCATTTATATAATTTGATTGAAAAAAAGCTTATAAGGAGTAAAGATGTTATGTTCATTGAGGATCAAAATATTGAAAATATTAAGAAGTCAACTCCTTAGGTTAATGATAATCCTATTGATATTATTCTACTTCCTCAGACACCTTTAAGTAATTCGGTTAATGTTCATAGCGATGTTCAAGAACGTGATGAGAATATTCAACAGGATCATAATATGTAGAGTGTAACTGATATTGATACTCTTATAGAAGATGATCTATACACTCTTCATTTTAGCCACGGAGGTCTCATAGAATTCTAATGCCTTTTACTTGGTACTCTTCTAATGAGTTTGTGATGTTAACTGATAGGGGAGAACTTGAGTGTTCTAAAAAAGCAATTGAAAGTGAGCACATGCAACACTAGATAAATTCCATGATATATGAGATGAAATCCTTATATGATAACTTTACTTATGAGTTAGAAAAGTTACCTACAAGTAAAAGGACTTTGAAGAATCAGTGGATTTACAAAATAAAGTAAGAAGAAAATACTTCACGTCCACGATATAAAGTCAAATTGGTTGTCAAGGGCAATCAGGAACAAGGCATCGACTTTGAAGAGATCTTTTCACTGATGGTGAAAATGTCTTTTATTCGAGTTATATTGAGTTTGGCTACTAGGCAGGACTTAAAGATCGAGCAGATTGATGTGAAAATAGCTTTTCTCCATGGTGACTTAGAAGAAGAAATTTATATGGAACAACCATAGGGTTTTGAGGTAAAAGGAGAAAATGATTATATGTGCAAGCTGAAGAAAAGTTTGAAACAAGTTTCGAGACAATGGTATGAGAAATTTGAGTTTGTTATGAGGGAGCAAGGCTATAAAAAGACTATTTATGATCATTATACTTTTGCTCAAAGATTCACCAATGATGATTTCAACATTTTATTAGTTTATGTTAATGATATGCTTATTATTAGTCATAAGGTTTCTAGAATTGACAAATTAAAGTAAGAGTTGAGCAAGTACTTTGCCATAAAAGACTTAGAAAGGACTTGAGATCAATAAAGAAGATCCTCGACTTATCAATCACTCGGGATAAGAAAAAGAAAATGTTGTATCTATCCCAAAAGTAATAAATTGAAAGGATACTTCAGAGGTTTAACATAGATAAGGTTAAAGTAATGAGCACTCCTCTTGTTATATACTTTAAATTATTCATTAACTAATGTCCTTCCACAGAAAAAGAGAAGGAAGAGATGGAAAAAGTTCATTTTGCAACAGTTGTGGGCAGTTTGATGTATACAATAGTGTACACAAGGCCTGATATAGTTCATGCAGTTGGTACAATTAATTGATTCCTTTTAAATCCCAATAAAAAGCATTATAATGTAGTAAAGTGGATAATGAGATATTTGTGAGGTTTTACTGATTTGAGACTTTGTTTTGGGAGTGATAAATCTATTCTTACTAGATTCATAGATTCAGATATAGTAAGTAATATTGACTTCAAAAAGTTTACTTCAGATTATATGATTACTTTTGTAGGGGGAGCAGTAAGTTGGCAATTTCAATTGCAAAAGTGTGTTGCATTGTCCACTACAGAGGCAAGATAGATGAATCTTGATGATAATGTTGCTGATATGATGACAAAGGTATTGTCAAAATGGAAATTTAAGTTGTATTGTGCATTGATCGAGATAGCCAATATCTCCACATAGTTGAGAGAGAGAGAATTGTTGGGCTTATTGGTCTTTTCCTATATTTATATAACTCAAAGTCTTTTATTTTATTTTAGTATTTTTGGGGTGTTATAACCCAAAATAATTAAAATCAGTATAAATACCCATTTTGGCTAGAAAACTTGGCCAATTGATTATGAGAGAAAAAAAAAAGCTGCCAAAAAAGAGAGAAAATGAGGGAGGTTGCTGAAAGAGAAGAAGAAAAAAATAGTATTCTATAATTTTACCTTTAGAAAGGATATCAGTGTCAGATCAAGTTAAAATTTGGATAGTTGATAAAGGACATTTGGTTTTTAATTTTGAACGGTTGAGATTGTATTTCAAGTATAGTAAGTTTTACTTCTCTTTAATTTTCATAGGTCTATACTTTGAGCGATTTTCTGCATGTAGTTTTGATCAATAATATAATTAGATGATTGTTTGTGGTCCGATTAAATTGATTTTTTGTCAATAGTTAAAGGATACATATATTTTCTTTATAGATAGTTGGATTGTATTTTTGTAATTTACAAGGATAAATTTTCCATTAGAACTAAGGTATTTTAATTCTGATAACTTTTTACCTTTTTATTTATGGTAAAATTAATAAATCATATGAATGAATATTAACTTGTGATTCGACTAAACTGAAATTTGAACAATTGATAAGGAATATCTAAGGGTTCATTTGAATAGTTAGATTATTGCATTGAAGTTTATTGTTAACTTATAGTTGACAATATATAATTAGTCTATTATACTTAATCCATTAGTTTTTTTTTTAATTTAAATTAAATTTTATTTAACTTATTTGACATACTTGAGATTATATATTTTTATTATATTCACTTGATTATAATAAAATTTATATAATAAAATTTATCTCTAAATTAAAATATCTCGTAACTTTTCTCTTTTTTTATTTAGAGAGATTTTTTATGTAAAATTGAATGTATTTTTGTAATTTATTTAGATTATTATTTTTATTATTTAATTATTTTTTTACATGTTGTTTAAATACGTGAGAAAAATTTTATAAGTTATTTATATTCCACGCCTTCTCCCATCAAATTTACCGGGCTTGCCCACTTCCTAGGATCGAAGCACCCCTTCACAACCTTTGGCGTTCTTAGATTGTTTTTTGAACAAGTCTTCGGGCTCCATGGAATGCCCCACACCATCGTTTTAGATCGCAATAGAATCTTTACAAGCCAATTTTGGTAAGAGATATTCAAATTGGAAGGAACAAAGCTGCACCTTAGCATTGCCTACCATCCACAGCTACATGGTCAGTCAGAGAGATTAAATCATTGTGTCGAGAACTACCTCTGATGTTTATGCTCCCTATGGCCCTGTTATTGTACCGATGGCTGCTATTGGCTGAATAGTGGTACAACACCTCCTACCATTCAGCGATTAATATGACGCCATTTGAAGTATTGTATGACTACACGAGGATGACTTTACTGGCTCAATTCTTTAAGGAAAGGTAGGTGTTGTTAATGCTCTTTAAAGAACAACTACAAAGATCCTAACAAGAGGATGAAATTTTATGCCGACAAGAAAGGGACGGAAAGGACCTTCGAGGTAGGGGATTAGGTCTTCTTTAAACTGCAGCCTTACAAGTAAACCTCTATTGCTGTTCACAGTAACCTTAAGTTGGCGTCAAAGTTTTACGGGTCATTAATGTAATCGAAAAGGTGGGTTTGGTTGCTTATAGGCTGCAATTGCCCAAGGAAAATGACATACACTTAAGTCTTCCACATTTCGCTACTCAAAAAGTCAGTGAAATCTAGAGCTATAGAATCACAGCAGCTTCCTCTAGTAAGTGAAAATAGTCAGCTCAAGATGGAACCTGTTGCTGTCTTAGGACGACCAATGGTGCAAAGGAAGAATATAACAGCAACCCAGGGATTGATTTATTGGACTAATATGCCGCCAGAGGAGGCTACTTGAAGGATTTTCTATTTATCTAACCACAATTTTTAGATTTCAACTTCTACTGACTCTCGAGGACAAGGTTCTTGAAGAAAAAAAATTGTTGGAATCTGGCCCAACTAAGGCTCGAGGCCGTACTAAATAAGGAGATGCCGGTTGAGTCTAGCCAAAGGAATGAGCGGTCGTTTGACTATCATTACTGTTGGGGTACCTCTATTATTTTGGAAATTCATAACCATGAGTTCTAGAATTAGCATAAAAGGAAGGAATCATCCCGAAAATTGTTATATCAATTCGTTACAGAATACTCATTATGATTTTCTCTCTCGTTTGACTCTCTCTCTCTCTCTCTCTCTCATTTCTCTTCTCTTTCTCTTTTCTCCTCTCCTGCTCCTCTGCTATACCCTGTTTTCTGTTCTTTCTACTCTGTACTGGACGACCGTTACAGAGCTCATTCTCCTCTTCCCCAGGGTTTCAGTAGGTTCCGCTGAAGATCGATCTACAGAAGATAATACATACAGAGGGGAAGAACAGGGGCCCGATGTCTGGTCTGCATCGATCCTCCAGCGCTCCATCGAAGAGCGGTGGCCTCCCTCCTCAAGAACTCCTCGACGATTTATGCAGGTCTCGTCCCCTTAAAAATCTCTCACTCCTTTTCTCCAGCAAAATACAGCTCCTGAGGGTAGGCATGGGGTGGGGTGGGGTGGGGTTGGGGGGAAGTGAACATCAGATTCGTTTAATGAATTTTGCAAGTGCTGGAAGTATTTTTCCTCTCAATAACTGTTTTATACTGTTACTTTTGTAGAATTACATTGCTCTTTGTTGTTGTATTGTATTTCTTCATGTAGTTTTGCTTCTAAAAGATGTTTTGATCATCCATCTCGTGCTTCAGTCGGTTTGTTCTCAACGTTCCAAAAGAAGATCAGCAGTCATTCGAGAGAATTCTGTTCCTTGTGGAGTATGCACATTGGTTCTACGAGGACAATTCTGTGGAAAAAAATCCATCATTGAAGTCACTTACTTTGAAGGAATTCACTTCCTTACGTATCCTTTACGGTTTCCGCTACTATCTGTGCCTGGGGAGGGTTTTTAGCTTATCTTCTCTTCGTCTGCTCTGTGTTATAGTTTCTTCATGTTTGTTGGTTTTAACATCTGCAGTATTTAACAGTTGTGACGTTCTAAAACCCTATGTTGCTCACATAGATAACATTTTTAAGGATTTCACTTCCTACAAGGTTCAAGTTCCTGTGACTGGAGCGATAATTTTGGATGAAACCTATGAAAGGGTGAGACCTCTTATAAGCAAATGCTTGAAATATTACTGGCTTCTTGTTCCTCCCTATTTGAAGATTTGGCATTGATTTGCAAAAACTTTCCATATAGAAGAATCTTTCTCCCATGTCCTTCCATGGCACAACCTTAATTCCAAATCTAGTTGGAGTTGCATACAGCTCTTTTCTTGATTCTTTATAGCGTAACAAGGTTCAAACATTTAACACTTGCCAGAATATTCTGACACTAAAATAAATGATTGTGATATCACTTTATTATCTTATTACCTTAATCATTGCTATTGACAGTGTTTGCTAGTGAAGGGATGGAAAGGGACGAGCTGGAGTTTTCCACGAGGCAAAAAGAACAAAGATGAGGAAGACCATGCATGTGCTATCCGAGAAGTAACCTTTGATTCTTGTGTAGTGCTGTACAAAGGGCTTGCATATCCTTATTACCACTTCTCTTGTCACTTTAGATTGGGTTTGAGACATCCAATTTTTGTTCAATATATTCCTTTTCTGCATTTTGATGGACTTGAAGAATGATGAAATTGATGTTATGCTTTGACCATGAAGCTCTTTATCCAATTAACTACCAGTTCCTTCTAAAGCATACAACCACACCCTTCATTCATGTTGTAATGAGTGTTTAATACTTCAAGGCAGCATTCATCTTATTACGGTCCATCTGCAACCCATAAATTGGCCATGGCAAGTTATTTAGCCAACCCTTGGTTGTGATGATGAAAGATACACTGTGGGGTCAGCTTTATCAGGATGTGATAGGCTGAGTCCTTGCATAAATACTAGACACACATGGACAAACTGATATAATAGATTTTGGAGCACCATCACCCCCAACCCCCTGTGCACCTGCCTGCCTGCTGGCGTCAACACTCAACATTTGTAATTGCTAACCCATTCATTCTATGTGTGGATTGCAGGTCCTAGAGGAAACTGGTTTTGATGTTTCTAAGCTTCTTGACAAAGAGGTATACATTGAAGAAATTTTTGGACAGCAGAGGGTGCGGCTCTACATAATTGGTGGAGTGAGAGATGATACTGCCTTTGCGCCACTTACAAAGAAGGAGATCAGTGTATGTTGCTACAAGTTACACAAATTCAGTTGGTCTGTTAACTTGCATGTTAATTTAATGTCTTCTTCTTACCTAAAATTATAGATTTTTCTGCAGGTCAACTAAAGTTTATATAGCTATCTGTTTTGTCTTGGGAAACTAACCACACAATGACATGGGCACTGTCATATAATCCATGCATGTAGTTGTAAATTGGCTGAAGCATCTTAGATGAAGTCACTGCTTTTCTTTTTAGCTACCCCATTTTGTTCGCATTTTCCTATCCCTGGCTCATCTGACTTCAGGCCCTTAAATCATTTTCTCGCCTTCATGCAAATAGAGGATCACCCTGAGGTTCTAATTAGCCTGTCGTCATTGTATATATATGAGATAGCAATGAATGTCAAAGCCTGATTGCTTATAGATCTTTTATGGCATCAAGATCACATGTTCCATTATCTGCTTACAGGAAATTGCATGGCACCGGCTTGATGAACTTCGACCAGCAAGTGATGATGTAATTTCCCGTGGGGCTACTGGCCTCAAGCTTTACATGGTTGCCCCTTTTTTATCGTGAGTACTCTTGTATGCTACGCTGGTAGTTTTTTGATGCTTCTAACATTAAATTGTATTGATAGATGAAATGTCTACATGCAGGTCTTTAAAATTGTGGATTTCAGCCCATCAACCTCCAGTAGCTCCAAGACCTGATATGTCTCTCAGAGGTTTCACTTCCTTTTCCCTAGTTATTAGTTAATGATTCTTACCATCAAGTAGATGTTACAAATGCCAGAGGTTGAAGAGTGAACAATAAGACAAGGTTTTAAAAGGGAGTGTGGAGGGCAAATAACAAGGATAATTACTTCCTCATTGGTAACCAGTTAACAAGGTCATCCTGCACATTCCTTTTGTAATATGTTTGAGCCCAAGTTTGATCTCTGTGAGAAGATTTGGTGCCCTGAGGTTGATTGTAGGATGTCCTTACTAAGAAGAGTGATTTACATCTAATTTAGAATGTGTTGGAGTATAATATGTGATTTATATGCTGGTTTCACCTAACAACTAAAGTTTTCTGATAGAATGGTCTCTTGATAGAATGCATTTAGATTTGAACTTGTATTTGCCTTAAAAATGATAACTCTTTTCATTATGAGTAGCAACTCTGGAATTGGACCAATGTTTTCCTATTCATTTGAACCACCGAATCCAGATTGGTGGTGGAGTAATGGGTTTGGAAAAATGGAACCTTACTTACTCACTTGGGAGGAGATTATAATGGTAAAGCTGGTATATACATATTTAATGATATCTGTATTACTCCATTGTCATTTGATGGAAGCTGCCAAGTGTGCTAGTATTTTTGTTTGCTTCTTTTCCTGACAATTTCTGTTTTGTTTGCATCAAGGTATGTGTGTGTGGAAAGCAAAGAACACGTCTTTAGGGACCAGTGCCACAGTAACAGATAGCCAATCAACCAAAAATGCCTCTGACTCTCATCTTACTGACACGGTCCCTAGTAACAGCTTCAGGAATTTTAGATTTGATATGGCTGCAATCTGGCAAGCAATGGAAGCTGGGTTTTCTGCCTAGCACTCAAGTTTTAGGACTTATTGTAGATTCTCTATGCTCAGGCGGCTGGTTTAGTACCTGCCACCCAACATCAACATCAGCTTTATTGCCAAGTTGTTAGATTGGTATATCTTTCAGTGTCAGGATTCAGATTTTGGGTGTATGTATATCCTATACAGAAGCCTCTTAGTGATAAGGGGGTGCAAGTGCCATTCTGCATATACTGGGGAGTTCAGTCCAATGGCAGTAAAAGCCATATGATCCATATTTTCAATGGCTGTGGTTATTGCTTACATGAATGGCATTTTAGTCTTATAGAAGGCGATCAACATCTTGTTCTCCTGGTTTCCCACTTCTGGTGCACTATTGAGGGTTAGGGATGGGAATCGTCTATGCATCTTTTGCATTCTTACTCGGAATGCATTTCTATACAAACTGACTTCTATTTAAAATTTCATGATTTGATTGTTGCATAGAGCATTTATATTTTGTTCAAAAATTTGCGGTTCTTGTCCCATTGTCTACATACTCTACAGGTAGTGTTGTGGTAAGCTCTCTCTCTCTCTCTCAGCCTTTGCAGTTTTATACAATGTATTTTTTAGTAGATGAATTGATACAATGTAGTTGATGTTCAATCTACTTGTATTTTGGAGCAACTGGTTCTCTCTCGTTCTGGGTTTGGTGTCATCCTCTCCTTGTCAAAACCTTTAGTGTCTTTTGGTTTTCATTGTGTTTTATTGCAAACCAACTTTTTTAATCTGTGCATAGGAATGGTATAAACATTGATTTTAGTAAAAAGATAATAATGTTTAAGTTTCGTACTTTTAATTTAAAGAAAAAATGATTGGCAAGGAAAATTGAGTTCCATTTTGTAGTAAACTCGATCAACCGGTAAGTGTTAAAATGTGGTATTAATTCATCATTGATTCGTAACTTATTCCACTCTGTTGATAATTTATGTTAGAAGGTTTTTCACATTATTATTCATAAGCGAAATAAAAGACCAAACGAAGAAAAATCTTCTCGAAAAATTTAGTCATGCGGTGTTAACTTGGTTTCTTTTTTCTGTAAATAGTCTAATTGATGAATCAGTTTAATTGATCACAAAACCTATTTTTAAGCATGTAGGTACACTCATTAAGAATTTGAAAGACCCGAGATCACTATGTATCCGAAAAATAAAAAATAAAAATAAAATTATATATATATATAGAAGTTTGTAATCAGTATCAAAGATAAAAAGAGATATAAGCATTTATTTAAGGTTATTATCAAAATTAATTAAAACTATATAAAGGTCTCTGAAATATGTAAAATATTAATTGAAATTTACATACCTATTTGAGTTGAATTGCGAAATTGACTTCAAAATTACATTCTACAGCATAAGGTTGAACGGGTGAGGAGAAGAAAGCAATTTGCAAAAATTTGAGCATTTTTTCAGAGTATGGTGGAAGCAATGGCTTTAATGTATATAGATATTCAATGTAAGCACAATATGTTAGTGATCTTGCTATATGAAAAATTATAAGAATTATGAATTCTAAGGAACTCAAATATTAGACATGAAAATCTAATTGGCTCTCCAAAAGTCAATTCCATTCGCAAAATGATTCTGAGTTAGTAGCCAAGGGTTCTAAATTACTCAAATGTTTGATTTGATATGGCTTTTCACATATTCTAGGATACCAAAGGACTATGCCACCAAAAAATTTATGCAAAAGCAAAAGTTAAGTCGCATCCTTTGGTTGGTGAATGTAATTTCCGTGGATTGGATAAAGAATTGGACAAAGAAGAGTTGCTGTCATGTAGTAAAGTACGAGTTTTGCATCCTTAAATGTGGAGGCTTTACACCCTTTTAATGTTTTTCTTGTCATTCTTCGCGTTGCCTGTTTATTGTCATTGCCAATTGGCAGTTGAACATTAAATTTCTTGAATGTCCTCGCGTTATATTTATTGCCATTTAGTGCCCAATTATTCATTAACCCCACATCATGAGATGGACTGTTTTGCCAACTTGCTTGAATCTTGATAAAAGGGCGATGGGAAACTCTTCATATACTACAATAAAATTATTATTCATATCTCTTAAATTAATTCAATTATTGTTATTATTATTATTTGTCAAATGGACAAAACGACAATTCATTCATTTATTTATTTTTATGCAAAACACTTCAAAAATACCCCAAATGATTAAAAAACTATACTACATGGCATCCTTATGCCATATGATTAATATACATAAATAGATTATATCTTTATACTTTGATGTTTTAATCATAAATTTAAATAAGATTTAATTAATTTATTTTTATTTTATTTTTAAGTTTTTAAATATAAATTTGTTTTCCTACTTTTGATAACTTTTCTAGATTAGTTTTAGTTTTTTTACCTCTATAGTTTCTATGGTTTTGTCTACTTAAAAGAGGAAGAAAAATACTTTTGATGTTACAAATTAGTAGAACTAATTTTGTTATTCATACTACCTACATATATTATTGTATTATTATTTTAAGTTGAAAGGGTTTTATAAGAAAATTAGATGGAAAAAAAAAAAGTAAATTGTTTTCAATCACAAATGTTACTTGCCTATAATGACTAATTGTGTCTTTGAAACAAATGCAAACCTATACAAACTAAGATCCATGTACTCAACAGGCAGTTAAACTAACAAATCGATGCGACAAAGAAAAAGCTTTAGTGATAAATTGTGATCCAGATGGAAAATCCATCTCTCATATCAAAATCCAGGTTTATCAACTTCGATTCCTCTCTAACCGGTTATGAATAAATTTATTGTGTGGTTGCAGAAGAGAGACTATGAGAGAAAGTTCGTGCTTCATGGAAATGTTGTTTCTGTATTCAAGTTTGGTAGCCAAGAAATCAAGTTGCATTTGCCATATGTCGCAGAAGATTTAAGTTTCTGTTTCTCGGGACAAAAGTATTGCATTTATAGAAGATTTAGGTTTCTGTTTCGTGGGGCGACACATATAATAATGTTACTCCATAAACAAAATTGTATTGCTAATTAGTTTATTTCTCAAGGAGAAGGATCTTATTAAAGTTGAAGAAGATTATATTAGTAGAGGAAGCAAATTGAGACCAAAAGATGCCTTTGGAGTCTAACCTCAGGCAACTAATTGAAGCTCACAAAGAAATATCAAGTCCTTGTTCTTCCTCCAAGCAAATCCAACTTTGGGCAATCTTATCTAACAAATTGCTTCCTTTAATTAACATCAGTGTCTTCATAATCAAATTGAATCAGTCAGACTGATTTAATTGTAAATTAATAAAATTACTGATTTAATTTGGTTTGAAAAATCTAATAACACTTAAACGACTCAAAAAATTGGCAAAACTCAAAAAAATCAGTTGAGATCAACCAAAAAAGTGGTCAAGTTTGTAATTATCTTTTACTTTAAATATCAAAAATTATTATTTAATCCAAAAATTTTATTTAAATTATTATTAAATCTTAAATTTTATTTAAATTTACAATTGAATTATAAATATTATTTAAATCTCTAATATAACCACTAAAACTAAAAAATTATAATATAATCAAGTTTTTTTTTTTATATTTTTTATCAAAACATTTAAATTTAACCATTTAATTTTTTTTACTTATAAATATATATTTATTATTAAATAGTAGTTCTATTAATTTAGATTTTAGTTAAATAAATTAATTTGATTAAATTTTAAACTTTTTGACTTTTTTACTTCAACCGATTTGGTTTTCAAAATATTAATTGACATACATGAATACATCCACCAAATTTATAGAGACAGAGACAAGAAAAGAAAAAAACTGGGAAAAAATTTATATAATGGCGTGCATGGGCTCGAGAAAGTTTTCTCGAATTATAGAACGAAGAAACTCTTGGCCTTTTATGGTTGTTCCCCCTTTTTGTGTTCCATAAAAAAAATAAAAACAGATAAGAAAAGAAAAGAAAAGAAAAGAAAACACCTCCTAATTGAGGAGCTATATGAGAACCTGCTAATTCACTCCATTCACAAATACTATAAATAATGCCTTGTATCATTTTTATATCCGTGTCTGAATTGTGCTTATAAAATTAATTCTTACGTGAGCCACTCTCTATAGAGATCAATTAGCATCGAAGATAGTTCCACAGTTAAAAACTTAGTGATCAACAAACATGTAATACCCCCGGCCCTCTACTTGATAAGTCTAATTAGTGACAATGTGCCAATTTTGAAGGACCGTAGCAACACTGAGCACATATAAAAAACATAGACCCAGAAAAGAAACAAAAGAAGAAATTAACCAAAGGTTGCACCCAAAAAAATTATTTGAATTCAATACTCAAAGAGGTTTCTATGTTGTCCACTATGTAAAGAGCACTTATTTGCCTTTACAAGACACAGTTGCCCACTTCTACAACATGAAAGGTGGCATATCGTGGATGTGCACTTTGACTAATGACTTTCTAAAATGAATTTGTTCAATGCTAGAAAGCCAAACTATTGGTAAGAAAATGTAATAATTTATAGATATTCTCCTCCCTCTCTTAGTTTAATTTACAAGCACACAGAGTTCTCCACATGTGTGTAAGCAGAAATTCCTAAGTGCTGGATCTTCTTGATTCAATTCAAGATCATATAGATGTGCAGTCTCATATGCGCAATTAATGAACATCACAACAAATGTAAGCTCTAAAATACAAAGCTCGTGCAATATGGGATGATAAAGGAATGGAAAGAACATAAATTCAAAAGTACCTGTAGATGTGCTTTGATCGCTCTAGCAACATGAATTGGAAGATCGAAGGTAGCACAGCCCCGAGAATATACATTCCCGTCCTCAAGAGGAGAAAGAATTCTGACGTTTTCTCGCAGACAATGCTGAAGAAACAAAATCCAGCACACATATATTTGTGCATATTCCAACCACCAATATCCACAAAATTGCAATTTGTCACAGGGCAAATGACAGTAGAACTAACCTCGCAAGTGTTGGAGGAAAGCCAGAGCCTGAATTGATGAGTTAGCCACATTTGATGATCTGAAAGCAAGTACATGAGAGAAAGGAAAAAGAAACGTTGAATTGAAGAGTTTAGTATCAGAGTGTTAGATCTTGTGAAAATTTTTGATTACAGACTACCTAAGAAGACAAAAATGGTGGTAACCTTGGATCCAAGAATGGCAATAGAGAAGGAAGATGCAGTGTGGCGACTCAAGGGACAGTATACCAGTTTGTATGAAAACAACGCTGCTCTTAAGCAATTGGTAGGGCTCTTATGTCAAAGATTCACCAAATTCCTTGATTAAGGTAAGACAGTGAAACCTCTTCTTACTAACGCAAATTCCATACCAGTGACGTTATCAAGTGGTCAGCATGATCAATCTGACATTCTTTTGTTTCCTAAGGAATTTATGAGAAGAGAAAGTAGTTCTATGATGAGTAAGGTTAGATCTGTGGAAGGAAGCTTGAACTGGAACCCTAGGGTTGCCCTGCCTTATTTTGAAGAAACAAACCTTAAGGAGTAAGTCATGAAGTGCTATAGATATTTTTAGATTTGTAATGTTTCAAATGGGGATAGGGTTGAGTTAGCTGTAATGTATTAGGGAGAGCAAGCAGCATTACGGTTTAAAGGTTAGTTAGCTGACCAAACTATTGTTGCTTGGGAGAAATTTGTGGATGACTTGTGTGTGTAGTTTGGTGCTAGCAAATTTTTGGATGTAGTACAGGAGTTTAACATATTAGCTCTAACTGGTCCCTTGTGTGAGTATTAGGAAAGATTTAGAGAGTTGAAGGCTCTCATGAAAAACACAAACCCTTACCTCACAAAGAAGTATTTTATGTCCTGCTGTGTAAGTCACCTAAATGATTTCATTAAATCAACAATGAAGATGTAGGAGCCAAAATCTTTATGTCATCTATATGAGAGTTGCAGGAAGAATTGGTATTTGGTTTGGGCAAGACTAATAAACCTTCATCAAAAGGAGTTCCTTAGGGTAATTCTAGATTTCTAGGGTTTAGGAAAATTACTGGAACCCCATTCAGATGGAAGAGAGAAGACCAGGGTGGTCTAACAAGTTTGTTAATTTTGTTAGTGGTAACAGATAGTAGGACACAATTTCTGAGGTTACTAACATTAATTCCATGGGCATTGAGAATTGGTTGCAAACAGATGGAGTTAGGAAACCAAATCAATGTTGGAAGTGTAGTGATAGGTTTTTTCTAGGGCATCAGTGTGTTAGGAGGCATTTGCTTATTTCTATGGAGGGTGAGATGGCTAGAAAGGATGTGCTGGATAAAGATCCGGGTGAGGGATTCCATGGCTTAGAACCAAAAGAGATGATAGAGGCCTAAGGATCCATTTCCATTTATGCTATGAGAGGTTCCATGGGGCTTAATACCATTCATGTTAAAGGTCAAGTGAGAACAAAACCTTGATGATCCTAATTAATTCTGGGAGCACTCACAGTTTCCTAAATACTCCACTGGTTAAAGTTCTGCCTTGTCCCTTGGTGCCCGCAGACCCATTGTTGGTTACCATGGGAGATGGCTATAAGGTGACCAGTAAAGAAAAGATTAGCAACTTTGAATGAAAAATGCGAGGGAAAACTTTTAAAACAAACCTTAGAATTATGAATTTAGGGCCCCTAGATATAGTGTTAAGGGTAGATTGGTTGGGACATTTTAGCCCTATTTTGTTGGACTTTAAAAATTGTAAACTGTTCTTCGTGAAGAATGGAAAAACTATTGAGATTCTAGGAACTCCATAGAAACATGGTGCTGCTCTTAAATTAATAATTGGACTCTAGTTGCAACATTTACTTTAAAAAATGAAAATACGATGCAAGCTCATTTGTGTATAGTGACTATCGAAGGAGAGTCCACAATAGGTTTTTCAAGCATCAATAAAATTGGCGGAATTCCTACAAATTTGTAAAGGGTATTGGATGTATATGCAAATATATTTGCTAAGCTAGCTGTAATGCCCCCTTAAGGGTCTCATGATCATGCCATACCCTTGAAACCAAATGTCCAACCTATAAATCTGAGAACTTATTGATATCCTTATTACCATAAAATAAAAATAGAGAAGTTGGTCAATGAGATGATCGAAGCTTCCATTATACAAGTGAACATTAGCCCTTTTGCTTCCCTGATTCTTTTAGTGAAAAAGATAGATGTTTCTTGAAGATTTTGTATTGACTACAGACAGCTTAATTCATTGCTCCCTCTGTTGCTAAGGATTTTATGGAGCAAATATTTGGGTTTTATGGTATGCCCCATTCTATAGTCTTGGATAGAGAAAGTTTTCATCAATTTGTTTTGACAAGAGCTTTTCAAACTGTTAGGAACATAATTGCACCTTAGCATAGCTTATCATTCTTAATTAGATTGCCAGACCGAGAGGCTTAATAGATGATTGGAAACTTACCTATGTTGCATGACTTTTCAGAGGCCTTCCCAATGGTGTTGATGGTTGCTTTTGGTTAAATGGTGGAACAATAAACCATTCCTCTTTGGAAATGTCCCTTTGCCATGCTCTCTATGATTATGCCCCACCTCTTCTAGCAGAGTTGCCCTTAAGTGAATCTAAGGTAGCTACAATTGAGTTCTTGTTAAAAGAAAGACAGTGTATGACTAATTTGTTGAACGAGCAGCTTTCCAGGGCATAATAGAGGATGCAGCAGTTTACAAACAAGAAAAGAACTAAATGCTCCTTTTTTCGTAGGTGATTGGGTATACGTGATGCTCTAGCCCCCTCAACAAACATTAGTGGCTCTCCACAAGAATCTTAAATTGATTTCTAAGTACTATAGGCTACTCCTTGCTGTGGCCAGGATTAGACAAGTGGCTTATAGGCTTTAACTCCCTCCTAGCTTTTCCATTCATCCAGTTTTTCATGTTTCTTTGTTGAAACATTTAGTGGGACAACATAGCTAGTTAATGCCTCAGTTATTGTTGACAGGACAGGATGGGTAGCCTTTAACAAAATCAATTGCTATATTGCATTGTCGTATTATCAAGAGGCACAACTAGGCTATGACTCAGGTGCTCATCCAGAGCTCCAATCTTGCTCCAGCTAATGCCATATGGGAGGATTGATCTTTCATTGTTGCCTAATTTCCTTATTTTCACCCATGAGGACAAGTCTCATTTGGTAGGGAAGACTTGTTTAGATTGGTGCATTTTGTGATACTATAACCTTTTGAATTTTAGTTTTAATTTTTCATTCCAATAACTGCTTAATGTTGTTGCATCAATCTAATTATAGACGTCTATTATGGTTAATAGGACAACATTAGAGCAATGTTACCATTAGAAGGTATGGTCATTAGTGAAACAATGCATTGAGATAATAAATCTTTGTTGAGAGTTGTTAGACTAATGATTTGTGTGTATAAGTTAGATAGGCTTAAGTTGAAACACTTAGTTAACACAAAATCAAAATTACTTCCTTTATCTAGATTTCATCTCTCTATAGTTTCCTTGTTTCCTCTCTTTTCCTCAACTTAAATCCCTAATTTATTCTCTAAATCTCTAGGGCCTAACACATTCTCGGACATAAAGTTCCTTTTATAATGTTTTTGAAGTTGATCTTTTGAGTGCCCTTAAAATGATAGTTATTGGCTTCTTAATATCTTTTTTTTTTTTTTCAATCCCATGATAATTCCTAGAAGTAAATGATACATAAATTAAAAAAAAAAAACAAGAGAAGTGTGGTACATGACACATTAATTTATATATATATATATTAAATTTGAGTCAATGTATAAGTGAGATCTGTATATCTAATTAAAAATATTAAAATAAACTAAATCTAATATAAGTTAAGTTTACTAATATAAATTGAAAAAAAAAAGGTTTAGTTAAATTAAATTAATTTTAGGTTTTTTTTTAAAATATTTTTTAAGAAAATTAAAAGGAAAATTTTTGTTTTCTTTTTAAGAAAACAAAAAATAAAAATTTTAGATTAAATCTCTCTGTTTTTTTTTTCTTCAAGGAAACTTAAGAGTAACATTTTTTTTTTAAGAAACAAAAGTGAATTTGAGAAATTATTTTCTTTTTGGGTTTTTTTTTCTCTCAAAAGAGAATTTGAGAAAAAAAAATTTTCACTTTTTGCTCTTTTATCTTTTTCGTCAAAGAATTCTTTAATTACGAAGATTTAATTACAATGAAAATAAGATGTAATGAATAAATGGAATTCTTATATGATTACAACAAAATCTCTATTTTTGATTTATATAATGTTATTTTCATTATAATCAAATCTCAATAATTATAATATATTTTATCATCTTTAATTTAAAAATTTATGAGAAGTTACGTAAAAATTATCCAAATTTCTTCTTAGTTTTTGACAATATATACTTACACGTGTTTGTAAACACACATACATACAAACACACACTTAATGATATGTTAATTATGTGTTTGTAAAGTAATATGAGTTTGGAGATGATATTCGAGGCATTAGGGCATAGATAATGTAGCTGGTGGATTATTTAAAAAATTGGGACCACTTTAAAAGCTCCTTGTACATGTTGGGCATTTATTCCTTGTGATTGATTGATCATCATTTTCAGATGTGGTTGGTCAAACCTTGTGACCCCTAGGTAGAAAATTGGCATCTTGATCTACACACAAACACAAACTTGATGATATGTTAATTATGTGTTTGTAAAGTAATATGAGTTTGGAGATGATATCGAGGCATTGGGGCATGGATAATGTAGCTGGTGGATTATTTAAAAAATTGGGACCACTTTGAAAGCTCCTCGTACATGTTGGGCATTTATTCCTTGTGATTGATTGATCGTCATTTTCAGATGCGGTTGGTCCAACCTTGTGACCCCTAGGTAGAAAATCGGCATCTTGATCTACCACAAAATTGACTAAGTTTTCTTTGACTTCCTTGAATAGTGGGATGGATCGAATGAGTCTTACCTTGTGCGAATTTGCATGTGTTCTTCAACGTAGATTATGGATGAGAAAATGATAATAATAATAATAATAATAATAATAATAATAATAATAATAATAATAATAATAATAATAATAGATTTAGTATTCATCAATTTCTTTTTGACTTGATTTTATTAGTTGTTGTTTGTCTATTAATACAAGTTTAAATTTAAAAATTCTTAAATTAACTACAATAAAAATAATGATTAATAATTAAACTAATTTTAATTTTATTTAATTATTTTTTTAAATTTAAATTAAAAATAAATTAGTTTAATTAATTATTATTAGATATATAATTTAAATTTTGTTATTTTATATATCTTATTTGATTTTTAAACTTTGTGCAGCATGCAAATTTAAATCTAGTATATATTAATATTACCTAATTCGAGAAAAAATTAGTTAAACATTTATGTAGTGGTGCTTGCTCAAATTTAGAAATATACAAGTATTTGATTCAAATTTTAATTTATTTAGTAGATTTTTATGATTTATAATATTTAATATTAATTTGTATTTTTTTAATATTTTAATAGAATTAGAATTTTAACATATATTAATTTATTTAGTTTATTAAATTACAATTTAATATATATTATAATTTATTTAATTTAGATTAATAATTTACACATTTAAAATTTGGAAAATGTAAATATTCATAATTAAAAGATAAAAAATTAAAAATTAAAAAAATAATTCCAAATTCTTCTTTTTATTTTTGTAAAGTGGAAACAAATATTTTTAAATTTACCTTTTTTTTCTCAAAATGAAAAAAATACACATAATTTAATTCTTTTTTATTTTTCTCTTTTTTTAAAAAAATTATTTTTAAATTTATTTATTTTTATTTTTTAGAGAAAAAAACTTCATAATTTAAGTTTATTTTTATATTTTATTTAAATAAAATACAAATAAAAATACACTTATCAATAAATATAATAAACTTAAGTATCATATAAGTTTAACACTAGTTGATATCCATATTTTGTATGAACATATTATTAAAATTGGGAGAAAACTTTGATATTACTTATATAATGATTTCTTATAAATTTGTAATTTAAGGATATTTAAATATGTTATAATTATAGAGATTTAATTATAATTAATGTAAAATTTTATAAATCAATTAATTTACATTTAATCATAATCAAATAAGTATTTTATTAATTTATAAATGTTTATCTTAATTATAATTAAATTTTCATAATTGTAGAATTATCTAGAAAAAGAAAAAAAAGGAAAAAAAAAGAGAAGATAAAATTACTTTTAAATTCTTTTTTTTAAGAAAAAAAGAAAAAAATTTTCAAATTTACCTTTTTTTTAAGAAAATAAAAACTATTCACAAATTTTCAAATTCTCACAGAAGGGAAGAAAAAAAGGAAAAAAAAAACACTACTTTAAATAATTTTCATTTTCTTAAAAAGAAAACATAAAATTTCCTTCAAGTTTCCTTATAAAAAGATTTAAAGAAACAACATTTTCTCTCAAAATTAATTGAGGTTCGCTAATTGATTTCAAACATAAATTAACTATAACAAGATTAATTTAAATTAAATTTACCATTTTTAATCAAATATTTATAATTTATGCATTGTGCATACCTAAAACTAGTATAAATATGTATTGTTAAAACATAGAAAAAAAATTAGTCGGATACTTATATAATAATATTTGATTTAAATTTTAATTTTTTTTAATAAATTCCCATTGATTTGTAATATTTGACCTTAACTGATTTGTTGGTTTATAGTTTTTTTTTCTTAGTATTTTACTAGAACTATAATTTTAATATATATTTGATTTATTTAATTTACTCAATTATAATCAAATATGTATTATAATTTATAGTAACAATTTTTGTATATATTTAAAATCTCTATAATATAAATACCTATGATTAAAAAAATAAAAAAAAATTTCTTAAAAAATAATTATAAATTCCTTTTTCTTATTTTTTAAGAAAGAAAAAATATTTTTAAATTTACTCAATTTAATTCTTTATTGTTTTTCCTTTTTTCTTTAAAAGTAAAAAAAATAAAAGGTTATTGCTGAATTTATTTTCTTTAAATTAATACCCATAATTTAAATTAAAATTTATTTTTTATTTAAATAAGTAAAAAATATTTTTTAATAAATATAATAAACTTGTATAATACATAAGTCTAATATTAGTATATTAATATTTTTGAAATTAAAAACAAATTAGTAGAATACTTATGTAATGATATTTGTTTAATTTTAAGAATATCTAAATATTTAATTTAAATTTAAATTTTTTTAAATAGATTTCCACAATTTCTAAAATGGAATATTAACTTAATTGTTAGTTTGTAGCCTAACTTAATATTTTTATAGATTTAGGATTTTAATATGTAATTAAGTTATTCAATTTACTTAATTATAATTTAACATGTATTATAATTTACCTAACTCATATTTAGAATTTTTTATATATGTTTAAAATTTGTATAATATAAATACTTATAATTAAAAAAAATAAAAAAGAAAAATAATTTCTAAAAAAACTTCTTAAATTCCATATGCTATAATATAATGTTAGGTAACTTCTAAGAATCTCACATTGACTTAAAAATTCAAGTTTGTAAGTAAAAAATTCATAAATATTATAAATCATATGAAGTTTTTATAATTTAGTGATGTAAAAATTATATTTTTTTAACACACCCTTTTGATTTGTATTAATCTCGATTAGCATGTTGCACAATAAAATTGGATTGAAACAAGTCAAATTCAGGTACTAGGTCTCAACACTACTAAGCAGAGTCAAATTACTCAACAATAGAATATAGCTAGGTAGCACCGAAATGACATAAGGAGGGGCTATAGTGTGCTAGACATGTTCATATTGTGCTAGACATGCATCCTAATTTTATTTTATTTTTTTTAAGTATTAAACATGTCTTAGACATGGTTAGAACACACCATAGACACAACTAAGCACAAAATGGTACTTCAAACTCTAATATCTTTCCATACCTCCAACTTATTATATGACTATACTTAAAATAATAGATTTAGTCAAATTTAAATACTTTTACCTTGATAAAGTTCATATTGACCCTACTTATTCAACTTGTAATATACTACAAATTACTCCTTAAAAATAGGGAATGGACCTTCCAAAACTCAAGACTTTTCTTGTTTTATTCAAAATCAAAACAAATCATTCTTAACGCTTTTCATATTGGGATTATTAGTAAGTTTAGTATAATATCTTTTTTTATTTAAAACCATAAAAGTAGCCATTCATGGTTATTTTGTTTTGATACCAAAAGCAACCTTATCAAAATTCTTAATTGTTTAAATAATGGTGACATTATATTGGTTTTACTTAAGATATTCTTATTCCAAAAGTTCAAGAAAGTTATAGTCTATTCAAAATCAAATATTAACCCTTTGCAAATGAGAAAAGACTTTTTCCACTTTTCCTTTTTTTTGACGAAATTCTTCTTTTTATAGGTATTAGTTTGGTATTTTGATTATCACACTTAGGATGATACTCTTGTCCTTATTAAAAAAATTCAAAATTAAATGGTAGGATTCATTCAAAATCCTTTAAAAGTTACTTAAACTAACTGTAAAAGGTTGGTTGGATCATATTAATCAAACCATAATGGCCAGTCATTACAAAGTAAGACTTTAAATATTACATTCTTGGCATAAAAATGTATGCAGTAGCCCTTTTAGTTACAATCCAAATTGAAAAAGAATACTTGGCAATAATGTAATAATTATGGTAATCTAAAATCTTTTCAGACTAGAATTTGACTCACTCAGAAATAGTGAGCCTTTGTCCCTATAAAGTCTATAAAATAATGAAAATGACTACTATGAAATACTATTAAAAATAAAGTATATCTAGGACAACCAACTGTAAAACCATTCAAAACATTTTGGTAACTAAAATGATATTTGAGAGACTACCAAAATAACTTAATAAAAGCATCTTTTGGTGGTTTTAAGAAAGAAGGCTCGTGGTTGTTAGTTTTACAAAATAACAAAACAACTTTTGGTGGAAAAAGAGACAAAGTACTCATGATTGTCAACTTTTATATGAGAAGCATCTTTACTAAAAGTAAAGGCAACTTTTGAAAAAAAAGATGTTAGTTTAGTTTTTCAAAAGAAAGATGCTAATTCTACAAAATTCCAAAACTACTTTTGAAAAAGGGATTTCATTTGTTTGCCTTAACCTTTTGGCTCCTTAGCTATAAAAGGAAGCCTGTAAGTCAGTTTGAAGTAAGCTTTTTGGATAAACTCTTCACTGGAATCCAAATCCCTCTCTCTCTACCTCTCCCGCTTTGTATCTAGTCTTATTCTTTTCCCACTCTATAAATCTCCTTTCTATACTACTTAAGTTTTTAATAAAACTTTGGTTTGTGTTACTGTGTGCCTTGTATTGGTATTAGAGTTTTTCTCGAATGTTTTCATTGTATTGATATATAAGGTACATTTTGAATTAGTTAGATTCATATTTTTGCATTGGGTGTCAAGTATATTACATTTTTTAGTGTCGTTTTGCCTATAACTCATTTGGTTGTGTTTTCCTATTAAGAGTAGGTTGTGTCACTAAGACATTAGGAGACTTGTTGAGAACTTATGAATTTTAGGAAATATACTATATCTAAGTCGTAATTTTTGAATATGAACTTGATGTTTTGTATAACTACTTCTTATTCCAATATTTTTACCTTAGATTACTTTGAATCTTATAGAATAGCCAACACCGAGGAGATTACCTTAAAAGACTTCAATAGAGAAATTAATGATTGAGAGATTTCAAAAGTCCAAAATTAACAAATTTAGAAAATTTCAAAACTTAATGTTTTCAAAAAGGATTTTACAATCAAAATTTAAAAAAAAAGAGATATTCAAAATTTTAAATCTTTTGAAATTATTCATCTTTTTTTTTTTTTGAAAAATCTTTACAAACTCACAAAAACAGGTATTATAAGTACATTTATATTGGCTTAGTATAAGTAAGTATCAAACTTATTATAAAAGAAAGTATGAATACTTACATTCTAGCAATTATTACAAATACTAGATTTACAAATTTCTAACATTCTCTTCTTTCTTTATAAAGTCAAGTCTCTAAAGCGGATTTATTTATTTTAATTGTTATCTAAATCTTACTATTTCTTTATTTGAGAAAAATATTTTACAAAGTATGGTTTTACAAATTAAAACATATAATTACAATATGCTGTAAGGTTTCATTTTGATTCTATTGATTTACAAAATTCATTACAAAAATATGATTTTTACATTTGCATCTAAACATAACTTCTAATCCTAAAAAGGAGAAACCTTTTTTTAACAAATAGACCTTTCTTGTTTAAAAACTATTATCTCCAGATCTATCCACTAGAAAGACATTACCCTTCTTGAAGACAAGATCCTCAAAGGAGTAGTTAAACCTTAACCTCCAAAATAGCTTGAACCAAATATTGAAATTTCCAAAATAGACCAATTCTAAGATAAAAAAGTAATCCTAATGTTCAACAAAAGATCAATACGTTTTAGATCTATAAATGAAACTTCCATTTCTTCAACCATAAACTTAGGACATTTTTTCAACATCCTTTTTACCATAATTTTACCTTCAAAACTTTTAAAATCGCCAACATTTCAACCTTAGACACCCTAAGTATTTCTTTTAAAATAACATATTACCATACAAGTATTTCTTATCTTATTAATACAAATTTTTAAGAACAATTACCTCCATCTTCTCCAACTCCAGGTACAATCACAAAAAAAAAAAACAAAATGAATTATATATTTTAGAAAAACATTCGGAGCATGATTTACAAAAGGATTTTGAACCTGACAAAATGTTTTTACACGATAGTTTCTATACTTTGCATAACATGGAAAAAAGAAATTATTTTTTAAACATTTTCTTCAGAAAAGAAAAAAAATTCAAAATAACTTGAACCAAATACTAAAATTTTCAAAAGAAACTAATTCTAAGATGAAGAAGTAGTCTTAATTTTCAATAGAAGATCAACAAGTTTTATATCTATTGATGAAGTTTTCATTTCTTCAACCATAGACCTAAAACATTTTCTCAACATCCTTTTTAACACAATTCTACCTTAAAAACTTTTAAAATCACCAAGATTTTCAACATTAGACATCCTAAGTACTTTTTTCCAAATAACATATTACCATATAATTATTTTTTATCTTATTAAAGAAGCTCTCAAGAACAACCACCTTTAAGTTCACCGATTCTATCTACAATCACAAAAAACATCCAAAATGAATTGTATATTTTAGAAAAACATTATGAGCATGGTTTACAAAAGCATTTTGAACCTGACAAAATGTTTTACATGATAGTTTCTGTACTTCGCATAACACAAAAAAAAAAGAAATTATTTTTTTCAAACATTTTCTTTAAGAAAGACAAAAAATCCAAAATTGCTTGAACCAAATACTAAAATTTCTAAAATAGACCAATTCTAAGTTGAAAAAGTAGTCCCAATTTTCAATAAAAGATCAACAAGTTTTGGATCTATTGATAAAGTTTCCATTTCTTCAACCATAGACCTGAGACGTTTTTTCAACATCCTTTTTATCACAATTCTACCTTTAAAACTTTTAAAATTGCTAAGATTTTCAATTTTAGACACCATAAGTACTTTCCAAATAGCAAATTACCATACAAGCATTTTTCATCTTATTAATACAAACTCTCAAGAACAATTGCTTCCAACTTCACCAAGTCCATTTGTAATCACAAAAAACATCTAATGAATTGTATATTTTAGAAAAACATTATGAGTAAGGTTTACAAAAGGATTTGAACTTGACAAAAA
The DNA here is from genome assembly GCA_023213295.1 of Bruguiera hainesii. Lineage (NCBI taxonomy): Eukaryota > Viridiplantae > Streptophyta > Magnoliopsida > Malpighiales > Rhizophoraceae > Bruguiera > Bruguiera hainesii. The sequence goes on from JAHOYR010000003.1 coordinate 5,397,901, forward strand.
GTTTCTACACGATAGTTTTTATGCTTTGCATATCATAGAAAAAAGAAATTATTTTTTCAAACATTTTCTTCAAAAAGACAAAAAATTTAAAATAGCTTGAACCAAGCACTAAAATTTCCAAAATAGATCAATTCTAAGATGAAAGAGTAGTTTTAATTTTTAACAAAAGATCAACAAGTTTTAGATTTACTGATGAAATTTTCATTTCTTCAACCATAAATTTAGGACATTTTTTCAATAACCTTTACCATAAATTTACCTCTAAAACTTTTAAAATCGCTGAAATTTTTAACCTTAGACACCCCAAGTACTTTTTAAATAATAGATTACCATACAAGTATTCCTTGTCTTATTAAGGCAAACCCTTAAGAACAACTACTTTCAACTTCACCAACTTTATCTATAATCACAAAAAACACCTAAAATGAATTGTATATTTTAGAAAAACATTATGAGCATGGTTTATGAAAGGATTTTGAACCTAACAAAAAGTTTTTACATGATAGTTTCTATACTTCGCATAACACAAAAAAACAAAATTATTTTTTCAAACATTTTCTTCAAAAAGACAAAAAATCCAAAATAGCTTGAACGAAATACTAAAATTTCCAAAATAGACCAATTCTAAGATGAAAAAGTAGTCTTAATTTTCTACAAAAGATCAACAAGTTTTAGATTTACTGATGAAATTTTCATTTCTTTAACCATAAACCTAGGACATTTTCTCAACAACCTTTTTACCATACTTCTACCTCCAAAACTTTTAAAATCACCAAAATGTTTAACCTTAGACACTCTAAGTATTTCTTTCCAAATAATAGATTACCATACAAGTATTCCTCATCTTATTAATGCAAACCCTTAAGAACAACCACCTCCAACTTCACCAACTTTATCTATAATCATAAAAAACATCCAAAATAAATTGTATATTTTAGAAAAACATTATGAGCATGGTTTGCGAAAGGATTTTGAACTTGACAAAAAGTTTTTACATGATAGTTTCTATACTTTGCATAACATAGAAAAACAAAATTATTTTCATACATTTTTTTCAAAAAAGACAAAAAATCCAACATAACTTGAACTAAACACTAGAATTTCCAAAATAAACCAATTCTAAGATGAAAAGTAATCCTAATTTTCAACAAAAGATCAATAAGTTTTAGATTTATTAATGAAACTGTTATTTCTTTAACCATAGACCTAGGACATTTTTTGAACATCATTTGTACCACAATTCTACCTCCAAAACTTTTAAAATCGCTAAGATTTTCAACCTTACACACCCTAAGTACTTCTTTCCAAATAATAGATTATTATATAAGCATTGCTCATTTTATTAATACAAAACCTAAAAAATAGCCACCTCTAAATTCACCAACTTCATCTACAATCACAAAAAAAAAAACATCCAAAATGAATTGTATATTTTAGAAAAACATTATAAGAATGGTTTACAAAAGGATTTTGAACTTGACAAAAAGTTTTTACATGATAGTTTATGTGCTCCAAAAAACAAGGAAAAAAGAAATTATTTTTTCTAACATTTTCTTCCAAAAGGACAAAAAAATGCAAAATAGCTTGAACCAAACACTAAAATTTCCAAAATTGACCAGTTATAAGATGAAAAATTAGTCTTAATTTTCAACAAAAGATCAATAAGTTTTAGATCTTCTGATGAAACTTTCATTTCTTCAACCATAGAACTAGGACATTTTTTTAACATTTTTTACCACAATTCTACCTTCAAAATTTTTAAATTCGCCAAGATTTTCAACCTTAGACATGCTAAGTATTTATTTCCAAATAGTAGATTACCATACAAGCATTCTGTTGTTCCCATAGCCTTGTATGGGTTGTAATTGTTGTCAACTAGGGTTAAGTGTGCAAGAAAGTAAAGCCACATGGAAGGGCTAAAAAGTAAATTTGCCACGTAAGGGCAAGAACGTAAATCCACCACGTAAGCCCTATTAGGGTTTCATGGAAGAGAGTATGTAAAGGTCTTAGAAGACAAAACTAGGGCAGAGGGTCAACACAATTGAAAAAATAGTAGCCCTACAACAACCGACCAAAAGGAAGAGAGAGCAAAACGACAAGAGATCAGAAACGACACCACTAGGAGAGCAAACTAGAAACGTCACCACCGGCAAAGCAAACCAGAAACATGTCCTGCAAGCAAACCAGAAACGCCTCCTGCAAGCAAACCAGAAACACATTCTGCAAGCAAACTAGAAACGCCTCCTGAAAGCAAACCAGAAACACATCCTGCAAGCAAACCAGAAATGCACAACCAACAAGAGGAGAAATAAGAAACAGACTACCCAGAAGAGAAGACAGCAGACTTGGTATTCGTGAGACCACCCGGAAGAGAAGACAGCAGACTGGAAGCGTGAGGCAGGCCAAGAGATGTGAAACAGCAGACCAGAAGCGTGAGACCAGAACGTGCAACGACATGACTGATCAGAAGCGTGGGGCAGGCCGTGAGACGTGAAACGACAGACTAGAAGCTTGAGTGCAAGCTGTGAAATCGTGAGACGGTGAAAGTAGGAGTTGTGTGAGACAACCTAGAGAAGGAATTTGGCGAAGCATCAGAAAGAACTCAACGTATTTCTAGATTTCTTCAAGAGAGGTTAGAGAGCGTTGCGGTGAACTTCTAAGCGGTAGTGGAGCAGCCTTTCAATTCAACAGAGGCAAGACAAGCTAGAAAAATGGTAGACACAGTAAGTGACACTCTTTGTATTGTACTTACTTAGTAATTGCAATAGTGAAAGGAGCAGAAGATTAAGACATCCATTGTAATTAGAATTCTCAAGTATAGTGGATAGTTTCGGTAAGGGAGAGTCCCTACCATCGTGGATGTACGTCACATTGACGGAACCACATAAATCTCGTGTATCCTTAATTTGCTTTACATTCTGTGTTTTGAATTGAGTTATGAACGCAGCTAAAGTATCAGCCAACCCATAACCTAACGAAGACCTAAAGAAGAACATCCGAATTGTTTATTAGGCAAGGTGTCTGGAAGGTGACTTTGGGAACTATTGTGATTAGTAGGTAGCAATAGATCTACCTTAGTTGAATATGAGAAAGAGTTCACTTTTAAGAAGAGATTGAAGTTGTTCACTTTCCTGCGAATTGCAAATTGTGGTGATACTGATTCACTCCCCTCTCAGTATCATAAACTAGTAGATCTTAGGATGAAGTTGGGAACTTCACATTCCTTGTGTTATAAATACAAACCCTTATGAATAACCACCTTTAACTTCACCAACTTTATATACAATGAAAAAAAACATCCAAAATGAATTGTATATTAAAAAAAAAATTATAAGCATGGTTTACAAAAGGATTTTAAACCTAATAAAAAGTTTTTACACGATACTTTCTATACTCCACATAACATAGGAAAAGGAAATTATTTTTCAAATATTTTCTTCAAAAAAGATAGAAATTCCAAAATAGCATGAACTAAATACTAAAATTTCCAAAATAGACCAATTCTAAGAAGAAAAAGTAGTCTTAATTTTCAATAGAAGATCAACAAGTTTTAAATCTATCGATAAACCTTACCTTTCATTTCTTCAACCATAAACCTAGGATATTATTTCAACTTCCTTTTTATCATAATTCTACCTTCAAAACTTTTAAAATTGCAAAGATTTTCATCCTTAGATAGCCCAAGTACTTCATTCCAAATCACAGATTAGCATACAAGCATTCTTTTTCATATTAATACAAACCCTCAAGAACAACTACCTCTAACTTCACCAACTTTATCCACAATCACAAAAAAAATCCAAAATGAATAGTATATTTAAAAAAAAACAATTTGAGCATGGTTTCCAAAAGGATTTTTAACCTGATAAAATTTTTTACGCAATAGTTCTTATATTGCACATAACATAGAAAAGAGAAATGATTTTTTCAAACATTTTCTTGAAAAAGGACAAAAAATATAAAATAGCTTGAAACAAATACTAGAATTTCCAAAATAGACCAATTTTAAAATGAAAAAGTAATCCTAATTTTCAAGAGAAGATCAACAAGTTTTTGATCAACTGGTGAAGTTTTCATTTCTTTAACCATAGCCCTAGGACATATTTTCAACATACTTTTTACCACCATTCTACCTTTAAAACTTTTAAAATTGCCAAGATTTTCAACCTTAAATACCATAAGTACTTCTTTCCAAATCACAAATTACCATACAAGTATTTATCATCTTATTAATACAAACTCTTAAGAACAACCACCTCCAACTTCACCAACTCCATCTGTAATCACAAAAATATCCAAAATGAATTGTATTTTTTAGAAAATCATTATGGTATAGTTTAGAAAAGGATTTTGAACTTGATAGAATATGTTTATACAATAGTTTCTATACTTCGCATAAGATAGAAGAAATTATTTTTTTCAAACATTTCCTTAAAAAAACATAGAAAATCCAAAATAGTTTGAACCAAATACTGAAATTTCCAAAATAGAACAGTTCTAAGATGAAAAAGCAGTTCTAATTTTCAACAAAAGGTCAACAAGTTTTAGATCTATTGATAAACCTTTCATTTCTTCAACCATAAACCTAGGACATTTTTTCAACATCATTTTTATCATAATTCTACCTTTAAAACTTTTAAAATTATCAAGATTTCATCCTTAGATACCTTAAGTACATCTTTCAAAATAGCAGATTACCATACAAGCATTCCTTGCCTTATCACTACAAACCCTTAAGAACAATCATCTCCAACTTCACCAACTTCAGCTACAATCACAAAAAATGTCCAAAATGTATTGTATATTTTAGAAAAATATTATGGCATGATTTACAAAAGGATTTTGAACTTGAGAAATATGTTTCTATGCTTTACATAACATGGAAAAAAAAATTATTTTGTTAAACATTTTCTTCAAAAAAGATAGAAAATCCAAAATAGTTTGAACCAAATATTGAAATTTCCAAAATAGACCAATTCTAAGATGAAAAAGTAGTTTTAATTTTCAACAGGTGATTAATAAATTTTTGATCTACTAATGAAGCTTTCATTTCTTTAACCATCACCTTAGGACATGTTTTCAACATACTTTTTACCATAATTTTACCTTCAAAACTTTTAAAATTGCCAAGATTTTCAACCTTAGACACCTTAAGTACTTCTTTCTAAATAAAAGATTACCATATAAGCATTCCTTGCCTTATTACTACAAACCCTCAAGAACAACCATCTTTAACTTCACTAACTCCATCTATAATCATAAAAAATGTCCATAATGAATTGTATATTTAAGAAAAACATTATGGCATGGTTTACAAAAGGATTTTGAAACTGACAAAAAGCTTTTACATGATAGTTCCTATGCTTTGCATAACATGGAAAACATAAATGATTTTTTTTCAAACATTTTCTTGAAAAAGGACAAAAAATTCAAAATAGCTTGAACCAAAACTAAATTTCCAAAATAGAACAATTTTAAGATGAAAAAAAGTCATAATTTTTCAATAAAAGATCAACAAATTTTAGATTTACTAATGAAGATTTCACTTATTCAACCATAGCCTTAGGACATATTTTCAACATCATTTTTTTAACATAATTCGACCTTTAAAACTTTTAAAATTGCCAAGATTTTCAACCTTAGGCACCCCAAGAACTTCTTTCCAAATAGCAAATTACCATATAAGTATTCCTTGTCTTATTAATGCAAACCGTCAAGAACAACCACCTCTAACTTCACCAACTCCATCTACAATCACAAAAACCCTCTAAAATGAATTGTATATTTTAGAAAAACATTATAAGCATGGTTTATAAAAAGGATTTTGAATTTGACAAAAAGTTTTTACACTAGTGTCTATGCTTCGCATATCATGGAAAAAGGAAATTATTTTTTCAATCATTTTCTTCCAAAATGATAAAAATTGCAAAATAGCTTGAATCAAGTGCTGAAATTTCCAAAATAGACCAATTCTAAGATGAAAAAGTAGTCCTAATTTTCAACAAAAGGTCAACAAATTTTAGGTCTATTGATGAACCTTTCATTCCTTCAACCATAAACCTACGACATTCTTTAAACATCCTTTTTATCATAATTGTACCATCAAAACTTTTGAAATTGCCAAGATTTTCATCTTTATACACCCTAAGTACTTCTTTCCAAGTAACAAATTACTGTATTTAAAACAAACCTTCAAGAACAACCACCTCTAATTTCACCAACTCCATTTTAAACTTAACAAAACGTTTTTACATGATAGTTTTAACGCTTTGCATAATATGAAAAAAAAAAGTATTTTTTCAAATATTTTCTCCAAAAATGACAAAAAATCCAAAATAACTTGTACCAAATACTAAAATTTCCAAAAAAGACCAATTTTAAGATGAAAAAGTAGACCTAATTTTCAACAAAAGATCAACAAGTTTTAGATTTATTGATGAAGCTTCCATTTCTTCAACCATAGACCTAGGACATTTTTTAACATTATTTTTACCACAATTATACCTTCAAAACTTTTAAATTTGCCAAGATTTTCAACCTTAAACACGTTAAGTATTTCTTTCCAAATAGTAGATTACCATACAAGCATTCCTAGTGTTATTAATACAAACCCTCTAACTTCACCAACTCAATCTACAATGACAACAAATATCCAAAATGAATTATATATTTTAGAAAAATATTATAAACATGGTTTACAAAAGGATTTTGAACTTGATAAAAAGTTTTTACATGATACTTTCTATGCTTTGCATAACACAAAAAAAAGAAATTATTTTTCAAACATTTTCTTCAAAAACAACAAAAATTCCAAAATAGCATGAACCAAATACTTAAATTTCCAAAATAGACCAATTCTAAGATGAAAAAGTCCTAATTTTCAACAAAAGATCAATAGTTTTAAAGCTATTGATGAACCTTTCATTTCTTCAACCATAGACCTAGGACATTATTTCAACTTCCCTTTTTTCATAATTCTACCTTCAAAACTTTTAAAATTGCCAAGGTTTTCATCCTTAGACACACCAAGTACTTTATTCTAAATCGCAAATTACCATACAAGCATTCTTTGTCATATTAATACAAAGGCTCAACAACAACCACCTATAACTTTACCAACTTTATCTACAATCATAAAAAAAGTTTTTGGAAAATTAGAGAAAGGTATATTTTAGAAAAACGATCAGAGAATGGTTTCCAAAAGGATTTTGAACTTGACAAAAAGTTTTTACAAGATAGTTCCTGTTCTCCACATAACACGAAAAAAAGAAATGATTTTTTCAAATATTTTCTTAAAAAAGACAAAAAATTAACAATAGCTTGAGCCGAACATTGAAATTTCCATATTAGAACAATTTTAAGATGAAAAAGTAGTGCTAATCTTCAACAGAAGATCAACAAGTTTTAGATCTATTGATGAACCTTTCATTTCTTTAACCATAAACCTAGGACATATTTTTAACCTCCTTTTTACCATAATTCCTAATTTTTCAACAGAAGATCAACAAATTGTAGATCTATTGATGAAGATTTCATTTATTCAACCATAAACTTAGGTTACATTTTCAACATCCTTTTTTTTAACACAATTCAACCTTCAAAACTTTTAAATTGCCAAGGTTTTCAACCTTAGACGCCCCAAGTACCTCTTTCCAAATAGCAAATTACCATATAAGCATTCCTTGTCCTATTAACTCAAATTCTCAAGAACAACTGACTTCAACTTCAACTTCAATAACCACATCTACAATCACAAAAAACCTCCAAAATGAATTGTATAGTTTAGAAAAAACATTATGAGCATGGTTTTCAAAAGGATTTTGAACTTGACAAAAAGTTTTTACATTATGGTTCTTATGCTCTGTATAACATGGAAAAAATAAATGAATTTTTCAAACATTTTCTTAAAGAAAGACAAAAAATTCAAAATAACTTGAGCTAAACACTAAAATTTCCAAAATAGGCCAATTCCAAGATGAAAAAGTAGTCCTAATTTTCAACAGAAGATTAACAAGTTTTAGATCTTTTGATGAACCTTTCATTTCCTCAACCATAGATGTAGGACATATTTTCAACATCCTTTTTACCACAATTATACCTTCACAACTTTTAAAACCCCAAAGATTTTCAACCTTAGACACCCCAAGCACTTCTTTCCAAATAGCAGATTATTGAACAAGCATTCTTTGTCTTATTAATACAAACCCTTAAGAACAACTAGCTCTAACTTCAACAACTGCATCTATAATCACAAAAACCTCTAAAATGAATTGTATATTTTAGAAAAACAATCCGAGCATGGTTTCCAAAAGAATTTTGAACGTGACAAAAAGTTTTTACACGAAAGTGTCTATGCTCCGCATAACACGGGGTGGGGAAATTATTATTTTTAGATGTTTTTGGGAAAAAGAAAGAAAATTCAAAATAGCTTGAGTCAAACACTGAAATTTCCAAAATAGACCAATTTTAAGATGAAAAAGTAGAACTAATTTTTCATAAAAGTTCAACAAGTTTTAAATTCATGATGAAGATTTCATTTATTTAACCATAGACTTAGAATATACTTTTAGCCTCCTTTTTACCACAAATTTACCATTAAAACTTATAAAATCGTCAAGATTTTCAACCTGAGACACCACAAGTACTTCTTTCCATATAGTAGATTACCACATAAGCATTCCTTATCTTATAAATTCAAACCCTCAACAATAACCACCTCTAACTTCAACAACTCCATCTACAATCACAAAAAACCTCTAAAATGAATAACATATTTTAGAAAAACAATCTAAGCATGGTTTCTGAAAGGATTTTGAGTGTGATAAAAAGTTTTTACATAATAGTTCCAATGCTTCACATAACATGGAAACAAGAAATGATTTTTTCAAATATTCTTTTGAAAAAGGATGGAAAATTCAAAATAGCTTGAGTCAAACACTAAAATTTCCAAAATAGACCAATTTTAAGATGAAAAACTTGTCCTAATTTTCAATAGAAGATCAAAAAGTTGTAGATCTATTGATAAAGCTTTCATTTATTCAATTATAAACCTAGGATATAGTTTTAACATCCTTTTTTAACATAATTCTACCTTTAAAACTTTTTAAATTGTCAAGATTTTCAACCTTAGACACCCTAAGTACATCTTTTCAAATAGTAGGTAATGATACAAGCATTCCTCGTCATATAAATACAAACCCTCAAGAACCATCACCTCCAACTTCACTAACTCTATCTATAATAAAAAAAAATATATTGAAAATGAAATGTATATTTTACAAAAACAATTTGAACATGGTTTCCAAAAGGATTTTGGACATGACAAAAAAGTTTTTACATGATAGTTCCCATGTTTTGCATAACATGGAAAAAGGGGCAGAAAATTCAAAATAACTTGAACTAAATACCAAAATTTCCAGAATTAACTAATTCTTAGATGAAAAGGTAGTCCTAATTTTCAATAGAAGATCAATAAGCTATAGATTTATTGATGAAGCTTTCATTTATTTAACCATAGACCTAGGATATATTTTCAACATCCGTTTTTTAACACAATTCTACCTTCAAAACTTTTAAAATTGCCAAGATTTTCAACCTTCCCAAGTACTTCTTTCCAAATAGCTGATTATTATACAAGCAATCCCTGTCTTATTAATTCAAAACCTTAAGAACAACTACCTCTAACTTCAACAACTGCATCTATAACACAAAAAACTTCCAAAATGAATTATATATTTTAGAAAAAAATTCTGAGCATGGTTTCCAAAAGGATTTTGAACCTCACAAAATGTTTTAACATGGTAGTGTCTATGCTTCACATAACAAAGAAAAGAAATGATGTTTTCAAATATTTTCTAAAGGAAAGACAAAAAATTCAAAATAGCTTGAGCCAAATACTAAAATTTCCAAAATATACCAATTTTTAGATGAAAATCTAGTACTAATTTTCAACAAAAGATCAATAAGTTTTAGATCTACTAATGAAGCTTTCATTTATTCAACTATAAACCTAAGATATACTTTTGACCTCCTTTTGACCCCTATTTTACTTCAAAAATTTTAAAATTGCCAAGATTTTCAACCTTAGACAGCCCAAGTACTTTCTTCCAAATAACAGATTACCATACATGCATTCTTTGTCTTATTAATACAAACTCTCAAGAACATCCACCTCAAACTTCTACAACTGCATCTACAATCACAAAAAAACCTCTAAAATGAATTGTATATTTTAGAAAAAATAGCTTGAATAAGGTTTCTAAAAGGGTTTTGAACCTAACAAAAAGTTTTTACATGATAGTTCCTATGCTTTGCATAACATGGATAAAGAAATGATTTTTTCAATCATTTTTTAGAAAAAAGAAAAAAAAATTCAAAATAGCCTAAGCCAAACACTAAAATTTTCACAATAAACCCATTCTAAGGTGAAAAAGTAGTCCTAATTTTTAACAGAAGATCAACAAGTTTTAGATCTACTAATAAAGCTTTCATTTATTCAACCATAGACCTAGAACATATTTTCAACATCCTTTTTAACACAATTCTACCTTTAGAACTTTTAAAATTGCTACGATTTTCAAACTTAGACACCCCAAGTACTTCTTTCTAAATAATAGATTACCATACAAGCATTCCTTGTCATATTAATACAAACCCTTTAGAACAACCACCTCCAACTTTAATTATTGCATTTACGATCACAAAAGACCTCCAAAATGAATTGTATATTTTAGACAAACATTTTAAGCACGGTTTCCAAAAGGATTTTGAATTTTACAAATTTTTTTTACACGAAAGTTCTTATGTTCTATATAACACAAAAAAGTAAATGATTTTTTCAAACATTTTCTTGAAAAAGGATAAAAATTCAAAATAGCTTGAGCAAAACATTGAAATTTCCAAAATAGGCCAATTTTTAGGTGAAAAGGTAGTTCTAATTTTCAACCATAGACACCCTAAGTATTTCTTTTCAAATAATAGATTATCATACAAGCATTCTTGGTTTCATTAATACAAACACTTAAGAACAACCACCTTTAACTCCACCAACTCCATCTATAATCACAAAAAATATCCAAAATGAATTGTATATTTTGGAAAAGCATTTTGAGCATGGTCTCCAAAAGGATTTTAAGCCTAACAAAAACTTTTTACATGATAGTGTCTATGGAGAAAAGAAATGCTTTTTTTAGACATTTTCTAGAAAAAAGACAAAAAATTCAAAATAGCTTGAGCCAAACACTAAAATTTCCAAAATAGACCAATTTTTAGATGAAAAACTAGTATTAATTTTCAACAAAAGATCAATAAGTTTTAGATCTATTGATGAACTTTCATTTATTCAACTATAGACCTAGGATATACTTTTGACCTCCTTTTTACCCCTATTTTACCTTCAAAACTTTTAAAATTACCAAGATTTTCAACCTTAGACAACCTAAGTACTTCCTTCCAAATAACAAATTACCATATAAGCATTCCTTGTCTTATTAATACAAACCATCAAGAACAACCACCTCAAATTTCCACAACTACATCTATGATCACAAAAGCCTATAAAATGAATTGTATATTTTAGAAAAATAGTTTAAGCATGGTTTCCAAAAGGATTTTGAACCTAGCAAAAATTTTTTTACACGATAGTTCCTATGCTCCTCATTACAAGGAAAAGGAAATGATTTTTTCAGACATTTTCTAGAAAAAAGACAGAAAATTCAAAATAGCTTGAGCCAAACACTAAAATTTCCACAATAGACCAATTCTAAGATAAAAAAGAAGTCTTAATTTTTAATAGAAGATCAATAAGTTTTAGATCTATTGATGAAGCTTTTATTTATTCAACCATAGACCTAGGACATATTTTCAACATCCTTTTTAACATAATTCTACCTTTAAAACTTCTAAAATTTCCAAGATTTTCAAACTTAGATACCCCAAGTACTTCTTTCCAAATATCTGTTGTTCCCACAGCCTTGTATGGGTTGTAATTGTTGTCAACTAGGGTTAAGTGTGCAAGAAAGTAAAGCCACATTGAAGGGCAAGAAAGTAAAGCCACATGGAAGGGTAAGAAAGTAAAGCCACATTGAAGAGCAAGAAAGTAAATCTGCTGTGTAAGGGCAAGAACGAAATCTGCCATGTAAGCCCTATTAGGGTTTCATGGAAGAGAGTATATAAAGGACTTGGAAGACAAAACTAGGGCAGAGGGCCAACACAATTGAAAAAAACAGCAACCCTACAGCAACCGGCCAAAAGGAAGAGAGAGCAGAACTGCAAGAGATCAGAAACAACACCACCAGGAGAGCAAACCAGAAACGTCACCACCGGGAGAGAAAACCAGAACGTGCGACCTCCTGTAAGCAAACCAGAAACGCCTCCTGCAAGTAAACCAGAAACACATCCTGCAGGCAAACCAGAAACGCCTCTTGCAAGGAAACCAGAAACACGTCCTACAAGTAAACCAGAAACGCACAACCAGCAAGAGGAGAAATAAGAAATAGACCACCCGGAGGAGAAGACAGTAGACCTAGTATTCGTGAGACCACCCGGAAGAGAAGACAGCAGACTAGAAGCGTAAGGCAAGGCGAGAGACGTGAACCAGAAAAACCAGTAGTGTGAGGCAGGCCAAGAGACGTGAAACGGCAGACCAGAAGCGTGAGACTAGAACGTGCAACAGCGTGACTGATCAGAAGCGTGGGGCAGGCCGTGAGACGTGAAACGGCAGACTAGAAGCTTGAGTGCAAGCTGTGAAACCGTGAGACGGTGAAAGTAGGAGCTGTGTGAGACAACCTAGATAAGGAATTTGGCGAAGCATCGGAAAGAACTCAACGTATTTCTAGATTTCTTCAAGAGAGGTTAGAGAGCGTTGCAGTGAACTTCTAAGCGGCAGTGGAGCAGCCTTTCAATTCAACAGAGGCAAGACGAGCTAGATGAAGGGTAGACACAGTAAGTGACACTCTTTGTATTGTACTTGCTTAGTAATTGCAATAGTGAAAGGAGCAGAAGATTAAGACATCCATTCTAACTGGAATTCTCAATTATAGTGGATAGTCTCGGTAAGGGAGAGTCCCTACCACCGTGGATGTACGTCACGTTGACGGAACCACGTAAATCTCGTGTGTCCTTAATTTGCTTTACGTTTTGTGTTTTGAATTGAGTTGTGAACGCAGCTAAAGTATCAGCCAACCCATAACCTAATGAAGACCTAAACAAGAACATCCGAATTGTCTATTAGGCAAGGTGTCTGAAAGGTGACTTTGGGGACTATTGTGATTAGTAGGTAGCAATAGATCTACCTTAGTCGAATATGAGAAAGAGTTCGCTTTTAAGAAGAGATTGAAGTTGTTCACTTTCCTGCGAATTGTGAATTGTGGTGATACTAATTCACCCCCCCTTTCAGTATCACAAACTAGTAGATCCTAGGGTGAAGTTGGGAACTTTAATATCATACTACCATACAGGCATTCCTTGTCATATTAATACAAACTCTTAAGAACAACCACCTTTAACTTCAACTATAACATCTATGATCACAAAAAAGCTCTAAAATGAATTGTATAATTTAGAAAATCATTTTGAACATGGTTTGCAAAATGATTTTGAACCTGACAAAAAGTTTTTACATGGTATTTCTTATGCTTTGCATAACATGGAAAAAAGAAATGATTTTTCTAGATATTTTTCTAGGAAAATACAAAAAATTCAAAATAGCTTAAGCTAAATATTAAAATTTCTAAAATATACCAAATCTAATATGTAGAACTTGTCCTAATTTTCAACAAAAGGTTAACAAGTTTTTGATCTTTTGATGAAGCTTTCATTTATTCAACCATAGACCTAGGACATATTTTCAACCTCCTTTTTACCATAATTTTACCTTCAAATCTTTGAAAATCGTGAAGATTTTCAATGTTAGACACTCCAAGTTCTTCTTTCCAAATAGCAGATTACCAAACAAGCATTCCTTGTCTTATTAATACAAACCTTTAAGAACAACCACCTCTAATTTCACCAACTCCATCTATAATCACAAAAAAATCCAAAATGAATTGTATATTTTGGGAAAACATTTTAAGCATGGTTTCCAAAAGGATTTTGAGCTTGCCAAATACTTTTTACATGATAGTGTCTATGCTTTGAATAACATGAAGAAAATAAATGATTTTTTCAAACATTTTATAGAAAAAAAGACAAAAAATTTAAAATAGCTTGAGCCAAACATTGAAACTTCCAAAATAGACCAATTCTAAGATGAAAATGTTGTACTAATTTTGAATAAAAGATCAACAAGTTTTAGATCTATTGATCAAGCTTTCATTTATTCAACCATAGACTGAGGACATCTTTTCAACATCCTTTCATCATAATTTTACTTTCAAAACTTTTAAAATTGCCAAGATTTTCATCCTTAGACACCCTAGGTACTTCTTTCCAAATCACAAATTACCATACAAGCATTTTTCATCTTATTAATACAAACCTTTAAGAACAACAACCTCCAACTTCACCAATTCTATCTAAAGTCACAAAAATCATCCAAAATGAATTGTATATTTTAAAATAATAATCTGAGCATGGTTTCTAAAAGGATTTTGAACTTGACAAAATATTTTTACATGATCACGAAAAGAAGAAATGATTTTTTCAAACATTTTCTTGAAAAAGGATAGAAAATTCAAAATAGCTTGAACCAAACACTGAGATTTTTAGAATTGACCAATTCTTAGATGAAAAAGTAGTCCAAATTTTCAACAGAAGATCAACAGGTTGTAAATTCACTGATGAAGCTTTCATTTATTCAACCATAGACCTAGGATATATTTTCAAAATCCTTTTTGTTGTTCCCACAGCCTTGTATGGGTTGTAATTGTTGTCAACTAAGGTTAAGTGTGCAAGAAAGTAAAACCACATGGAAGGACAATAAAGTAAATCTGTCGCATAAGGGCAAGAACGTAAATCTGCCACGTAAACCCTATTAGGGTTTCATGGAAGAGAGTATATAAAGGCCTTGGAAGACAAAACTAGGGCAGAGGGCCAACACAATTGAAAAAACAGCAACCCTACAACAACCAACCAAAAGGAAGAGAGAGCAGAATGGTAAGAGATCATAAACAACACCACCAGGAGAGTAAACCAGAAATGCCTCCTGCCAGCAAACCAGAAACACATCCTGCAAGCAAACCAGAAATGCCTCTTGCAAGCAAATCGGGAATGCCTCTTGCAAGCAAACCAGAAACACATCCTGCAAGTAAACCAAAAACGCCTCCTGCAAGGAAACCTAAAACACGTCCTGTAAGCAAACCAGAAACACACAACCAGCAAGGGGAGAAATAAGAAACAAACCACCTGAAAGAAAAGATAGCAGACCTGGTATCCGTGGGACCACCCGGAAGAGAAGACAGCAGACCAGAAGCATGAGGCAGGCCGAAAGACGTGACCCAGAAAAACCAGTAACGTGAGGCAGGCCAAGAGACGTGAAATGACAGACCAGAAGCGTGGGTGTACGTCAGGAGACGACGTGAGACCAGAACGTGCAACGACGTGACAAACCAGAAGTGTGAGGACAGGTCGTGAAACAGTAAGACCGTGAAATAGGAGATGGGTGAGACTGTGAGATGGTGAAAGTAGGAGTTATGTGAAACAACCTAAAGAAGGAATTCAGCGAAGTATCGGAAAGAACTCAACGAATTTCTAGATTTCTTTAAGAGAGGTTAGAGAGTGTTGCGGTGAACTTCTAAGCGACAGTGGAGTAGCCTTTCAATTCAACAAAGGCAAGACAAGCTAGAAGAAGGGTAGACACAGTAAGTGACACTCTTTGTATTGTACTTGCTTAGTAATTGCAATAGTGAAAGGAGTAGAAGATTAAGACATCCATTGTAATTAAAATTCTCAAGTATAGTGGATAGTCTCGATAAGAGAGAGTCCTTACCACCGTGGATGTACGTCACATTGACAGAACCACGTAAATCTCGTATGTCCTTAATTTGCTTTACATTCTGTGTTTTGAATTAAGTTTTGAACGCAGCTAAAGTATCAGCCAACCCATAACCTAATGAAGACCTAAACAAGAACATTTGAATTGTCTATTAGGCAAGGTGTCTGAAAGGTGACTTTGGGGACTATTGTGATTAGTAGGCAGCAATAGATCTACCTTAGTCGAATATGAGAAAGAGTTCGCTTTTAAGAAGAGATTGAAGTTGTTCACTTTTCCTACAAATTGCAAATTGTGGTGATACTGATTCACCCCTTTCTCAGTATCACAAACTAGTAGATCCTAGGGAGAAGTCTGGAACTTCAATTGGTATCAGAGTACAAGTTCACCAGGATAAAGCTTAACAGCTTGGTGTACTAGTTTGAAGAGCTCCAGAAGTTTTAACTTGTTCAGCATATTGAGAAATGGACACAGGTACCAGCACTAGCACTACTTACAGCAAGAAGGTTCCAATCTTCAACGGAACCAACTACCATATATGGAGAGCGAGAATGCAGGTGGTATTTGCAACCATGGGCATGAATGTGGTGAAATCTGTATAGAAGGGTTTTGAGCCTCCAAAAGAAGGTAAAGATCCAACCCTAGAGGAATTAAGAAAGTTTGAGATAAATGGGAAGGCCTCAAATGTCATCATTTCAGCATTGACAGATGCTGAATATGCTAAAGTTATGGACTGCAAATCTGCCAAGGAGATATGGGACAGATTGCAGAAAGTCTATGAAGGTGATGGCAGAATGAAGGAGGCCAAGTTTCAAGTTTTCAAGGAGAGATATGAATCTCTCAGAATGCAAAAAAATGAGATAGTCCAAGAGTTCTTCACCAAGGTTATTGATGCTATAAATGATCTTAGAAGTCATGGGAAGAACAAGAAGGACTCATTCATCTATTGTGAAGAAAATTCTGAGAATTCTGCCTGAGAGGTTTGCCTCAAAGGTGGCAGCCATAGAGGAGAGTAGAGATCTTAATTTTATGTCTCTGTATGATCTCCAGTGCAATCTCATTGCATATGAGATGAGAATAAAGTCAACTGAGAGCTCCTCAACGTCAAAGGTATCAAAGGAGGCAGCTTTCAAAGCCATGAAATACTTGAAGATAAAAGAAGAGGAAGAATCATCCAGTGAGGATGATGATGATGATGAGGAAGAAAGTGAAGGTGAAGTGTTGGCATACTTCACAAGGAAATTCAAAAGGGGGTCTAAGAAAGGAAAAGGACAGTTGTCCTTGAGATGTTATCGTTGTGGACAGACTGGACACTTTGCTTCTCAATGCAAAGTGAAACTTGATGATGAAGATGAAGATGGTGATGATGAGCAGAATTCAAAATGGAGAAGACCATCTTTCAAGTCAAGGAAGTCCAGCAAGAAGACTGCTAGCCCACAGAAGAAGAAGAGAGGCTCATTCAAGAGTTATGTGAGCCAGACAAAAGAAGTCGATGAGGAGGAAGATGTAAACTCATCAGATGAGCATGCCCTTATGGCATCAGCTCAAGGTGGTAGTTCAACCTCTGAAGAGGAAGAGGAGGTTGATGAAGAAGAACCAGATCTTGAAGCTGAGTTGGAAGTAGCTTCAAAGGAGATAATCAGAAGGGGCAGAACCATAAGAAGGTTGGAGGCCCACATAAAACAAGTTGAAGCAAAGTTTGAGGAAGCTGAAAGTCAAAAGGATGACATAAGGGCTGAACATATTGACTTGAAGAGAAGATTTGAAGAACAGATCAAAATATGTGAAGACCTTACAAATAAGCTTGGCTCAAGGACTTAAAAAATTGAAGGAATGGAGAAAGAGTTGCTGAAACTTCAGCAACAACTCAAAAGGAGTGAAGAGAACGTGCAGAAACTTGAAATGATAGGAGAAACAAGTTTTGCAAGAGAAAAGAAGAATGAAGAGAAAGTGCAGCAATCTGAGGCTGTATTGCCTAAAGATAATAAGAATGTGCCACAAAAGTTGAAAGAGAAGGTTGTGACTTAGGAGAAGATAGCTGAGAATAAAGAGGATTTGAAGAAGCAACCTAGGGTGGCAAACAAAAATGAAGAAAAGAAGGTCAGCCAGCAAAGGGCTACGGTTGAACAGAAGAAGGAGAAAAAGGTGGCTGAAATGAAAGCCACACAAGCAAAGAAGCCAGCCACATTGCCTACACAGCAAGTAATGAACAAAAGAAAACAAGATGTGATTAGACCTAAGAAGAGGCAGTTTCAAGGTCACTGTCTTTATTATGGAGTTTGGGGTCATAAGGCAAGTAACTGCTGGTGGAGAAGGCCAGTATATGTCTCCAACTTGAGAAGATACGATGCTGCATACAGGGGGAGACAATAAAAAATTCAGAGGAGAACACCTGTCGTGAGTTCTTGCACATACTGTAAAAAGCAAGGACACACTGACAAGAATTGTTGGTGGAAGCCCAAACCAGTGGTTTCAAAGAACAAGTTTGCTATATTGGGAGACTTGGAACAGTGTGAAAGGTGTGGGCAGGATGACCATAATGCCAAGAGATGCATGACACTTCTCCCTGAGCAAGAGAAGGCACTCAATGGCATAGTGAAAACAAGCGGTGTAGTCAAAGCTGAGAAAAAGGAGAAAGCTATCTTCCAGCCAATTCAAAAGAAGGAATATAAAGCTAAAAGAGAGGTGGCTAATATAGCTGAAATTGCATTGAAAGCTGACTACAAGGATAAGCAGTGGATCCTTGACAGTGGATGCACTTCACATATGACGGGAGACAAGAGTAAATTGTCAAAGCTAAACAAGTCATGAGAAGGCAGAGTCAAGTTTGGCAATGATGATTCACTCAACATCAGTGGTCAATGGTCAGTAAATATTGGAAAAGGAAAGCTAAAAGATGTTCTACATGTTGAAGGACTCAGATATAATCTAGCATCTATCAGCCAACTATGCAATAAAAACCATAAAGTGATATTCACAAAAATAGGTTGCCAAGTAAAGAGTAAAGAAGGCAATACTATTGCAGCTGGGAAAAGAAAAGTTGGAAATTTATATGTAATTGATGAGGACAAGACAAACAGCTGTTTACTTACAAAAGAAGAAGAAAATCAACTCTAGCATCGGAGGCTGGGACACTAAACACAGAAGAACATGAGGAAGCTAACCACTACTCATGCAATCAAAGACATTCCAAACCTTAAGAGAGAGATGGAGTATGTCTGCTCAGCATGCTCTAAAGGAAAACAGGTCAGAAAGCAGTATAAGACCAAAGAGGTCAATTCTGAAGCAGTGCTTGACATTGTGCATACTGATTTGTGTGGGCTGATGAGAACAAAAGGGTTGAATGGTGAGAGGTACTTCATATTGTTTGTTGATGATTATTCCAGAAGGACCTGCATCATGCACCTCACACATAAGTCAGAAGTTTTGAAATGCTTCAAGAGATACAGAAGATTGGCTGAAAATGAGAGTGGAAAGAAGATCAAAGTATTGAGGTCAGATCAAGGCACTGAATTCACAAATGTAGCTTTTGAAGATTACCTTGAGAAGCATGAAATTCACCATCAGATGGCAGCAGCAAGAACTCCTCAATAGAATGGGGTGGTAGAGAGGAAAAATAGAGCTATGGTTGAAATGACAAGAACTCTACTGTTGGAATCCAAGTTTCACACAAGATTTTGGACAGAAGCAACATTTACAGCCGTGCACCTATTGAACAGAGTTTCACTAAGGCCCAATACTGATAAGACTCCATATGAGCTATGGAGTGGGAAGAAGACAACAGCCAAGTATCTTAGAATCTTTGGCAGCTTATGTTTTGTGAAGAACAAGGAGCAAAACTTGGGAAAATTCCATGCTAGGTCAGATGAAGGCATCTTTGTGGGATACTCAACAAAGACAAAAGGTTACAGAGTTTTTTTTGCATAAACTGGGAAAAGTGGTCACTTCTAGTGATGTGAGAATAGATGAAAACTGGAAAACAACTCATAATGGAGAAGCTGAGGATAGTGAATAAGATGACTTCAAGATAGATGAAAAATCTAACCAACATGAAGAAGTGGGAAAAGAAGTAAGTTCAGACTCATAGAAGAGTGAGTCTGAAGATGAAGAAGGAGATTCTCTTGCAACTAAGACTGTGCAAGAAAGAAAGACAAAGAAGGCATGGACCAGTGCTCATCAAGGAAATCAGATAATAGGTGACCCATTAGTAGGAGTTATAACAAGAAGAAGAATTATGGGAGCTACTGCTTTACTCTCATAAGTTGAACCTAAATCTGTTGAAAAGGCTACACAAGACAAAGCCTAGATCAAAGCTATCAATGAGGAGCTGGATTAAATCGAGAAGAATGAAACATGAGAGTTGGTTCCAAGACCCACTAACAAGAATGTCATAGGAACAAAATGGGTGTTTAAAAATAAACACAATGAAGATGGCAAGGTGGTGAGGAACAAGGCTAGGCTGGTTTGCAAAGGCTACACTCAGATAGAAGGAGTAGATGTTGATGAAACTTTTGCACCAGTAGCAAGGTTGGAAATTATCAGAATGTTCTTAGCTTTGGCAGCACATAAGAGGTATAAAGTTTACCAAATGGATGTGAAATCAGCCTTTCTGAATGGGCTCTTAAAAGAAGAAGTGTATATCGAACAACCCGATGGAGTACAAATCAGCGAGGATGAGACACGTGTGTACAAGCTGAAGAAAGCCTTGTATGGCCTTAAACAAGCCCCAAGAGCATGGTATAGCAGGCTGAACGCGTATTTGAGAAGGTTGAACTTGAGAAGAGGAATAGTTGATAATAACCTATATGTGTTCAACTTAGAGAAAGGCTAACTGATAACCATAGTATATGTAGATGACATCATCTTTGGAGGGGATCACTTTGAGCTATGCCAAGAATTTGCACAGAAGATGAGTGAGGAATTTGAGATGTCATTGATTGGAGAAATGACTTACTTTCTTGGATTACAAATAAAACAATGTGAAGAAGGTATTTTTATTTCTCAAACAAAATATACCAAAGAGATGCTGAAAAAGTTTGGCATGGAGGATAGCAAACCTGTCAGTACCCCTATGACAGTGGACTGCAAGTTAACAAAAGATCAAGAAGGAAGGAGTACAAGCCCTACAGAATATAGGAAGATGATAGGGAGCCTTCTGTAAGTTACAACATCAAGGCCTGATCTCATGCAAGCTGTGTGCATCGCCTGCAGATTCCAAGCTGATCCTAAGGAATCTCATGTGTTGGCAGTGAAAAGAATCCTAAGATACCTCAAGGGGACACTGAAAATGGGCTTGTGGTATCCTGCCATGGATTCTGTAAAACTATGAGCATACACTAATGCAGACTGGGCAGGAAGCATAGATGATAGAAAATCAACCAGTGGTTGCAGCTTCTACTTGGGTTCAAAGTGTGTTGCATGGCTAAGTAGAAAGCAAAATAGTGTTGCTTTAAGCACAGTGGAGGCTGAGTATATGGCTGCTTGTGCAGCATGTACTTAGGTGATATGGATGCAAAGAAAATTGGTTGATTTGGGTGTTGAAGTGAAGTTACTAATGAGTGTACTTTGTGATAATCAAAGTGCAATTGGTCTTAGCAAGAATCCAATTCAACATTCAAGGAGTAAGCATATTGACATCCGGTATCACTTCATCAAGGATCAAATGGAAGAGGGCCCAATTCAGTTGGAGTATGTTGGTACTAAAGATCAAATATCAGATATTCTTACTAAACCTCTGTCCACAGAGCTGTTTGAAAAGCACAGAATGAGTCTATCTGTTCAAATGCCTCCTCAAGCCTGAAGTTCAGGTGAATCCTCCATCTCTACTTTGCAGGTTTTTCAAATTTGTAATTGGTTGGCAAAGGGGGAGAGAAGCAACAGTGCAGGGGGAGCTGTTAAGGAAAGGGGAGTGCATATTTAGAGGGAGTTGTAATCCATTTGCTTCTGGAATATTACTCTAAGAAGATTATGAAGGACTGCTGCATAATGGCTTTTGTTGTAAGTGTTGCCAACAATTACAAAGGGGGAGATTTTTGTTCCCACAGCCTTGTATGGGTTGTAATTGTTGTCAACTAAGGTTAAGTGTGCAAGAAAGTAAAGTCATATGGAAGGGCAATAAAGTAAATCTGCCGTATAAGGGCAAGAACGTAAATCTGCCACGTAAGCCCTATTAGGGTTTCATGGAAGAGAGTATATAAAGGCCTTGGAAGACAAAACTAGGGCAGAGGGCCAACACAATTGAAAAAATAGCAACCCTACAACAACCGGCGAAAAGGAAGAGAGAGCAGAACAGCAGGAGATTAGAAACGACACCACCAGGAGAGCAAACCAGAAACGTCTCCTGCAAGCAAACCAAAAACACATCCTGCAAGCAAATCAGAAACGCCTCTTGCAAGCAAACCAGAAACATATCCTGCAAGGAAACCAGAAACGCCTGCTGCAAGGAAACCAGAAACATGTCCTACAAGCAAACTAGAAACACACAACCAGCAAGAGGAGAAATAAGAAACAGACCACCCGGAAAAAAAGACAGCAGACCTGGTATCCGTGAGACCACCCGGAAGAGAAGACAGTAGACCAGAAGCGTGAGGCAGGCCGAAAGACGTGAACCAGAAAAACCAATAACGTGAGGCAGGCCAAGAGACGTGAAACGTCAAACCAGAAGCGTGGGTGTACGTCAAGAGATGGCGTGAGACCAGAACGTGTAATGATGTGACAAACCAGAAGTGTGAGGACAGGCCGTGAAATAGTATGACCGTGAAATAGGAGACGGGTGACACCGTGAGATGGTGAAAGTAGGAGTTGTGTGAAACAACCTAAAGAAGGAATTCAGCGAAGCATCGGAAAGAACTCAACATATTTCCAGATTTCTTCAAGAGAGGTTAGAGAGTGTTGCAGTGAACTTCTAAGCGGCAGTGGAGTAGCCTTTCAATTCAACAGAGGTAAGACAAACTAGAAGAAGGGTAGACATAGTAAGTGACACTTTTTGTATTGTACTTGCTTAGTAATTGCAATAGTGAAAGGAGTAGAAGATTAAGACATCCATTGTAACTAAAATTCTCAAGTATAGTGGATAGTCTCGATAAGGGAGAGTCCCTACCACCATAGATGTATGTCACATTGACAGAACCACGTAAATCTCGTGTGTCCTTAATTTGCTTTACGTTCTGTGTTTTGAATTGAGTTGTGAACGCAGCTAAAGTATCAGCCAACCCATAACCTAACGAAGACCTAAACAAGAACATCTGAATTGTCTATTAGGCAAGGTGTCTGAAAGGTGACTTTGGGGACTATTGTGATTAGTAGGTAGCAATAGATCTACCTTAGTCGAATATGAGAAAGAGTTCGCTTTTAAGAAGAGATTGAAGTTGTTCACTTTCCTGCGAATTGCGAATTGTGGTGATACTGATCACCCCCCTCTCAGTATCACAAAGTAGTAGATCCTAGGGAGAAGTCGGGAACTTCACTTTTTAAACACAATTTTACCTCTAAAACTTTCAAAATTGCCAAAATTTTTAACCATAAACAGCCCAAGTACTTCTTTCCAAATAGTTGATTACCATACAAGCATTCCTTCTCTTATTAATACAAACCCTCAAGAACAACCACTTCCAACTTCAATAACTACATTTACAATCACAAAAAAACCTCTAAAATGAATTGTATATTTTAGAAAAACATTCTAAGCATGGTTTCTAAATGATTTTGATTATGATAAAAAGTTTTTACACGATAGTTCCTATACTCCATATAACACGGAAAAAAGAAATGATTTTTTCAAACATTTTCTTGAAAAAAGACAGAAAATTCAAAATAGCTCGAGCAAAACATTGAAATTTCCAAAATAGGCCAATTCTAAGGTGAAAAGGTAGTTCTAATTTTCAACGAAAGATCGACAATTTTAAGATCTACTAATAAAGCTTTCATTTCTTTAACCATAGACCTAAGACATTTTTTCAGCATCATTTTTACCATAATTCTACCCTCAAAACTTTTAAAATCTCAAAGATTTTCAGGTTTAGACACCCCAAGTACTTCTTTCCAAATAGAAGATTACTATACAAGCATTCCTTGACTTATTAATACAAACCCTTAAGAACAACCACCTCTAACTTCACCAACTCCATTTATAATCACAAAAAATATCCAAATTGAATTGTATATTTGGAAAAACATTTTTAGCACAGTTTCAAAAAGGATTTTAAGTCGAACAAAAACTTTTTATACGATAGTCTTTATGCTTCACATAACACAGAGAAAATAAATGATATTTTCAAACATTTTTTAGAAAAAAGACAGAGAATTCAAAATAGCTTGAGCCAAACATTGAAATTTCCAAAATAAATCAATTCTAAGATGAAATAGTAGTATTGATTTTGAACAGAAGATCAACAAATTTTAGATCTACTAATCAAGTTTTCATTTATTCAACCATAAACCTAGGACATCCTTTCAACATCTTTTATATCATAATTCTACCTTCAAAACTTTTAAAAGTGCCAAGATTTTCATCCTTAGACACCTCAAGTACTTCTTTCCAAATTACAGATTATCATACAAGCATTCCTCATCTTATTAATACAAATCCTTAAGAACAACTACCTTTAACTTCACCAACTTTATTTGTAATCACAAAAATCATCCAAAATGAATCATGACTTTTAGAAAAACAATTTGAACATGGTTTCCAAAAGGATTTTAAACCTTATAATTTTTTTTTTACATGATAGTTCCTATGTTTGCATAACATGGAAAAAATAAATGATTTTTTCAAATATTTTCTTGAAAAAAGATAGAAAATTCAAAATAGTTTGAGCAAAACACTGAAATTTCCAAAATAGACCTATTCTAAGGTGAGAAAGTAGTCCTAATTTTCAATAGAAATCAAGAAGTTGCATATCTACTAATAAAGCTTTTATTTATTCAACCATAGACCAAGGACATATTTTTTAACATAATTTTGCCTTCAAAACTTTTAAACTTGCCAAGATTTTCAACCTTAGACACCCCAAGTACTTCTTTCCAAATAGCATATTACCATATAAGCATTCCTTCTCTTATTATTACAAACCCTCAAGAATAACCACCTTTAACTTCACCAACTCCATCTCTAATCACAAAAAATATCCAAAATGAATTGTATATTCTGTAAAAACACTTTGAGCATGGTTTTCGAAAGGATTTTGAGCCTAACAAAAAGTTCTTAGATGATAGTGCCTATGTATTGCATAAAATGGAGAAAAGAAATGAGTTTTTTAGACATTTTCTAGGAAAAAGACAGAAAATTCAAAATAGCTTGAGCCAAACACTCAAATTTCTATAAGAGACCAATTCTAAGATGAAAAAGTAGTCCAAATTATGAACAAAAGGTCAATAAGTTTTAGATTTATTGATGGAGCTTTCATTTATTCAATCATAGACTTAGGACATATTTTCAACATCTTTTTTCACATAATTCTACCTTTAAAACTTTTAAAATTGCTAAGATTTTGAAAGTTAGACTCCATAAGTACTTCTTTCTAAATAGCAGATTATTATAAAAAAATTTCTTGTCTTATTAATACAAACCTTTGAGAAAAACCACCTCCAACTTCAACAACTATATCAATGATCACATAAAACCTCTAAAATGAATTATATGTTTTAAAAAACCATTCTAGGCATGGTTTTCAAAAGGATTTTGAACTTGTCAAAAAGTTTTTACATGATTGTTCCTATGCTTTGCATAACATGGAAAAAAGAAATGATTTTGTCAAACATTTTCTTAAAAAGGGTTAAAAAATTCAAAATAACTTGAGCCAAATACTGAAATTTCCATAATAGACCAATTCTAAGATAGAAAAGTTGTCCAAATTTTCAATAAACGATTAACAAGTGTTTGATCAATTGATGGAGCTTTCATTTATTCAACCATAAACCTAAGACATATTTTCAACCTCCTTTTTACCACATTTTTACCTTTAAAACTTTTAAAATTGCCAAGATTTTCAACCTTAGACACCCCAAGTACTTCTTTTAAAATAACAAATTACCATACAAGCATTCCTTATCTTATTAATACAAACCCTCAAGAAGAACCCCCTCTAACTTCAACAACTCCATCTACAATCACGAAAAGACTCCAAAATGAATTGTATATTTTATAAAAACAATCTGAGCATGGTTTTCAAAAGGATTTTGAACTTAACAAAAAGTTTTTACATGATAGTTCCTATACTCTGCATAACACAAAAAAAAAAAGATTTTTTCAAACATTTTCTTAAAAAGACAAAAAATTCAAAATAACTTGAGCCAAACATTGAAATTTCCTAAATAGACCAATTCTAAAAGGAAAATGTAGTCCTAATTTTTAATAAAAGATCAATAAGTTTTAGATCTATTAATGAACCTTTCATTTTTTCAACCATAAACTTAGGACATTTTTTCAACATCCTTTTTACCCCAATTTTACCTTCAAAACTTTTAAAACCACCAGGATTTTGAACCTTAGACACCCCAAGTACTTCTTTTTAAATAGTAGATTACCATACAAGCATTTCTTATCTTATTAATACAAACTCTTAAAACCAACCACCTTTAACTTCACCAACTTTATCTACAATCACAAAAAGCATCCAAAATTAACTATATCTTTTAAAAAAACAATATGAGTATAGTTTTTAAAAGGATTTTAAACCTCACAAAAATTTTTTACACGATAGTTCCTATACTCCGCGTAACACAGATTAAAGAGATGATTTTTTCAAATATTTTCTTTAAAATAGATAGAAAATTCAAAATAACTTGAGCCAAACACTGAAATTTCCAAAATAAACCAATTCTAAGATGAGAAAGTAGTCCTAATTTTCAACAGAAGATTAAGAAGTTTGTATATCTACAGATGAAGCTTTCATTTATTTAACCATAGACTTATGACATATTTTGAATATCCTTTTTAACATAATTCTACCTTTAAAACTTTTAAAATTGCCAAGATTTTCACTCTTAGACACCAAAAGTACTTCTTTCCAAATAGCAGATTACCATACAAGTATTTCTTTTCTTATTATTATAAATCCTCAAGAATAACCACCTTTAACTTCACCAACTCCATCTATAATCACAAAAAATATCCAAAATGAATTGTATATTTTGGAAAAACATTCTAAGCATTGTTCCCAAAAAGATTTTGAGCTTGATAAAAAGTTTTTACACGATCGTGTCTATGCTTCATATAACACAAGGAAAAGAAACAATTCTTTTAGACATTTTCTTGGAAAAAGGCAAAAAATTCAAAATAGCTTAAGCCAAACACTTAAATTTCCACAACAGACCAATTCAAAGAAAAAAAACTAAAGCTAATTTTGAACAAAAGATTAACAAGTTTTAGATCTACTAATGAAGTTTTCATTTATTCAACCATAGACTTAGGACATATTTTCAACATCCTTTTTAACACAATTATACTTTTACAACTTTTAAAATTGCCAAGATTTTTAAACTTAGACACTCTAAGTACTTCTTTCCAAATAGCAAATTACCATACAAACATTCCTTGTCTTATTAATACAAACCCTCGAGAACAACCACCTCTAACTTTAACAATTGCATCTATGATCACAAAAAACCTCCAAAATGAATTATATATTTTAAAAAAACAATCTGAGCATGGTTTTTAAAAGGATTTGGAACATGACAAAAAGTTTTTTGTACGATAGATCCTATGGTCCTTATAACGTGGAAAAAAGAAATGATTTTTTCAAACATTTTCTTGCAAAAGGACACAAAATTCAAAATAGCTTGAACCAAACATTGAAATTTCTAGAATTAACGAATTCTAAGATGAAAAAGTAGTCCTAATTTTCAACAGAAGATCAACAAGTTGAAGATTTACTGATGAAGCTTTCATTTATTCAACCATAGACTTAGGACATACCTTCAACCTTCTTTTTACCATAATTCTACCTTCCTTTAAAATTGCTAGGATTTTCAACCTTAGACACCCTAAGTACTTCTTTCCAAATAGCAGATTGCCATACAAGCATTCCTCATCTTATTAATACAAACCCTAAAAAACAACCACCTTTAATTTCAATAACTCCATTTACAATCACAAAAAACCTCCAAAATGAATTGTATATTTTGGAAATACAATTTGAGCATTGTTTCCAAAAGGATTTTGAACCTATGAAAAATTTTTAATATGATAGTTCTTATGCTTTGCATAACATGCGAAAAAGAAATGATTTTTTCAAATATTTTCTTGAAAAGGGATCGAAAATTCAAAATTACTTGAAGCAAACACTGAAATTTTCAAAATAGACCAATTCTAAGATGAGAAACTAGTCCTAATTTTTCAACAGTAGATCAACAAATTTTAGATCTACTGATAAAGCTTTCATTTAATTAACCATAGACCTAGAGCATATTTTCAACATCCTTTTTACCATAATTCTACCTCTAAAACTTTTAAAATGACAAATATTTTCAACCTTAGACTACCCAAGTACTTCTTTCCAAATAACATATAACCATACAAGCATTCCTTGTCTTATTAATACAAACCCTTAAGAATAACTACCTCCAATTTCAATAACTGCATCTACAATCACCTTATAGGACTCTAAAATGAATTGAATATTTTAGAAAAACATTCTGAGCATGGTTTCCAAAAGAATTTTGAACTTGACAAAAAGTATTTACACTATAGTGCCTATGCTTCGTATAACATGGAGAAAAGAAATGACTTTTTCAAACATTTTCTTGCAAAAGGACAAAAAATTCAAAATAGCTTGAGGTAAACACTAAAATTTCTAGAATTGAACAATTCTAAGATGAAAAGTAGTCCTAATTTCCAATAGAAAATTAACAAGTTGAAGATTTATTGATTAAGCTTTCATTTATTCAACCATAGAACTAAGACATATTTTTAACCTCCTTTTTACACCAATTTAATCTTAAAAACCTTTAAAATCGCCAAGATTTTCAATCTTAGACACCCTAAGTACTTCTTTCCAAATAACAAGTAATCATAAAAGCATTCCTCATCATATAAATACAAACCCTCAAGAATAACGACCTTTAATTTCAACAACTACATCTACAATCATAGAAAACCTCCAAAATGAATTGTATATTTTAGAAAAATAGTCTAAGCATGGTTTCCAAAAGGATTTTGAACCTATCAAAAAATTTTGTACACGATAGTTCTTATGCTCTGCATAACATAAAAAAGGAAATGATTTTTTCAAATATTTTCTTGAAAAAGGATAAAAAATTCAAAATAGCTTGAACCAAACACTAGAATTTCTAGACTAGACCAATTCTATGATGAAAAGCTAGTTCTAATTTTCAACAAAAGATCAACAAGTTGTAAATTTATTGATGAAGCTTTCATTTATTCAACCATAGACCTAAAACATATTTTTAATCTCCTTTTTACCATAATTCTACATTTAAAACTTTTAAAATCATTAAGATTTTGAAGCTTAGACACCCCAAGTACTTCTTTCCAAAGAACAAGTAACCATATAAGCATTTCTCATCATATAAATACAAACTCTTAAGAATAACCACCTCTAACTTCACCAACTCCATCTATAATCACAAAAGATATCCAAAATGAATTGTATATTTTGGAAAAACATTTTAAGCATGGTTTCTAAAAGGATTTTGAGCCTGACAAAAGGTTTTTACACAATGGTTCCTATGTTTCGTATAACACGAAAAAAAAGAAATGATTTTTTCAAACATTTTCTTGAAAAAGACAGAAAATTCAAAATAGCTTGAGCCAAAAACTTAAATTTCCAAAATAAACCAATTCTAAGATGAAAATGTAGTTCTAATTTTCAACAAAAGATCAACAAGTTTTAGATTTATTGATGGACCTTTTATTTCTTCAACCATAAGTGTAGGACATATTTTCAACATCCTTTTCACCACAATTTTACCTTCAAAACTTTTAAATCGCCAAGATTTTCAACCTTAGACACTTTAAGTACTTCTTTCTAAATAGCAAATTACTATATATGCATTCCTTGTCTTATTAATACAAACCCTAAAGAACAACTACCTCTGACTTCGACTTCACCAACTCCATCTACAATCACAAAAAACCTCCAAAATGAATTGTATATTTTAGAAAAACATTACGAGCATGGTTTACAAAAGGATTTTAAATTTGACAAAAAGTTTTTACATGGTAGTGTCTATAATCCATATAACACGAAGAAAGGAAATTATTTTTTCAAACATTTTTGTCAAAAGGATAGAAATTCTGAAATAGCTTGAACCAAATATTGAAATTTCCAAAATAGACCAATTCTAAGATGAAAAGGTAATCTTAATTTTCAACAGAAGATCAACAAGTCTTAGATCTACTGATCAACCTCTCATTTTTTCAACCATAGACCTACAATGTTTTTCAACATCCTTTTTATCATAATTCTACCTTTAAAACTTTTAAAATTGCCAAGATTTTCATCTTTAGACACCCCAAGTACTTCTTTCTAAGTTGTAGATTACCCTACAAGCATTTCTCATCTTATTAATACAAACCCTTAAGAACAAGCACCTCTAACTTCACTAACTCCATCTATAATCACAAACAACATCCAAAATGAATTGTATTTTTAAGAAAATTGTTATGGCATGTTTACAAAAGGATTTTGAACTTCACAAAAATTTTTTACATGATAGTTTTTATACTCTGCATAACATAGAAAAAAGAAATTACTTTTTCAAGCATTTTCTTCAAAAAAGACCAAAAATCCAAAATAACATGAACTAAATACTGAAATTTCCAAAATATACCAATTCTAAAATGAAAAAGTAGTCCTAATTTTCAACATGAGATCAATAAGTTTTAGATCTACTAATAAACCTTTCATTTTTTCAACCATAGACCTAAGACATTTTTTCAACATCCATTTTATCATAATTCTACTTCCAAAACTTTTAAAATCACGAAGATTTTCATCCTTGGACACCTCAAGTACTTTCTAAATAGCATATTGGTATATAAGCAACCTCATCTTATTAATAAAAACTCTCAAGAACAACCAACTCTAACTTCACCAACTCCATCTACAATCACAAAAAAACTCTGAAATGAATTGTATATTTTAGAAAAACATTATGAGCATGGTTTACAAAAAGATTTTGAACTTGATAAAAAGTTTTTACATGATCGTTTATATGCTCCATATAACATGAAAAAAAGAAACTAGTCTGTTAAACATTTTCTTCAAAAGAGATAGAAAATCCAAAATAGCTCGAACCAAACAATAAAATTTCCAAAATAGACCAATTCTAAGATGAAAACATAATCCTAATTTTCAACAAAAGATCAAGTTTTAGATCTACTGATAAAACTTTGATTTCTTCAACCATAGACCTAGGACATTTTTTCAGCCTCCCTTTTACCATAATTATACCTTTAAAACTTTTAAAATCGCTAAGATTTTTAACCCTTAGGCACCCTAAGTACTTCTTTCCAAATAACAAATTGCCATACAAGCATTCATCATCTTATTAATACAAACGCTTAAGAACTACCTCCTCCAACTTCATCAACTCCATGTACAATCACAAAACAATCCAAAATGAATTATATATTTTAGAAAAACATTCTAAGCATGATTTACAAAAGGATTTTGAACTTGACAAAAAGTTTTTACATGATAGTTTCTATGCTTCACATAACATGGCAAAAGAAATTATTTTTTCAAATATTTTCTTCAAAAAAGATAGAAAATCCAATGCCAATTCTTAAATGAAAAAGTAGTACTAATTTTCAACAAAAGATCAACAAGTTTTAGATCTACTAATGAATCTTTCATTTCTTTAACCATAGACCTAAGACATTTTTTCAACATCCTTTTTGCCATAATTCTACCTTCAAAACTTTTAAATTTGCCAAGATTTTGAACCTTAGACACGTCAAGTACTTCTTTCCAAATAGCAGATTGCCATAAAAGCATTCATTGTCTTATTAAGACAAACCTTTAAGAACAACCACCTCCAACTTCACCAACTCCATCTATAATCACAAAAAAACATCCAAAATGAATTGTATATTTTAGAAAAACATTATGAGTATGGTTTACAAAAGGATTATGAACCTAATAAAAAGTTTTTACTCGATAGTTTTTGTGCTTCATATAACACGGAAAAAAGAAATTATTTTTTCAAACATTTTCTTCAAAAAAAAATAAAAAATCCAAAATAGCTTGAACCAAACACTGAAATTTTCAAAATAAACCAATTCTAAGATGAAAAAGTAGTCCTAATTTTCAACAAAAGATTAACAAGTTTAGATATATTAATAAAGCTTCCATTTCTTCAACCATAAACCTAAGACATTTTTTTAACATCCTTTTTACCATAATTCTACCTTTAAAACTTTTAAAATTGCCAAGATTTTCAACCTTAGGCACCCTAAGCACTTCTTTCCAAATAGCATATTACCATTCAATCATTCCTCATCTTATTACTACTAACCCTTAAGAAAACCACCTCTAACTTCTCCAACTCCATTTATAATCACAAAAAACATCTAAAATGATTGTATATTTTAGAAAAACATTATGAGCATAGTTTCTAAAAGGATTTTGATTCTAACAAAAATTTTTTACATGATAGTTTCTATACTCTGCAAAACATGGAAGAAAGGAATTATTTTTTCAAACATTTTCTTTAAAAAAGTAAGAAAATCCAAGAGGATTGTTATACATTTTTTTCATTCCACAAAAAGCATATATTATATGTTATTTTTTGAGTGGTTTGCAAAGTATGCACCTCAACTATGTTACTACTAGCCTTCAAAAAATCTTCTTCCAAAAAGTCTTCAAATCCTACTACTTCTTATAGTAAAGCCAAATAGTGGATTACTTTAGATGACCATGTCATAGAGGTAGAACATCTACCTTTTAGATAAATCAAGATAGTTCATCAACAAAACCTTATTGAACTAACCCTTTGAAAAATCCCCTAAGAATCTGATACTTCTAAAAAACTTTCCAAAATGATTATTTGACAAAACATTAGAACCTAGCTAAACTACATAAAAAACTAGATTCAATAGTTTACCATCCAAAAGACTATTATCAATAAAATCAAACATCCTGTTTTCAAACCATATCAACCTTCCAAACTCAAAAATTCTTAGAAATTAAAAGACCATTTTGTCCAATAAATCAAATCAAAACTATAATAAAACCATCTCTATCCTTTTTTACAACAAAAGAAGTCAATAACTTAGGAAATAAATCCTAGGAAGAACCTATAGACCTTGTACCTTAACCTTTCAAATTAATATTACCAGTTTTCTAATCTCATATCAACCATCTTTTTTGGCCAAAACTTATATTTGGACTCATAGTTTCAGATCTTGATCTAGAAAACAAACCAAACACATCAAACCAGTACAAGTTTAATGCCTCTTCCATTTATGAATGGAACATTGATGCTATGTTAAAATGCAACATCCTTAATTTTCTACAACAGATAACTATAACAACAAATGTTTACAAAACTCATAATAACACCTTAGACAAAAATGTTCCTGATAGCAAGATTTTTAAGACAACTCAAAGGATGGTGTACCAGTGATCAGTAAGATCAAATTCTTAAAGCCATCCAAACCATGGAAAATGATTTACCATCCTCTATAGTGCAGGTAACACTATAGAAGATGTAGCTTGTCTTATCCTAACCATTTCCCTACATTTCATAGGAGACCTTTCTCATCTTAGAGACAAAAATGTTAAGTTGCTTACAAACCTTAGGTGTAAGAAATTTAGTAAGTTCCAAAATTACAACACTTTCCTCACAAGAGTCATGCTTAGAGAAGACTGTAACCAACCTTTTGGAAAGAAAAATTCCTTACAAGATTCCCAATCTTGTTAAGAGAAAAAACTAAACAAACCATTAAAACTACCTATGAAGACCTCATTCCTTATGATTAGTTAACCTACAGAGAACTGATTAGTTTCATTTAGTAAGAAAGATTCAAAATCTACCAAGACCTCAAACTCTAAAAACACCTTAAATAGGAGATGAAACAATCCCATTTTGAAATTGGAAGCTTTTGCCAGCAATTCAACCGAGGATTTCCAAAACTTTCAAAGCCAAGTAGGAAAATGGATACCAAACCTTATACATAATCTTATTGTACTTTCAAAAAAATCTCAAAAAGAAACCAACAAATAAACCTATTACAATAGACCTAGAAAAACCAAAACATCAAAGTCAAAGCCAGAACTAACACTTTCTACTTTAAACCCTCTTACAAAGATCTTACTTATTTCAAATGTCAAAAGGAAGAATACACATCCAAATACTGCAAACTCAATAGAAAGATCTAAGAATTACATTTAGAATTACAAACCATTTCCAAACTAGAAGCTATACTCTAAAACATTTATAGTTTTGATTTTAACCCTTTTATTTACACAAATGAAGAACTTTTCTAAACAAATGAATTTTAAACCTTATCTTCAAAAATTGAACCTAAATTCAAACAAGTCAACATCCTTATAAAAGATAGGTACAAAATTTCCTTTACTGTCTCATTTGGATAGTATGAATGAAATGTGATTTCATTTGGTTTGAAAAATATCCTTTTAGAATTCTAAAGAATTATGAATGATATTTTTCAACCATATTCAAAATTTTCTATTGTTTACATTGATAATGTTTTAATCTTTTCAAAATTTGTTGAACAATATTTTAAACATTTATAAACATTTTTCTATATTGTTAATCAAAATGGACTTGTGATATCTCGGTCTAAAATATCTTTATTCCAAACCAAAATGTGGTTCTTTAGACATTACATTTCCTAGGAAACTATTACTTCCATCGAGAGAGCTTTAACTTTTGTGGATAAGTTTTTGAAAAAAAAATCACAGAAAAATCCCAACTTTAAAAATTTTTTAGGAAGTCTTAATTATATTTTGGATTTCATTCCAAATATAAATTTTATTAAAAAACGCCTTCATGATCATCTTAAGAAAAACCTTATCTTGTGGACTTCTCAGCATACTACTCTTGTCTAACAAATCAAAAACATGGTTGAATAAGTCCCTTACATTCATCTTCCTAACCTTTCACTTCCAAAATTAGTTGAAGCTGATACCTCTGATTTAAGATATAGAGGTACTCTTAAATAGGTCAAAGAAGGCAAGGAATAAATCATACAATTTGCATATGCACATTGGAATGATTGTCAAACCAATTATTTCATCATAAAAAAAGGAATTTTATCCATTATCATGTGCATTACAAAATTTCAAAGTGATTTACTTAATAAAAAATTTATTTTGTGTATTGACTTCAAGTTTGCAAAAGAAATTTTATAAAAAGATGTTTAAAATATTGCATTAAAACAAAATTTTACTCGATGGCAAGCCATCCTCCTTAAATTTGATTTTCAAATTGAGTACATAAGTGGAGATAACAACTTTATTTTTAATTGCCTAACCCAAGAATTCCTTCAAAATATAACTAAAGATGCCAAGAAAATCAAAGAATAAGGACAAAGCTCTTATTAAAAACCTAGAAGAGAGTTTAACCTCTACTCTATAACCTATCCATACTGAAACATATACCTCTCAAAAACCCACTTTAGGTTTACCCATAAGAACCTAGATTAAACAATTGACCAACCAAGAAGGTTAATCCTTAGAACCAAATTAGGAAGCCTAATCTTCCAAAACTTCTAAAAAACAACTCAAAATCCAAAAATGGATAAAGAATATCTATAAATTTTCAGATGTTCTTTCAACATTACCAGGTTTATCTACCTTGTAAGAACTTTACAAAAAGGGCATAGGTAAAGTATTAGCTTATACCTTAAAAAGAGTTTCAAAATCTTCTTAAAAATATTTTGACAAAAATTATTTTCAAAATATATTTGTCATAAAAATAGGATATTATGAGAAAAATCCTTTTCATGCCATCTAAAATATTTTTCCATCAGGATGGTACTTCAAGCCTATTATATGACTATACTTGAAACAAGAGTGTTAGTACAATTTAAACACTTTTACCTTGATAAAACCCATATTAACCTTACTTATTCAACCTATTATATATTATAAATCATCCCTTCTCAAGAATGGGGAATTGACCTATCAAAACTGAGGACCTTTCTTGTTTCGTTCAAAACCAAAGCAAACCATTCCCAAGCCTTTTCATACTAAGGTTATCACCAAATCTGGTATAATACCTTTTTCATTCAAAATCAAAAGAGTAGCCATTCATGGTTATTTTATTTTGACACAAAAATTAGTCTTACTAAGATTCCCAATTGGTTTAAACAATGGTGGAACTATTTTGGTTGTACTCTAGATATTCTTGTTCCAAAAGTCTAGGAAAGTTATGATATATTAAAAACCAAATATGAACCCTCTACAAATGAGAAAAAGACTTTCTCCACTTTTCCTTTTCTCTACAAAATCCCTTCTTCCATAGGCATTAGCCTGGTATTTTTATTATCACAACTAAGATGATACTTTTGCCCCTATAAAAAAAGTCAAAATTAAATAGTGAGACTCATTAAAAATCCTTCAAAAATTCCTTAAACTCATTGTAATAATTGGTTGGATCATATTAATTAGACCATAATGACCCAACCATTACAAACCAATGCTTTAAATACTATATTCTTGGCACAAAAATCCCATATGGTTACCCTTTAATTATAGCCTAAACTAAGGAAGAACACTTTGCAATAATGCAATAGTTATTATAGTCCAAAACATCTTTAGACCAGGATTTAACCCACTCAAAAAATAGTGAGCTCTTTTCCCAACAAATTCTACAAAGTCATGAAGATGACTACTATAACATACTACCAAAAATAAAGTATGCCAAGGACAACTAGTCGTAAAACCTTTCAAAACATTTTGGTAGCTAAATAGATATTCAAGAGACTACCAAAGTAACTTTACAAGAGCATCTATTGGCAATTTTAAGAAAGAAAACTTGTGACCACTAACTCTACAAAACAACAAAACAACTTTTAATAGAAAAAGAGACAATGCTTATGATTGCTGGCTTTTCAAAAAGAAGCATCTTTACCAAAAGTAAAGGAAACTTTTGAAAAAAAAGATGCTAGCTTTACAAAAGAAAAATGATAGCTTTACAAAATTCCAAAACTGCTTTCAGAAAAAGGATTCCATTTGCTTGCCTCAACCTTTCAACTCCTCAATTATAAAAGGAAGCCCAGAAGTCAATTTAAAGCAAGCTTTTTGGACTCCATTTTTTTAATTCTCTCTCTCTCTCTTCTTTTTCCATTTTGTATCTAGTCCTTTTCTTTTCCCACTCTATAAATATCCCTTTTGTACTACTTAAGTTTTTAATAAAACTTTGGTTTGTGTTGTTGTCTTTTCAATACCACTAATATGATTCAAATTGATTTGGAATAGTGAGGGAAAATCCCATTTTAAATTTAGAACTTTTTGCTAGCAATTTAATTTAAGAATTCTAAAACTTTCAGAACTAGGTAGGAAAATGTATACCAAACCTTATACATAATCTTACTATACTTTCAAAAAATTCTAGAAACAAACCAACGAATAAATCTATTATAACAAACCTAGGAAAATTAAAACATCCAAGACAAAGCTATAACCAATACCTTCTACTTTAAAACCTCTTACATAAATCTAGAATTTAAAATAAAAATATTAACATAAAATTTTTATAGTAATAATGATTTATTAATTAATACTTAAAATGTTTTATAACTTCTAAAATATGTTTTCTCATAATAACATTATTAATAATACTTATTATTATTATTATTATTATTATTATTAATATATAATTCATATTAACTTTTTAAAAAAAATATATGTATATATATGTCATATTATAAAAAGAGAGAAGACAAGAAGATTATGAGAGTGAGATTACCTAACAAAAGAAAGAAAAATGATGATTTTCATTTATTAGAGAATTTTATTGTTACAAGTAATGAGAATGATGAACCAAATGCATCTTAATGCTTTCTTATAAATTTATGATATTATTTTGTAGTAAAATACTTAGGCATGACAATGGTTCTTGTCTCTGTGGGGACCTATCCTTCTTTACCTTAACAAAAGTAAGTTTAAAGAAAATTGATAAGAATCAAGAATCCTTATCATGTTCACCAAATTTTTAATTAAGGATAGAGACGAGTTGGTATTTATATTTTTCACCCCAAGTTTGACTTTGACATTAATCCCAAATTATTAGATTACAATTTTTCCTTATATAATAATTATACAACATTTTTTATAAGTGGAAAATAATTAAATTAGCATACTAATTATAACTTTACCTATATGCTCACTTCAAACTTTCATGTTTCTTTCTATATTCTTTATAAAGAATGTTTCGTCCCAAAAGAAAAATAGTTTCTATTACTTCTAACCTTTATGTCCACCATTTGTTTTATCATCAACATGTTAGCCTCCATTAGTATGATCTCAGTTTGATTCAAGTGTATAGGTTCCATAAACATATAGATCAATAAGAGATGTTTCTAGGAATGTAGCTTATTTGAGGTGACAATGATAGTGGTTGGTGAAAGGAACTGTGTATCAATGATAATGATAGAGAAATAGTGATTTGGTAGGAGCATTCTACTCCTCTACTAATTTGGTCTCTACTATTTCTTTCTCTAATAGCTTGAATTGATCATATCGGATGATCTTTTGTCTTTTGTTGTAATTGATTATTATAGTAACTTAATGTAGAAACTCTCACACATTATCATATTCAGTGGCAAGGCTTTTATGAAAAGATTATGAGATCATAGGAATCATTAAGCAAATTGTTTGTGCAAGCAAAAGAATCAAGACCATTGGATGTGAGCTTAACACAACATCATCACCTTGTGTTGTTCATGATTTATTTATGGATGTAGAAAGGGATTGACACCTTTGAAGTACTTTTAGGTAATAGAGATCCTTAATGATGCTTTTCTTAAGATCAAATCTTTTTTCTATTAAAATCATCCATGAAGTCTTATAAAAACTCAAGTAACTTGTTGAGATCTTAATATCTTTGGTTACAGTTGATGTGGGTAAAGTGATATTTAGACATGCAATAGGTCTTATGTTATTCATCACGTAACAAGGATCAAGCTCAAAAGTATTTAAGTCCTATTACTTGTTCAAAATTTAAGATGAAACCACCAAGTCATGCATTGTATCTAGAAGAAATAATGA
The DNA here is from genome assembly GCA_023213295.1 of Bruguiera hainesii. NCBI lineage: Eukaryota > Viridiplantae > Streptophyta > Magnoliopsida > Malpighiales > Rhizophoraceae > Bruguiera > Bruguiera hainesii. The sequence goes on from JAHOYR010000003.1 coordinate 5,437,030, forward strand.
ACTAGCTAAAGTGAAGAATTATTGGAATTAGTAGTCTAATTAAGTGGATTCTTAATTATTCACTTTTGTTAAACAAATAAATGAAACATGTAGAGATTGAAAGGTGATTAAAAACTAGTAATAATTATTATCACATATTTCTAATGTTTCTTAATTGTTTTCAGTGTTTTTACTAAATGCTTTTGCTTATTTTTAAAGTGACATTAATTATATTTTATTAGAAACTTGTAATATTTTCCTATAAAAGGAACCACTTATATCAATCAAAAACATCTATCTATGATTATTGATATATGGATTTGAGTTTAATCTCCTTGTATAATTCTTATTACTTGTGTTCTTCAAGTGTAGTAAATTCCTATTGTACCCTATTTCATCTACCCTAATTGATGAAGACCTCATTCTTATTCACTCTTGTATTTGAATGCATGTAAGATTAATTTGCAAGTTAAGTATGATTGTAATTAGATCACAATTTATTTAATTAGATGTGAAAAAAAGATGAAAAAATAAAAAAAATGAAAAAAAGAAAAAAACAGAGAAAATAAAAATTGAATTGTTGTAAATTAATTTACAATGTCTAATGCGCAACTAAAATCCAATATACAAGGCACATTCTGTCCAACAAAGGAAGAACTAACAACTTTCTCAATCCTCAAATTAAACCTAAAGTTAAAAAAAATTACTTTTTGGTATAAGTTGCGTCATTAAACTATAAGAGGGGGCCTTTCCTTTCCTAAGGACCCAAACTAAGTATTTAAGTGTAGTAGTTTGTCAACCCTTTCTTCAATGCCTAATGGCTTGATGTAAGTGCAAATCTTGTAAGTCAATAGCTTATAAAATATTGATTATTTACAAAAAAGGCAAATCAATTTGAATTGTCCAACAAAAAGTAAGATTAATGGTCAAGATCAAGCATTTGTCTTTTTTAAAAAGGGGGTCCCTTAGCATTTGTGAGGAGGGGAAAGGAACCAAAAAGCCATCAACAAAGATACAAGAGAGCAAAAAAACATAAGTACATTAATGTTAAGAGAGAGACAAAAGGGGTGAGGAACATTTAGAGGTAAATGGCAGTAGGAGGGATAATTAAGAGAGCATTTAAGGTAATAAAAGGGAGGCTACCAAAAGAATAGAGAGACAACAACACTAAAACACCTAAAGAATGTTTAGCCAACAACTTAAGAGGAGAGAAACAACTTCATTAAACTAACAATGGTGGGAATAAAGGTATCCACAATAGGATTATAAGACCCTTTTGATGCTTTCTTCCAATTTTATCAAAGTTTGCCTTTAATACTCTTAATTAAAGTAAAAAATGAACTAATTTGACTCAAGTTTAAGCTCTTAGGAACCAATATAGAGAATGATTTTTTTAGTAAGCTAGTATCTTATCATAGTAAATGAAGCTAAGCTATAAACTTAAGGATATAATCACACATAAACCATCCATGATGAGCTTAAAACCACAATCATATTAAGGAATAAAATTAAATTCAAATAGTAATGGCCAATTATCCAATCATAAGCATTATTTTACCAACCAATATTGTCCTCAGTGACAATTAAACATTATTTGCCATAATTTATTTGGCACAAAACAATCATATGCACAAACATATCCATTAATAAAGTAACAACAAACTATCAAGTGCCCAAAAGCTCAAACAAGCACATATTCAACCATACACCCAAATTAGCCAAAAAGAAATTTATCTTGAGCATTGCAATCATTATCTACCAAAAAGCTTATTAGAGTCCCCTTGCATCGAAAAATATCATAAATTTAGCACATTGTTATTGTTCTTTTTTTTTTTCCTTTTTTTTTTTGTTCTTGAATAACACATAATAATAAGTTGAAAAATAAGAAATCAACCAAAAAAAAAAAAAAAGAACCTTAAGGTAAGAATTTTGCTCCTAAAAGGCAATACCATTAAAGTCATCCAACCTCGATCTACACATTTTTGAAGGTAATGCATTAAGGAGAGGCCAAAAAATGCATAGATTGACAAAAACCTGAAGCTAGCCATTGCATTGCCACTAGTCACCATCTTTACATGAGACTAGCACTGGTCAACTTGTTAGACATTAATTTGTTTAATAGAGTTCTTCAAGCACCAATCAGAGCATTAAAAAGGCATCAACTATAGGTTGGATTTTTGTTGCCACCACTTATTCTTTCCCTCATATGCACCATTTTTGTTTATTGTCAACACAAGAAACAGGCTACAAAGTTTTTGGCATTAGTAACATTTAAGACAAAATGAAAACAAAAAAGAAAAAAAAATGAAAAATGAAAAAAGAAAGAAAAAATAATAAAGAAAGGAAAAAAAAAAACAGAGAAAATGAAAAAATGCACACAAAGTTCCCAACAACAGTACCATTTCAAACACCTTGGGTGAACTTACAAACACAAAATGACATCAACACTCTTTTCAAAGTTTCAATAAAAAATTACCTTTTATTATTTCCTGATGAGTTAGATTATTGTAAAAAACATCCTAATTTTTGCCAAAAATTTCCTTTCACCATCTAGTACATTAAATCGCTATAAAAAATATTCTAATTTTCTCCAAAAATTTCCTTTCACTATCCAATGCATAGAATCACTGTAAAAAAAATCCAAACCCTTACAAAAATTTATGAAAAAATGTTTTTTTTAATTTTTTTTTTGTTAAGCAAGATCATTGAAATAGTTTAAAAAGTCCAAAAAAATTTAGCCATTTTACTATCCACTTTAAATTCCTTAAAATCCTAATGTGTGCATACTTTTGTGACAAATCATAAAAGAGAGAAAAGAATAAATAAATTATCGATAGAAAAGACATAGAAATATAAAACAAATGAGCAATAATACCATTGCATGTGACATGCATTTAGGTTGTTTATAACTTTTCTCAAACGTAACTGTACTCCCAAATCTTGATGAATTTTGTTAAAGTAAACCAAGTCATCTACTATGTGCCAATCACACCTAAAATAATTGTTGGCAACTCTTATATCCTAAAGATAATTTAAGGTGGAAAAATTTCAAATTGATCCAAACTTAACACAAGCTAAACAAGTGGTGAGGGCAAATTGGGTGGAATACCCCACAAGTATGGTTTGCCTCTATCATTGATAATTCATTATGGCAATGTTGCAACAATTACTAATGGTTGATCACCCACAATTCATCAGTAGAGCCCCACATCAGACACACCATAATTGCCCCTAGCTTCTAATACCTAAAAGGCATTGAATTACACACCCTCCTCTGCACCTTTCAAGCTCCCCTTCTTAAGAATCCATCATGATAACTTGGTGACTACATTACAAACCTTTTTCAGAGATGGGTTGCTTTAACATGTTTTTATTTTTGTGCTTTCATTTATTTTTTATTTGATAATTTATTTATTTATCTCTTTCATTTTAATATTTTTTATTGTTATTTGCATCATAACCTTGATTGCACACACTCATAAAGGCCTTGGAACCCAACCTATACCTTATCTAGTTTAGACAAGAGAAACTACGAGTCCTTTATACAACTTATGGCTTTTGTATAGGATAACCTTGAAATCTTTCACCTAGACTAGTAATTCCTATTTGAGCCTCCAATGATGAGGGAGAGAACATTCTAAAAACCTTTGACTTAGTTTAGATCTATTAAACCACATGTCTTAGTATTATACTAGTAAAATCATCCACCTATTAGACCCATCCCTTATAAGATTGGAAACCTCAAATATCCCTACCCTACGCATAACATCATGCATTGTTCTATTCCATTTTCAATATTTACTATGTTACTTTACAAGTTATGCTTTATCCTTCTTATCCCTATACTACCATATTTTCATTTTTTTTTTTGGTACTTTTCTTATATCATCTTATGGCATCCATTTAGACATACCTTATTTTGTCCATCCTAATCAAAGGTATAATGCAATAAACTATAAGGAGTTCAAACCTTATTTTGTTTAGTTCAAGATGTAATCCTTCCACCTAAATTCAAGGTTGCAAATTTTGAAAAGCATGATGGCACAAGACCATTTAACCGTATACATTCAAAAAATGGCAACATATGCTCATAATGGAAAACTCCTAATGCATTGCTTCCAAGATAGCTTGATGGGTGTGGCCTTTCACTGGTACATCAAATAAGACTTAAGAAATGTCAAAACCTAAAAAGAGGTAGCAATTGCCTTTAAGGCTTGGTTTAAGTACATCACTAAGTTAAAAACTACCAAAATGGATCTTAAAGCCATGGAAAAGTAACTTGAAGAGACCTTTAAATAATATGCACAATGAAAACAATACATGGCTATCTAGGTCTAACCTCCACTGTTAAAAAAGAAACTGGTCTCCACTTTCCTTAATACAATGAAAGCCTGTTATTATGATAAAATGGTAAGAAATGTATCAAGGAACTTTGTTGATCTAGTGATTACAAGAGAAAGAATTGATAAGGGTATCTAAACTAGTAAAATTATTGGTATTGTTGCTGACTTTATGACATTCAAGAAAACTAGCATGACATAAAAGAAAAAAGGTGAGGTCCAAATGACTAAATATGATAATTGATTAAAACCATGCCCAATTTACTAACCATTCAACAACCTGTAGGGATAGTTTAACACTTAACATTTGTATCAGCTCCACAACATATTAACCCCATTTACATACTAAAACCCTAAACCATGACCTTCTTACCCAAATTATTGTGTGCCTGTATCTCTAAGTAATTAAATTGACCCTAGAAAGTAAGAAAGAAGGAAAATTGACCTTATACTAGTGCCTTATTTAGGGCTACTACCTTGACTCATTCAAAATGAATTTGTTACCATTATAGTTAAAGATCAATTGAAACCACCCTATCTTAACTAGTATAATGTCAATCCTAAGTATGAGTACCATGGCAGACAAATTGGACATTCAACTGACAATTTTTGGACCTTTAAATATAAAGTCCAAGAGTTGGCGGATTGATGATAGATTAACTTTTCAAAAGCTGAGAGGAAGTCTAATGTCAATACTAACCCCTTTCTTGATCACAAGGCCACGAATCAAATTAAGGAGTGCCTAAATGATGATGGTTGAGGATCAAATTATAATTCCCTTAAAATTGGCATGGTAAAGGTTAAGGCATTAGCCTATAGGTGCCCACCTACTCAACAGCAAAAAAACTCGGCACCATCAAAAATATTTTACTTAACTATTAAGGACCCACCTTCTTCTCCAACACTTTATTACCATTATCAAAATGGAAAGTTAATCCAATGGGACTCTTATTGTCAAGTAGACTTTATTGATTAAGCCTTAGCACTTGAGTTAGTGCTTGCAGTAACATTTGGCATCATGGGAGCTAGGGGCATTACTAGAAGTGGGAGATGTTACACACTAAAATATACAAGGAAGCTTAAGCAAAGGAAAGAGAAAGTCATTGTGATCTCAAATGATGTTAAAGAAATTTCTCTTCAAAATGTTGAGGAGTTAGAGTTATTTAATAAACAAAACCTTGAGGGCAAGGAAACCATTATTGAAAAAGAAAATGGATTGTTCCTTATACACATCAAGCATAACAAGTACAATATAGTTCAGTAACTCAATCAAAGTCTAGCTAAAATGTCAATCCTCTCTCTACTAATGAACTCCAAGTTTCATCAAAGATCCATGTTGTATATTCTTAATCAAGCATATGTTTTTGTAGACATTTCTTTAGCCAACTTCGACCATATTATCAATAATATCATGACAAGCAACTACATTTCGTTCTTGGACAAAGAAATTCTAATTGAGTTGCTTAACCATGCCAAGGCATTACACATTTCAATCCTTTATCATAGCTACAACATGTCCTGCATCCTCTTTGATAATAGATCATTCTTGAATGTCATGCCTAAAGATACTTTGAAAAAATTACCAATTGACATTGCTAGCATGACACCAAGTTATATGATTGTCTAAACACTTGATGGTATAAGGTACGAGGTCATAAGGACCATTAAGCTCCCAATATAAGTAGGACCATGTACTTTTAATGTACCCTTTTAGGTCATAGACATTAAGACTAACTACAATTACTTGTTAGGTTACCCATGGATCTATACAATAAGGGCTTTTCCTTCCACCTTGCATCAAAAGGTGAATTTCATTATGGGTGAGCAATTAATTAAAGTTTGAGCAAAATATAATCTATTTATCTCTAGACTTTCGAGAATGCCTTATGTCACGGCAACTAAAGAAGCATTGGAATGCATTTTTCGATCTTTAAAGTTGCAAATGCAACTTTTTAGTTAGAGGAGTTGTTCCTCAAGACTAAAGTGCAAACCTATATGATAGAAACTCAAAAGAATAAAACTTGAAATCTTGCTAAAAATAAAAAAAGAAATTGGAAAGCAATTGGATGTAGACTTTCCTTAAGTAGCAAACTATTCAAAATAAGTAGCTAATATGATGCTAGTACCAAAAAAGGATGGCAAGGTCCATATATGCATGAATTATAACAACTTGAATAAAGTAAGCTGTAAAGATAATTTCCCCTTGCTACACATTAACATTTTAATGGAAAATGTTGGTGGCCATTTAATGTTTTCATTCATAGATAGGTTCTTAGTCTATAATCAAATCAATATGGTGCCTGAAGACACAAAAAAAACAACATTTGTTATAATGGAGGGTAACTTATACTATATGGTTATGCTATTTGGCCTTAAGAAAGTAAATGGCACCTATCTATAGGTAACAGTTACCTTGTTCTATGATACAATGCATAAAGAGATTAAAGTCTATATTGATGACATGATTGCCAAATCCTGAGTAGGTGGAGATCACTTCTTAGTCCTCACAAAGTTGTTTAATTGGCTAAGGAAGTTTCAACTTAAGCTTAATCTAGCCAAATGCAATCTTGAAGTAACTTTGGGCAAGTTGTTAGTCTTTATAATAAATCAAAGAGGCATCAAAATTGACCCTAATAAAATTAAAGCCATATAAGAACTGTTTATTCCTTATACACTAAAAGAGGTATAAGGATTTCTAGGAAGGATAAATTATATTACCAAATTTATATCCCAACTCACTACAACATGTAAACCTATATTTAAGATGCTTTAAAAAAGTGATCTAATGATATGGGATAATAAATGTCAACAAGCATTTGAAAAGATTAAGTATTACCTATCTAACCCTCTAATTTTAATGCCATTAGTACTGTACAAACCACTTATATTATATCTCATTGTGTAGGAACAATGCATGGGTTGTGTTTTGGGACAAGATGATGAAATAAGCAAAAGAAAAGGCAATCTACTACCTCAACAAAAGATTTACCAATCATGAGACTTGATATTCATATATAGAGAGAATCTATCATGCTTCTACATGAGCAACACATTAATTTTAGCAATATATATTATATCATACAACCTAGCTTATTACTAAAGATGAACTCCTTAATTACATCTTTAAAAGCCAATATTATTTAGATGAGTTGCCTACTAGTAGGTTTTATTAATAGAATATGACATTCAATATGTTAATCATAATACCATTAAAGGTAATACGATAATAGATTTCTTAGTAGATCAGGCCATTCCTAAGTATGAGCTAATGCAATTTGATTTTTTAGATGAAAACATCCTAACCATAGATTAAACTTAAGAAAATGAAAAAAAGGCAACAAGCGAGTGGCAAATACAATTTGATGGGGTGTCTAATACATTGAGGCATGAAATTAAAGTGACCCTCATTTCTCCTAAGGGTTAACAATATCTGATTATGGCCAAGTTGCAATTCAAATGTACCAATAACATAGCAGAACACGAAATATGTGCAATGGGTTTATTATATGCCATAAAGATGAAAGCTACAAATCTCAAGGTATATGCCTTGAGAAAATAATTAGATTTATGATACTTCAAAAACTTTTATAGTAATATACAAGATAGATTCTTGAGCCAATGCTCAAGTGATCCATGTCAATGGCCATCACACTCCAACATATTATATGCACATCGAAGGAGAGTTAAATGGTAAGCCATGGTATTATGACATAAAGGACTACCTTAAAACTTGGGAATATGAAGGTGTAGATGAAAATGATAAAAGAATTTTGCTAAGGATGCCAATGAATTTCTTTCTCAATGAAGACATCCTTTATAATTATAACTATAATTCAGTCTTGTTGTAGTGTGAAGATGCAAATAAAGCAAAAATAATCATGAAAGAAGTGTAGAGGGTTTATATAGGTCATATATTGGTGGCCTTTCCATGGTTAGAAAGATTCTCATAGTAGGATGCAATTGGTTAACTATGGAATTAGATTGCTCTTGGCACACCTAAAAATACCATAAATGTCAAATACATACAACACTTAGTCCATTGCATGTAATGACATCACTATGACCATTCTTTATATGGGAAATGGATATGATTGGTCTTATTACACTAAAAACATCTAATAGACATCAATTCATTCTAGTGGCAATTAACTACTTCACAAAATGGGTTAAAGTAGCATCTTTTGCTATCATCACCCTTAAAGTGATTATTAAGTTCCTTAAGAAAGACATCATATACTAATATAGTGTGCTAGAGTGGTTAATCACAAATAATGCTACTAACCTAAACAATAAAATGATAACTAGCCCCTATAGTTAGTTTAAAATTAAGCATGACAACTCTATCCAGTATTAATTAAAAATGAATAAGGTAGTTAAAGTGACAAATAAAAATCTTAAACAAATCTTTGAAAAAATGATAATTATATGCAAAGACTAGAATGAGATATTACTATTTTCATGCATGCATACCATACTATGATATATACTTCCACAGAAGCAACCCCATTTGCATTGGTTCATGTGACTGAGGTAATCTTACTTATCAAAGTTGAAATTCCTTTTGTAAGGATTTTAATCAAAGCAAAATTAGAAAAGGTAGAATAGGTCAAAATTAAATATAAACAGTTGAATCTCATTAAGGAAAATAAGTTGAGTTAAATCTACTACAAAAAATTATACTAAAGTCAAATAAGATAAGCACATCAAAGGGAAAATGTGCTCTAGATACTTCAAAAAAGGAGACTTAGTCTTGAAAAGGGTCTCTCCAAATCAAGTGATCCGTGGGGTAAGTGGGTGGCAAACTATGAAGGTTTATATGTTATGAAAAAGGTATTCTTAAATGAGCACTGATTTTGACAAATATGGATGAAAAGGACATGCCAAATCCCATTAATTTAGATACGGTCAAAAAGTATTTCACCTAAGCATTAGCCAAGATTAAAATTAATTGATCATCAGCTATTAGTTAAGGACAAGAGCACAGTAAATAAGATCATAAAGGATGTAAGACATAATTAGACAAATAGGGTTTGCACATGAGGGACGTTTAAACCAAGCTTAGGCCAAATTGTTGGCTATGTTATTAATCTTTGTTAATCCTTAACACTAGTCTAACTAACATTTTTCCATTTCATATCCAAATATCTCACTCTTTTTATTCAAACCACAAAGAATTATTGTTTATAAATTAATCATCCCATGAATAACAACTTTCTTTTAAACCCTGATACAAATGAAATTGGTATAATCATATTTATTTGGTAGCCATCTAAAGCAAGTATAGGCAATACATTAGTCTACTTCTAAAATTTCAACTTTAAATGACAGTTAGGGGCAATATATAAGTTTGAGAATACATTCTATATTTGTAACCTAAGTAATAGGGTAATGCAATCATTTTGAGTAAATATAAGCAATATGTCAATTTACTTCTAAAATTTCAACTATAAATGGTAGTTAAAGGTAATTCTATATGAGTTTAAGAATGTATCTTACATTTGCAATCCGAGCAATAAGGTAATGTAGTCATCTTGAGCAAGTTTAAGCGACATGTTAGTTTACCTTACAAATTTCAACAGTGAATGGTAGTTGGGAATCATTCAGTACAAGTTTAAGAATGAATTTTGCATTTACAACCTAACCAATAAGGTAATGCAATTATGTTGAGCAAGATTATGCAATTTGTCAACTTACTTTTGAAATTTCAATTATAAATGGTAGCTAAAAGCAAATCTACATAAGCTTAAGAATACGTCTTGCATTTACAACCTAAGTGATAAGGTAATGCAATCAATTTGAGTAAGCTTAGATGATATACTAACTTATTTCTAAGATTTCAATCAAGAACAGTGGTTGAAAATTTTGTTTGCGTAAACCTAAGTATGCCTTGAAATCCACATATATCATGATAGTCGTATTCTTTATAGATTAACACCCCAATAAGGCTATTAATTGGGTACCAGTTGGTTCCATAAAGTTTAAATTACCAACAAGAAAAATCTCTAGTGAAGAACATTTAATTTCTAGTAAGATCATAAGACCCTTAATAAGGCTTTCACTTGACCATCATCGACATGGTCATTCTTAACATACAAACAACAATTAGCTACTTTGTGCCAACTAGGCATACATCATATACCAATAATCTTGAGTACACTCTTAAATAGGCTCACTCAAAATAAAGGCATTGTTGTATAGACACTTAGGATGTGGACAAAATAAGACTCCGAGAAAGTTTTTGTTTGTTCTTTTGTATCAAAATAACTCACAAAAAGGGATAACTATTATACCCCTATTTTGTTTTCCTTGATTGAAAAGGACCTCACTCTCACTTATTCTTATGTATGGACACATACAAGATTAATTTGCAAGTTAAGTACAATTGTAATTGGATCATAGTTTGTTCATTTGAAAGTGAAAAAGAGGAAAAAAAAAAAGAATAAATAAAAATTTATTTGCCATAAATTAATTTACAAAGTCCAATATATAGCTATAATCCAATATACAAGGTACATGGCACCTAAGAAAGGAAGAACCAACAACCCTCTTAATCCTTAGACTAAATCCTAAACTAAAAGAAAAAAAATGCTTTTAAGTGTAAGTCACGTCATTAAATCACAAGGGGAGCCTTCCTTATCTCAAAGACCTCGATCAAGTATCCAAATGCAATAATATGAATTTGTTGGCCCTTTTTTCAAGGCCTAATGGCTTGATTTAAGTGTAAATTTTACAAGTCAATAGCCTATAAAATACTAATCATTTGCAAAAAGGCAAGTCAATATAAATCATTTTAAAAAAAGCAAGATCAATCGTCAAGTATCAAACACCCCTCCTGCATGAAAAGGGGGTCCTTTTGCATTTATAAGGAAGGAAAAGGAACCAAAAAGCCATTAATAGAGATACAAGAGAGCAACAAAAAAAAAATGGAGTGCATTAATGTTAAGAGAGACAAAAGTGGTGAGGAACATTTAGAGGCAAAGAGCAATAAAAGAGGATGATCAAGAGAGTATTTAAGGCCATAAATGGGAGAATATGAAAAGGTTAAAAAGACAACAACATCAAAACACCCAAAGAATGTTTGAGCAATAACTCAAGAGGAGAAACATCCCCCTCAAACCAATAATAATGGAGATAAAGGTAACCAAAATAGGATTATGAGACTCTTTTGATGTTTTCTTCCATTTTTATTAAACTTTGCATTTAAACTTTTGATGTTCAAGTACCATTCAATTCTCTAGGCAACGATTTACCTATTGGTGCCTCTCACATGACAATTAGAGTTTCGTAGTGCCTTGCTACTAATGACAGCCACTCTCTCTCTCTCTTTCTCTCTCTTTTTCCCATAATGAGCTCCAAAACCTAGTAAAAATCACCATTTTCAGGGCCAAATCTTGGCTTGCACACTAGAAATCATACATAAAACTCATGTTTAGAGAGTCTTCAAACATAAAAAGTGAGAAAATGGCCCAAAAATGGTGGTGGGCATAAAGAGAGAAAAAGCAATGTTGGACCAAATTAAGAGTGAATGACAAAAGAAAAAGATGTCTACTAAGAAGATGACCAAAGGAAGAAAGAAAGGAAAAATGAAAAGGAAAAAAAAAAGAAAAAAAAGGGAAATGTAAAAAAGGGAAGAAAGAAAGGGGAAAAAATGAAATAAAAAAGAATAGAAAAGGAAAAAAAAAAGAATAGGAATAAAGGGACATAACGTTCCCAATAACACTACCATTTTAAATATCCTAGGCATGACCACAAACATAAAATAATGTCAACACACTTTTCAAAGTTTCCAAAAAAATTCCCTTTTATTTATTTTTTTTTTTTGATGCATTGGATCACCATAAAAAGTATCATAACTTACCTAAAAAATTTTGTTTCACCATCCAATGTGCTAGATCACCGTAAAAAACAATTTAATTTTCTTTAAAAATTTCCTTTCACTATCCAATGTATAAGATCACCATAAAAAGTATTTAAATCCTTTCAAAAATTTCTAAAAAAAATTCCCTTTTTTTTTCCCACACAAGATCATTGAAACAACTCATATATTGCAAAAAAAAAATTATCCTTTCGATAGTCCCCCAAAATTCTTGACATCTTTATGTGTGCATACCTTTGTGACAAATCATAAAAAGAGAAAGAGAGAGAGAGAGAGAGAATAAATAAAGTCTTGATGGGAAAGGTATAGAAATATAAAATAATTGAATAATAGTATTGTTGCATGCAATGAGCATTTGAGATGGTTATAGCCTTCACCAAACATAACAACGCTTTTGAACCCCAATGAATTTTAGTAAAGCATACCAAATAACCCACAGTATTCTAATCACACTTAAAATAATTGGTGGTCACTCTTATATCTTGAAGATGATTTAGGGTGGTGAAACCTCGAATTAATCCAAACCCAACACAAGTCAAATGAGTCATAAGGGCAAATTAAGTAAAGCAACTTGCAAGCATGGTTCACCTCCATCATCAGTAATTCATTATGGCAATGTTACATCAATTATTGATGGCCTATCACTTATCGTTCATCAGTAGGGCCCCACATCAAATACACCCCGAGTGCCCTCGACTTCCAATATCTAAAGGCACTTAATGTTGCACCCTCCTTCATGTTTTCTAAGCTCTCCATACCAAGAACCCATCATGACAATTCCCAAAGTTCTTATTTCAAGTGTGGTTGTTTATTGTTATAACCTTAATGGCAGACTTATCTATCTCATTTCCTTTTCTTTAACAACTTAATTTCTTTGTTTAGCAGTAATTGCTCTTCTCCTTAACAAGTAGTCCATCATTTGGTATTAGAGTTTTTGGTTATAAGAGTAAGATTAAATGTAGGGCAACCTATAAGAGAGTGATTAAACACCACAAACACTTTAAAATTAACCTCCAAAATACCTTTTAACTTTGCAATGGAAGATAAATGTGTTCCAAGGTGACTTACTTTTAAGCAAGCTCAGATTCAAGGTTTTTAATATGTCTTAAGGAACAAAAACAACAAATGGCACAATTGAAGACAAACTTGCAGCAAATGGCACAATGAAGCCAATTTTGAAGAATGAGGTGATGAACTATCTAATACTTCTGATCCTAAAGAAGAACGAGTCCTTAGGCCAAGAAGAACTCAAAAGCAGTAAAAAGGTGACCTTAAAATGGAAATTCTAGAACTTAAAGGTAGATCATCCCCTTATAAGTACTTTAATTAAATCCAAAATGTGGATAAAATCTTTTATTAAAAGGGCTATATTAAAGAAAAGGGATGCAAAGTAATTGCTTTGAGTTTGAAGGAATATGCTAGTTTTTGGTGTGATGAGTGAGAATTTATTTTTTATTCCTATTTACATTTAATTATTTTCAATGAATTTTATATCTATTTGGACTAATTAGAATATGTTTGTAACTTATGTATGTTTTGAGGAAGTTTTGAGAATATATTCTTTTACTAGAAAAATTTTCACCATTTTCTTGTTTTGACTTTTATTACTTGTTTTGGATTTTTTACTACCTCAGAGGTCAAAATTGGAAAGGTGGTCTTCAATGAAATTATAATAGTCACCTTAAAGTTTTGAGATTGGGGTCATGAGTCAAAATTTGAGTTTGTTTGGACCTTGAGAAGTTGCTCCAAAGATAGAGTAAAAAAATAAAATCCAATCATAATTAGGGTAGAATTCCTATTCGACCACTTAGTACTTAAATGAGTATAACTTAAATTTTAGACATCTAAATTTGGTGATTCAAAAGTTTAAATTAAATTACACATGTAGGCCTACAAATTTTATGGAGAGACCAAAGCCCAAATCGATTGTTTAATGGTTCAAAAATATTGTAGAATTTGCTATAGAATTTGTCAACAGCTAGACTGAGTCAATCTTTATTTTTAGCTCATAATTTGGAATCTAGACCTTTGTTTTAAACAAGACTTAATGCATTGAAAAGTTAAAAGAGGAGGAATACAACTTTCATGAAAAAGTTAAACCTTAATTCTAATTGTATCTATTCTACAATTAGCTTAAACACCAATAAAAGAATTTTGAAAGATTAAGAAAATCGTAATTCTTTAGGGTTTGTTGGTAGCTACTATGTACATTTTTTTTAGGATATAAAGAGCCATCTTTTGAGAGTTAAAAAAAGAGACAACCAAAAAATCAAACAATCATTTTCAAAGGAATTCTTTTTTTTTTTAACATGTATAGTTAGGTTGTTCTACAATTTTAGAGGATTTCAAAACTTTTAATATTTCAATGGTATAGATTGTCCTTGTATGTTGTTTTTTTTATGGAATTTTTTGAGTTGTTCTAATTTAATAATTGAATGATTATTTATTCAATTAATTTGGTTTGACCTACCAAATTGATGAAACAAATATTAATTACTAAAATTAGGAATTATGATTCATTTTTATCCTCTTCTTAATCACCGAGTAGAAAATAACAATAAGGAATTATAGACACATTTTCATCTTATTATTATAAATAACTCAATGCAAGTTAAAAGATTCAAGTTTGCATAATTGTTGTTTATATCAACATATTTTCCTAGTTCTAAAGGTTGTCAATATATTAATCTGAAGAGTTTATTCTAAGGACATAATGGTTATAGTATAAGTAAAGAGTTTGTTTTATTTGGTGATTATTTAAGGAAAAATTTAGATAACAAAACTTGTTATCTAAGGTTAATAGTCCCATTAGAATTAAGACAACATTGTAAGTGATCGAAACCATTGAATATCATAATTGTGAATGAACCTAGAACTAGACTTCTAGTATTTGATCTTTCTACAATTTATTTTGTTTAATTGGCTTATTTATTTTATTTGTTATAAAATGAGAATTCAATTGTTTTCCCTAATTACATTAATGTCTTTAATTTTTAGTTAATTAATAGTAAATTAATTACACTCTTTATGAGATCGACCCTTACTTATGCTATTTATTATTAAATAATGAAGAGAAGCTATTAAATTTTTGGTACCTTAACAACAATTACCATAAAGGGAAAACATTAAAGCTCAAAGGAGACATGATAATAAAGGTGATATTAAGAGTTGGGAAAAAAAAATGAAACACCTAATGTAAAAGCATTTTGTTTTAAAGCATTATAAATAATACCTCTATTTGAAGTTACAAGGGTTAAAGCAAGGGAGACTAAGCATATAAAATATACGAGGGAATTTAAGACTCTAATTCTAAGATGCAATCTTAAAAAGGCTTAAGATAAAACTATTGCCTAATTTCTTGAAGGACCAAATAAAGAAATAGCTCAAGTTGTGGAACTGCAACACTTCTTCACTCTTGAAAATGTCATTAGTTGGCAACAAAAGTAAAAAAGCAACTCAAGGTTCCCAAGACATCACCTTTCATAACTAATGACATTAAAAACTAGAAAAAATAAAATAAAATGCCTAATGTAGAAGTGTTTTATTCCAAAGAGATACAAATAATACCTTTATTTAAAGTTATAAGGACTAAAGCAATGTAACCTCAGAGAAAAGGAATATGTGAGGCAAGTTGAGACTTTAATGTTGAGATGTATTCTAAATCAGCCCTAAAATAAAATTGTTACTTAATTTCTTAAAGGACTAAGCAAAAAAAATAACTCATATTATGAAACTACAACACTTCTTTGCTCTTGAAGATGTCATTAAGTTGGCAATAGAGGAAGAGAAGCAGCTCGAAGGTCCTAAGAAATCATTTTTCAAAATTGGTGATAATGGGATTGTTTTAAACAAGGGGAGTTCTTTAAAGGGCGAATCCTCCAAAACTAAATTTAATATGAATTTTAAATAGGAAAAAAAGAAAAAGCAAAAGAAAACTTCTAAGCCTTACAAAAAGAATTATAACAACATCAAGTACTTTCAATGTCTTGGTCATGGTCATATTACCTTAAAATGTCCTAATTGAAAAGTGATAACTATTCAAGAAAATTTGGATGGTGATGATTCTGCTCTTAAGGAAGAAAATGTTATTGAGTGCAAGGATGACACCACCATTAAGTATGTTGACAAAGGTGAAATACTTGTGGTAAGGAGAATTTTGAATATGCAAATTCACTCTAATAAAGAGTAAAGGAGTGGTATATTTTACATTAGTTGTACCATTTAGGAGAAAGTAAGTGAACCAATTATTGATGGAGGTAGTTGCTCCAATGTAGTCTTAACTCTTATTGAAAAGTTGAGGTTGCTTATAACTCACCACCCTCATCTTTATAATATACATTGGCTAAACAAAAAGAGTGAGATAAAAATCTTTCAACAAGCTCAAGATTCATTTTTTATTGGCAAATCTTCTCAAGATGAGGTGCTTTATAACATAATCCTAATAAGTGTTGGCCATCTCCTTCTCAATTGACCATAATAGTTTAATAAGAGATCTTTGCATGATTGTGCAAGAACATTTTTTTTTTTCAAAAGATGGTAAGAACATTATTTTGGCTCCTCTTAGCTCTAATTAGCATTACAAAGATTCATTCAAAAGAAAAAAATATATGAAGAGCCTTTTCTTAAGAAAGGAAAGGGTTGAAAAAGTCATTTACAAGCACAATCAAATATTTGGCTTGTTGATAGTTGAAAGAGACTTCAATGATTTCTCAGTTTCTCTCTAAGTCAAATTTATCCTAGATGTATTTAAGGACGTCTTCCCTAAAGAGTTGCCACTCAAACTTTCTTTTATAAGAGAAATTGAGCACAAAATTGATCTTATTCCAAAAGCTACCATCCCAAATAAGCCAACATATAAGTGCAATCCTAAAAAGGAAAAAGAGCTCCAAAGGCAAGTGCATGAGCTTATTTCAAATTGGTAAGTTCGATAATCCATCAATTTATGTTTTGTGCCTACCCTTCTTATTCTAAAGAAGGATTAAATTATATGTGTGTGTTCAATCATGTTATCAACAAGATCATAATGAAATACTACTACCCTATTTCAAGGTTAGAAGATTTTTTTAATGAATTAAATGGTGCCAAAATTTTCTCAAAGATAGATTTAAAGAGTAGTTATCATCAAATCCACATGAATGAATGTGATGAGTGAAAAATAGAATTCAAAGCAAAGTATAACCTTTATGAATCAATGCCTTTTGGTTTTTTTTTTAATGTCCTTGGTACTTTTATAAGACTAATAAATCATGTGTTGAGAAAGTTCCTTAGTTGATTTGTTGTTGCTTACTTCGATGATATTGTAGTCTATAGTTGGAGTCAAGATAAGCATATGAAACACTTTTAGCAAGTATTGAAGTGATAAGAATGGAAAATCTTTATGACAACCTCAAAAGTTGTGAATTCTTTCAAAATGAAGTCACATTCCTTGGATATGTGATCTCCAATGAAAGAATAAATGTAGATGAAGAGAAGGTACAAGCTATTGAATAGTGGCTTGTTCCAACCTCCATCCACAAAGTTAGAAGCTTCCACAGTCTTGCATCATTTTATTAGAGATTTGTGAAAGAGTTTAGCAGTCTCTTGGCACCATTGATAGAATGCATAATACGTAAAGATTTCAAGTGGACAGACACTGCTTAAAAGAGTTTTGAACTTGTCAAATAGAAGATTTGTTTAGCTCTTATTTGAGAACATCCAAATTTTTGGAAACTTTTGAGAATGATTGCAATGTTTCTAGAATTTCTATTGGCACTGTGTTCATGCGAGAAGTTTGCCTCATTGCTTACTTTAATAAGAAATCCTCTAGTTCTTTATTGAACTATGTTACTTTTGATAAAGAATTTTATACTTTCATTTGTGAACTTTAATCATGGTAGTATTAATTACTAACAAAGGAGTTTATTATTCACACTAATCATAAATCACTAAAACATTCGAATGGATAAGAAAAACTCAATAAGACACATGCTTGTTGGGTGGAGTTTTTAGAACCATTTTCTTATGTCATCAAGCACAAATCTGGTTGTTAAAATATAGTGGCAGTTGCATTATCAAGGAGACATGCATTGCTCTCCATACTCAATGCCAAGCTTCTTGGATTTAAGCTCATTAAGGAGTTATACATTGAAAACTAATATTTCTCTTTTATCTATATGTCTTATGATGAGAAGTTAGTAGACAAGTTTTATAAGCTACCATGAGATTACAATGTTGCCGCCTCTTTCAATGTTCGAGACTTTTCTTTACATTAAAAAGGTGATTACCAACCAGATTTGAGGGCAAATATTTTCCAATAAGGGACGGTTGATGCATCACCTGACAAGGATGAAGTCCAAGGGTATTCAAGTCCCATTACTAATTCAAAATCTAAAATGAGCCCTACAAGTTGTGAATTGCATCAAGTAGAAACAATGGACCAGCTAAAGTAAATAATTATTGGAATCGACAATTTAATTAGTAGTCTTAAATAGTCACCTTTGTTGATCAAATAAACAAAGCATTTAGAGAATAAAATGTTCCTTTATTGTTTCCAATGTTCTTATAAAATGCTTTTGTTTATTTTCAAAGTGTCATTAATTACAAGTTGTTGGAAACTTGTAATCTTTTCCTATAAAAGCAATTTTATGTATCAATCAAAAACATCCGTCTATGAACATTGATATATGATTGTGAGTTCACTCTTATTGTATCATTCTTATTACTTGTGTTCAAGTGCAGCAAATTTCCAAAATTCTTATCTTAAGTGTGGTTATTTTGCATTATCACCTTAGTGGTGGAAATATATTTCTTTTTTCCTTTTCTTTAATATCTTAATCTCTTCATTTGAAAGTATTTGACCTTTTGCTTAGCAAGTAATCCATCATTTGGTATCAGAACTAATACTTAATCCATCATCATGTTATTGTAACAATGAATTTTATACTTTTGCTTAGTTTGCTTTGATTTAAATAATGGTATACACTACTTGTATGATTTATTCTTTGTATTTGCAGAATCCTTTGCTTTCTCAAAAGAAAAAAAAAAAAAGTCATAGATTGTGCAGGGTCAACTAATGAATATTTGTAATCTTGACTGTTTGGACTTATAGAATCACCCACTGTATTGTAAAATTAGAATTAGAGATTGCCCTCCACTTGACCACAAGAAAAAAAAAGTAAAATAAAAAGGAATCAAAGAAAAAGGAGAAGTTTGATTGTAAGGATATTTTAGTTTGTTTTTGTCATTTATAATGGCAGTTTGATATTAAAACAAATTTTTATTAACAACAACTTAATGAAGTATACTTTTAATTACTGAATTAAAATATCACTTTGTCTTTTGTAATTTTTATAAAATTTGTATGTAAAATACAAATATATCCTAAACGTTGGATATCCAACGTAAATTTTTCAAAAAAAAAAAAACAAAGAGAGAGAAAAAACTTATCCAAGTTTATTAATATGATTTGTTTTGCCTGGTGTAATCATGCTAATGATCATGACTGCCCAACTAGCAGTTTGGAAAATGCAAATTGCAAGGGAAAATTACATTCAACACCTTGTAAATAATGTATATTTACAAATAGCAACTCACAGTTTTAGAATTTACATAAAACATCCTCAAGTAGATATACAGTAACAAAAATATCCTCTATTAGACTATTGTTAGTTAAAATTAATTTTAATAACAAAAATGTCATGAAAATCGGAACTAATGGACTAAATTACCCTTTTCTTATATTTACATTTTGAGGAAGGATTTGGCAGATTGTCTGATATTCTGCCTTTACAATATCAAGAAGTAAACAAGTTCCAAAAATAGAGAAAAGAAAAGAGTTAAAATTTTTTAAGAAACAAAATCATATAAGTTCCATGTGAGCCAGTAAGCTTTACCCAAATAATATCCCTAAGAACAAAAGAAAAGAGTGGTATTTAAACATTCTAATTGTTAGAATCATTCACTAAAAAAATTGACGAGCTAAGAAAACTTGTGTTGGGTGTAATAAAGAAGGAATTGAAGGAAGAAACAATTGAATATAAGACCGAAAAATAAAGAACATGATGAGAAGGAAAGGATAAAAGAGCCCCAGACTGAAAAACACATATTTACTTGAACAAAAAATGAAAATCAATAAAGATAAAAAAAGAAAAGGAAATTATAACAAAGCAAAATTACTTTTCTTTTTTTTTTTTTGGAAACAAATAATTATTGAAATAAAAAATTGAAAACAAGAAAATTAAAAAAAAAAACTAAGAAACTAGAAAATATCAAGAGAAAATGGAAAAACAAACGAAACAAAGAATAAAGCACAATTATTAAAAAGCAAATTAAATAGAAGGGTAGAGAGCCTTGGCTGAAGACTACGAAGAAATCCACAAGGTCCTCTTTTGAGTCTTTTTAGTTTGAAATCCCAATATAACTTTGAAACTTGAATGCCAACAAAATCAAAGTCCGAACTTAAAATTACAATTTTTCATTTTCTCTTGAAGCTCCTAGAAGAAGGAAAAGAAGGGTTTTCCCTTTTTTCTTAAAGTTAGAAGAAGAAGAAGAACACCAAGAAGAAAAAGATGAAATAATACCAAGAAGAAGAAAGTCAAGAAGAAGAACACCGATAAGAAACAAGAGAAAAAGAAGGAAACTAAGGTTGTTTCAGAAGAATAAAGATTTATATACGAGGGTAGTAAAAAGTTTTTATAAATTTTTCCCTTTTGAATTGACAGTCGTTAGTCTTGATATATTTTATATAATTTTTAAAAATACAGTATGAAAAGTATAAATGCCTTTTAGTTTATGGTGCCAGAAGTAATCTACCCTAAATTACTATAGTATCTTTAGTAAAATTTATAAAATCGGTTGAAACTCAGACAAGTACTATACATCACTAGGTTTTTGGTTTAATCAATGAATAATCCATACATCCATGATGCCCAGGAAATCAAAAAATAAAGGTAAAACTTCTATTCAAAACCCAAAGAAGAGGTCAATCTCTTCCCCAAAACGACTCAGTCCAAAACCCAATTTTTTTATTTTTCACATTTAATATGATTTATAAACTTTAAGTGAATATAAAAATTTTTCTTATAATTATGAAAAATAAATTTATATTTATTCATTTGATATTTTATGATGAATTAATTATTATAATGTAAAATATAAATATATATTGGGAGATATTAAAAGTAAAATAGTTTTTTATTTGAATTAAAATTTTAATCTAATATTTTAACTTTAGATTTAAGTTTTTTTAGTGATAAAATATTTTGATAGAAAATTTCAAAATAAAATGTAAATTGAAAAACCAGGCTTGGGGTTAATATTAGGCTAACGAGTCAACGGCTTTTACTACCAAGTCAATTGGGTCAATCTAAGTCAAAGGTCTATCTGAGCTTTTAAAGAACTGGCTTGAGCCGGGTCCAATTCGCTGGTTTACTAATCCAACCAAGAGGACCTGACATGTTTAGGGACGTTGTTGAGGATACCAGCGAAAAGACAAAGGGGCCACAGTATTAACATGTCTTCGGTACAGTGCCACATATTGACACTAATTGCGAAGTCCATTCATGAGTGTAGAGATTGGTGATAGAACTATTGGGAATTTAGTTGTACTTATAGGATTCAAGTTTAGTCCCGATTAGTCAAAAAAAAAAAAAAAAAGGAAATGATTTTTTATCATTTATGTCATGAACGAGTCGGGGTATGCTTAATTGACTTTAGTTCTTATGTTTATAAAACTAGTGAGTTAAAATTAATAAGAGAAATATTAGGTAAATGTAAATTTTTGATGTGAGAGTAACGTAAATTTTTAAAAAATATATAATTATAATCATTGAATTATATATTTGTAGTTTTATTTTTGTACAATTAACGAATCTAATTACATGTTTTGTGACCTCGTGTTACCATTGCATTAAAAACTTACATGGTAGGGCTTGGCAAATAATGCTAAAATGTTTTTTGTTCCTTATTTTCGGATTTATTGGCATGATGTTGTACCAGGCCGGAATCTGGGCGTGTCGTGTTATAAATGTCTATGCTCGAAATAGAAGTTGAAAGAAGAATTATACGTATCCCTGTCCTCTTGTTTTTATTAAAACCTTATTTACACGCCTCAAAACAAAGGAATTCAAGTAAAACGCTTGTTTCTCCCCCAAAAAAAGAAACAAAAAAACCAAAAAAAAAAACAAAAAAAAAAAAGAAAAGCAAACGTTGGAATACTTTTTTAAGAAAAAAAAATTATAGCGAGGAAAATGCGAGTAACACAAAGGCCAAGAGGACTCCATATCTCTTTTTTCTATTCATCTCTGACACAGTTAAGGTTTTGCTAAACACTTATGCTCGGTTAAGAAATAATTGCAAAACAAAGACTGTTAAAAAAAAAAATTGAAATGAGAAGTGTAGACTAGTACTAGTGTTTTCATCTTTAATGTTTTAAAATAAATTTGGTCGGCTAGTCCATAAAATTTATTAAGCATAGATGGAAAATGAAATGTGTTTGTTTATAATTTTTTTTCTAATTAAAAATTATTATAAATATATAATTATTCCATGAGATCTAAATTTTTTTAACTGAATGTGAGTGAAAGGACTAAAATTTAAATCAACAAAAAATAATTAGAAATCAAATTACTACGTCAAGTTAGAATATTAAAACATTAGCGGCATCCAATTGGGAGCCACTGACGGTATAGTTTAGTGTCCACGACGAACAAGTCGCCAAGAAAACCTAACCCTAACGTTCACTCCCAAACCGTCAAAAGCCACCCGAGAGGCCACACGCTCTTGTCCAATTCAGACAAAATCCTCTCCGGAAAAGAAGAACAGAAGATACTGTTCTAGTGGGCTGGCTAGGAACAAATGGCTGGTAGCCATCCACGAGACTCCTCCTCAAAATGCTTAATTGTAATTCCAAATTTGTTTTTTAAGCAAGAATTCCAAATTTATTTTTGACTTTTCCTTTTTTAATATAGTTACTAGCTAGCATTTAGCTCGATTTCTGCTCTCTGGTTGCTTCTGACCAATCAAAATCCGATGCGTTCACAGTTATTGTGGATGTGTAAAGGTTTAGTTGGGTGCTGTTTTACTGTTAGCGTCGTGCATCCAGTTCGTCGAAGACTATGTGGTCGCTATTGGGTCTGCATCTCCCCAATTTGGTCCTCTCTGTCTCTGGTGCATTCCGCTACTTTTCACTGCCTCGTTTTTTTGACATATGGTGGTCCAGCTTCTGGGAACCCAGTGATATACAGCCAGTAGTAATTGTAGGATGTACTTATTATTCATAAAAGTTTCTAAATAATATGCAAAATGGGATGCCATATATTGATTGCAAAAATTCTGGGAAGTGAAATTTTGCATGAACAACTATCCACGCCCCCGAACTCCTCTCCAAATCCAAAATCTCTCTACAAAGTTGCGGGATTATATTAAGGGTCTTAATGGCCTCATTAACCAGCTGGAATCACTCAAAAAAACAACAAAAAATCCTATAAATTTGGGTGAAACACGAGAGTACAAAAAATTAAAAGGTGAGTTGGCTTTGGAATATTCAAAACTCACGAGTGTATCTAAGTGAAACCCAATATTTATCTCCCACTGAGACAAATGAAATAAATGACAGCCAATTTTTCCTTCTTTTCTGATACTTTCTACCATAATTTTCAAATCCATGATAATATAACTTTTCTCGTCAATCAAAAAAGATAAAAATGTCTTAAAAAAATCTTCACTACAGGCATCTACTCTTGAACCTTTTCAAGGCATCACTATATGATGTGAAACCAGCTATTTTCCCTCAAGAGAAGAACCAAATTGTTAGCAACAACTTCCAAAATGTAGAGAAGTTTCAATCTACAGAACATCATGTACTTGTCAATTGGATTTCTCAATTTACAAAACCAACATGCCTCCAAAGTTTTATTGATAAAACTTTAAGTATAGAGAGGAGATTTTTGCAAAGTGGAAGGGGAAAGGGGAAGAGAGGAACAATACAAGGGGGGGAGAGAGGGAAGGAATTCGGAAAATGGAGTCCAAAAAGCTTGCTTTCAACTAACTTCGGGGCTTCCTTTTATAGCTGAAGAGCCGAGAGATTGAGGCTCACAAATGGGATTCATCACCAAAAGTGGTTTTCTTTCTTTTGTAAAGGTAGTATCTTTTTTTCTAAAAGTTGCTTTTACTTTTTGAAGAGATGGTAGTCACGAACACTTTCTCTCATTTTCCACTCAAAGTTGCTTCGTCATTTTGTAGAGCTGGTAATCATGAGGCTTCTTTCTTAAAACCACCAAAAAATGCTTTTGTAAAGTCACTTTGGTAGTCTTACCAAAATGCAGTGGATGGCATCCTTCCATTGCATTTGCAATGTTGACTAGACCTTCCTCTTCGACTAGATTTTCTAAATCATCAATATTAATAAGGTCATTTGGTTCATCCAGATCACCAAAAAAATCTAATAAGTCATCATCAAGATTTGGATTTTGATCCATGTAGTGTTGGACCAATTCATTATACTGAGTGGTTATTTTAAAATTAACTTGATATAAAGAATATCTTTCCATGAAAATCTTTTGAATGGAATCTTTCGTAGTCAAAGTATATACTTTTCGAAGGTTGTCAATTGACTAATTTCTGGCAAATACTTTGGATCTCCATTTTTGTATTTGTTGGATTAATGGAATTGAACAATCCCAAGTGTTTTGTCTTGAAAAATTGAGTTGCAGCAGCTCTGACCATGCATTACAATAGAATGCTTTGCTGGTTCAATCCCATTGATGAATTTTGGTGGTGAAGATTTTATATTCAGATGGACATAGTGTTCTCCATTTGCCCTTAATTGTAATTCAAGTGTTGTTATTACAATCGATTGTCATTTATTTCATTTACCTCAGTAAGAGGTAAATGTTGGGTTTCACACTAGAGATTCACTCATGAGCTTAACTTATAGGATTTTTTGTTGTTTCCTTAAGTGATTCCAACTGGTTAATGAAGCCATTAAGACCATTAATATAATCCTACAACTTTGTAAAGAGATTTTGTTTTTGGGGAAAATTTTGGAATATATTTTCTTCTTGTTCTGGATTTGATCTAGAAGATGATATAGATAAAATTTTGGAAGCTTCTCTAGTAGTTATAGGGTTTTTTCATGGGATTTTATCTATAACTATTGGGTTTTGTGCAATAGTCATTCTAGCTAGTTATAAAGAAACTAGAGTGTCTATAAAAAATATGGGTCCTATGTATTTCCTACATGCCCCCAAAGCTTTTTACACGACATGCAACAACACTAGCAAGTTTTATTAATAAAACTTTAAGTACAAAGAGGAGATTTTTAGAGGGCGGAAGGGGAAACGGGAAGAGAGAAAGAATACAAGGGAGAGAGAGGGAATTTGGAAAATGAAGTCCAAAATGGTTGCTTCTAATTGACTTTTGGGCCTCTTTTTATAGTTGAGGAGTTGAGAGATTGAGGCAGACAAATGGGATCTGTTAGCCCAAGTGGTTTTTTTTTTCTTTTTTGTAAAACTAACATCTTCTTTTCTAAAAGTTGCCTTTACTTTTTGAAAACATGGAAATCACGAGCACTTTCTCTGCTTTCCCATCGAAAGTTGTTTTTATCATTTTGTAGAACTGGTAATCACAAACCTTCTCTCTTGAAACCACTGAAAGATGCTTTTGTAAAGTTACTTTGGTAGTCCACAGAAAATGTTTTGAGTGGTTTTACAACTAGCTATCCTTGGCATGCTTTATTGTTGGTAGTATACCAAAATAATCATCTTTATTGCTTTGTAGACTTTGTAAAGAAAAGGGTTCACTACTTTCTAAATAAGTCAAATCCTATTATAAAAAGTTTTTGGATTGCAATAACTGTTGCATTATTGCAAAATATTCTTCTTTAATTTGTGTCATAGTTAAAAGGGTTGTTGTTGGGATTTTTGTGCCAAGAATGTAGTGTTTGGAACCTTAGTTTGTAATTGCTAGACCAATATTAGCTTAGTTATATTATCCAATCAAGTTTGTATGACAAGTTTAAGTGATTTTTCAAGGATTTTAAATGAGTCCCACCATTTAATTTTGAATTTTCTAATGGGGACAAGAGTATCATTTTGGATATGATAATCAAAGTATCGGGCTAACACCCTTGGAAGAAAGAATTTTGTAGAGAAATGGAAAAGTGGAGAGAGTCCTTTTTCATTTGCAAAAGGTTCATATTTAGTTTTGAATAGGTCAAAACTTTCCTGGATTTTTGGAACAAGAATATCTTCCATATTGTTTGAACTAGTTAAAAATTTTGGTAAGGTTAATTTTAGTATTAAAATAGAATAACTATGAATGGCTACGCTTCTAGTTTTGAATGAAAAAGGTATTATGTTAGACTTGTTGGTAATCCTTGTTTGAAATGATTTGGGAATGTTTTACTTTGGTTTTGAAGGAAACAGGCAAGATTTTAAGTTTTGAAAGGTCTAATCCCTGTTCTTAAGGAGGGATGATTTGTATTATATGACAAGTTGAATAAGTAGGGTCAATATGAGTTTTATCCAGATAAAAGTGTTTGAATTTGATTAACTTTGTTATATTAAGAATGGTTATATAATAGGCTTAAGGTTTGGAAAAATCTTTAGGTTTAAAGTACCATATAAAAAAAAATTGAGATAGTAATAAAACAATTTTATCATTGAATCTAGGTTCCATGACAAATGTATTTTGAAAATGATTTTTGTCAAAATATTTCGAAGAAAGTTTTGAAACTCCTTTTAAGTTAGAGGCTGATACTTTACTTGTATCTTCCTCCTTAAAAAGTTCTTGGAGGGTAGATAAACCTTGTAATGTTGTAAGGACATATGAAGTTTTATAAATATTTTTCATCCATTTATGGATTTAGAGTTTCTTTTTAAAAGTTTTAGAAGATTAGGTTTCTTGGTTGGGTTTTAAGGATTCACCTGCTTGGTTGGTCAATTGTTTAATCCAAGTTTTTATGGGTAAACCTGATATAGGTTATGGACTAGTTTCTTTTGATTGGGTCAAGGGTTTTAGAGTGAAGATTGTACTTTCCTTTAGGTTTTGTTTTTGCCCTTAGTTTTTGATTTCTTTGGCATCCTTCATTTTGTTTTGAAGGAATTATTAGGTTAGGAAATTAGGAATAGATTTTCTTTCTCCTTTTATATACTTAATTTCAAAATCAAATGCAAAGAGGATGGCTTACCATTAAACAAAAATATATTTTGATACAATGTTTTATACATCCTTTTGTAAAAAAATTTATACAGACTTATAGTCAATGCACAAAAGAAATTTTTGTTTGAGTAAATCACTTTGAAATTTTATAATGCATATGACAATGGATTAAATTTCTTTTTTGATTGTGGAATAATTGGTTTGACAATTAGTCCAATGTGTAAATGCAAATTGTATGATTTTTTCCTTACTTGCTTTGATCTATTTGAGAATACCTTTATATCCTATATTAGAGGCATTGGTTTCAACTATTTTTGGAAGTAAAGGGTTAGCAAGATGAATACAAGGGGTTTCTTTGACCATGATTTTGATTTATTGGACAAGAGTAGTATGCTAAGGTGTCCAAGAAATATGATTTTTCTTTAAACGATCATAAAGGCATTTTGCAATAACATTTATGTTTGGGATAAAATCCATAACATAATTGAGACTTTTTAAAAATCTCTAGAGTTGGGATTTTTCTGTGCTTTTATTAGGAAACTTATTTGCAAAAGAAAATGCTTTTTTAATAAGGGTAATAGTTCCCTGAGAAATATAATGTCTAAGGAATCTCACTTTGGGTTGGAATAGAGATATTTTAAATTGAGATATCACAAGTCCATTTTGTTTAACAACGTAGAAAAATGTTTGTAAATATTTAAAATGTTATTCAACAGAGTTTGAAATGATTAAATCATCATTAATATAAATAAGACAAAATTTTGAATATGATTAAAAAATTTCATTCATAATTCTTTGATATTCAAAAGGGGTATTTTCCAAAACCAAATGACATCACATTCCATTCATATTGTCCAAATGGAATAATGAAGGCAGTTTTATACCTATCTTTTGGATCAATCTAAATTTGTCAAAATTGAGACTTCATATCAAATTTGGAAAAGATGTGAGGAGAATGAAGTTTTTGTAACAAATCCTTTTTGTTGAGAATAGGGTACCTAATCCATTTAAGGGGTTTGTTATTGATAACTAACCTTGGAGTATCTCTTTCTAGCTCTGTTGATTTGTTAACATAGAAAGAAGCACATGACCAGGGTGATTTAGATTTGAAAATGAGTTTCTTGGATTTTAAATGTTGAATTTCTTTTTTATAGTAACTTTCTACTTATGCATTCATTTAAATAGGTTAAACTTTTGTAGGAATTTATTTTTCATTGAAATATAGTTCATAAAGTAAATTAACAATGTGTTATTTCCTATTCTAAAAAACATTTGGAAGATCAAAACAAAGTTCATTTTGAAGAGTTTGTTTGAAACAATAGATTTTTTCTAAAACTACAAGATCTTGTAATTGGTTCTAAATTCTTTATAAAGAAAGATCTTTTTGTGAATAGAAAAGGTTTTGTTTTTTGGCTTGAATGAGGGTATGAATTTTGCTTTCATCCTAGTCTTTAGAGTTTTAAGAAAAGAAAAGTTAAGTCGTAAAGATTTTGTTTTGAAAATTATACTATCATAATTAACAGTATAAGGAGAAATGAGATTTATGAATGACATTCCTAGGAATGCATCATACCATCATAATTAACAATATAAGGAGTAATGAGATTTATGAATGCATATTTTCAACAAGAACAAAAGAAGTTTTTATTTGAAAATGTTGATTTTGGATAAAAACAATAGTTTTGTTTGTAATAATCATTTTGGAATTTTTTACAACTGAAAATTTTTCATCGGTTCTTTCTTAAAAATAGTTTCAAAAAATTCCTTATTTTATGCAATTTAGATCTACACCTGTATCAAATAAGGCTATTGTGTTTAGTTTGAAATCATTTGAAAAAACTAAGGTGATTTAGATAAAATATTTTCTACAAGTAACATATTATAGAGCAAACAAAAAAAAAATCATTTGGATTTTTTTCAAGATTTTGAAGGTTTTGAAGTTCTTGATCTGGTTTAGATTCAAGATCACAATCTTAAGTTTCTTCTATGTGTTTTGTAAGAAGGAATTGTAAAGTTTCAGTGTCTTTTTTCTGGTTTTGCTTGAGTTCTTTAAGTTTTGTTTTTATGGTTTTGATTTCTATTTAAAGTTCTTATGTGGTAGGGATCATTTTTTTGGAATTCTTTTTGGTTAAGATTGTAGTAAGGCCATAAATTAATGTTTAAAAGGTTTTGTTTCTTACTTTTGGAAGGTTTTAAGAAATTTTTTAGGTATTCTTTTTTAAGGTTGAGATCTAGGGTGTATTTGATAAATTCTATCAGGGTTTGTTGGTCTTTTGTAAAAGTATTGACCTCTTTGGTTTTTGGTTCAAATTCTAAAAAGGTAGTGGTTTAGAATTCATCTAATTAAAGAGGTTTTTCATCTGAGTAATCATAAGAAAGTCAAAATCTAAAGTGGAGTTAGAAATGTTTTGGAGTATAGCTTTTAGTTTAGAAATAGTTTATGGTTCTAAATGTAGTTCTCGAATTTTTCTATTAAGTTTGCAATATTTGGATATGCATCTTTTCTTTTGATATTTGAAATAAGTAAGGTCTTTGAGTGGGGTTTTAGAGGTAAAGGGTTTTGGTTTTGGTTTAGACCTAGATGTTTTGGGTTTTCTAGGTTTGTTATAATAAGTTTGTTTTTTGGTTTGTTTCTAGAATTTTTTTTTTTTAAGTATGGTAGGATTTAGTGTAGGGTTTATTACACTTCTTGTCATGTTCTAAGAGTTTTGGAATTTCTAAGTTGAATTGCTAACAGAAGGTTCTAGTTTTAAAATAGGATTGTTTTATTTCCCATTTAAGGTATTTTTGGAGTTTGAAGTTTTGGCAAATTTTAAATCCTTTTTGCTAGGTAAAGCTAATTAGTTCTTTATAGGTCAACCAATTTTTGGGGAATGGGGTTTTAATAAGTGGTTTTGATGGTTTGTTTGACTTTTTCTCCTAATAGGATTGGAAGTCCTATAAGGAATTTTTTTTTTTTCCCAAAAGGGTTGATTTGAGTCCTTTCTAAGTATGACTCTTGTAAGGAAAGTGTTTTTGTAGTTTTGGAATTCACTAAGTTTCTTACATCTAAGATTTGTAAGTAACTCAGCATTTTTATCCAAGAGATGGGAAGGATCTCTTATGAAATGTAAGGAAATGGTTAAGATAAGATAAATTACAACATCTTATATAGTGTTACTTGAATTATCGAGAATGAGTACGTTGTCTTCTATGGTTTATATTGCTTTAAGGATTTTATGTTGTTGATCACTAGTGAGATGATAGTCCTACCATCTTTTAAGTTATCCTTAAAATCCTGCTATCAGGAGTTCAACAATAATTTTGTCTAGAGGGTTTTTGTAAGTTTTGTAAACATTTGTTGTCATAATTATCTACTGTAGAAGACTAAGGATATTGTATTCTAACATATAATTAATATTTTATTCATAAATAAAAAAGACATTGAACTTGTATTAGTTCAATGTGCTTGGTTTGTTTTTAAGGTTAGGATTTAGAGTTGTAAGTCCAAATACGAGCTTTGGTAGAGCATAACAACACTAGCAAAGTTTTACCAATAAAACATTAAGTATAGAAAGGAGATTTTTACAAGGTGGAAGGGGAAAAGGGAATAAAGGAAGAATATAAGGGAGAGAAAGAGAGAGAGAGAGGGAATTCAAAAAATGGAGTCCAAAAAACTTGCTTCCAACTGACTTATGAGCTTCCTTTTATAACTGAGGAGCCAAGAGATTGAAGCAAACAAATGGACAAATGGGATCCATCATCAAAAGTGGTTTTCTTCTTTTTGTAAAGTTAGCATCTTCTTTTCCGAAAGTTGCCTTTACTTTTTGAAAAGATGGTAGTCACAAGCACTTTCTCTACTTTTCCACCGAAAGTTGTTTTTTTGTTTTGTAAAGTTGGCAGTCACGAGCCTTCTTTCATGAAACTACCAAAAGATGCTTTTGTAAAGTCACTTTGGTAGTCCACAAAAAATGTTTTGAATGGTTTTACAACTAATTGTCCTTGACATGCTTTATTTTTGGTAGTATACCAAAATACTCATCTTTATTACTTTGTAAACTTTGTAAAGAGAAGGGTTCTATCTTTTCTGAATGGGCCAAATCCTATTCTGAAGAGTTTTTGAATTGCAATAACTATTGCATTATTGCAAAATATTTTTCTTCAATTTAGGCTAGAACTAAAAGGGTTGTTGTATGAGATTTTTGTGCCAAGAATGTAGTGTTTGGAACCTTAGTTTATGATGGTTGGACCAATATTGGTTGAGTTATATTATTCAACCAAGTTTGTATGGCAGGTTTGAGTAATTTTTCAGAAATTTTGAATGAGTCCCATCATTCAATTTTGAATTTCCTAGTAAGGGCAAGAGTATCATCCTAAGTATGATAATCAAAGTACAAGGCTAGCACCCATGAAAGAAAGAATTTTGTAGAGAAAAGCATAAGTGTAGAGAGCCTTTTCTCATTTGTGGAAGGTTCGTATTTGGATTTAAATATGTTATAACTTTCCCGGACTTATGGAATAAGAATATTTAGACTAGAACTAAAATAGTTCCATAATTATTTAAACCCATTAAGAATTTTTGCAGAGTTAATTTTGGTATCAAAATTAAATAACCATAAATGACTACTCTTCTAGTTTTGAATGAAAAAGGTATTATACTAGACTTGTTGGTAATCCCAATATGAAAAGGTCTGGGAATGGTTTACATTGGTTTTAAAGGAAATAAGAAAGGTTTTAAGTTTTAAAAAGGTTTGATTCTTATTCTTAAGGAGGGATGATTTGTAGTATATAATTGGTTGAATAAGTAAGGTCATTATGGGTTTTATCTAGATAAAAGTGTTTGAATTTAACTGACTTTATTATATGAAGAATGGTTATATAATAGGTTTAAGGTTTGGAAAAATCTTAAGATTTTAAGTACCATCTAGAGGAAAAAAAATTTAAGATGGTAATAAAATAATTTTTATCACAAAATTCAAGTTCCATGAGAAATATATTTTCAAAATGATTTTTGTCAAAATATCTCAAAGAAGGTTTTAAAACTCTTTTTAAGGTAAAGACTAATACTTTACCTATATCTTCCTCCTTGTAGAGTTCTTGGAGGGTAAATAAATCCTACAATGTTATAAGGACATCTAAAGTTTTGTAAACATTTTCCATCCATTTTTGGATTTAGAGTTACTTTTTAGGAGTTTTGGAAAAATAGGTTTCCTAGTTGGGTTTTAAGGATTGACCTTCTTAGTTGGTTAATTGTTCAATCCAGGTTCTTATGGGTAAACCTAATATAGGTTTTGGACTAGTTTCTTTGGATTAGGTCAAGGGTTTTGGAGTACAAACTGTACTTTCCTCTGGATTTTGTATGGGGTTTTTGCCCTTATTATTTCATTTCCTTGGTATCTTTGGTTATGTTTTGAAGAAATTTTTGGGTTAGAAAATCAAGAATAAAGTTTCTGTCTCTTCTTATGTACTTAATTTCAAAATCAAATGTAGAGAAGATGACTTATTGTCGAGTAAAAATTTATTTTGATGTAATGTTTTGAATATTTTTGTAAAATTTCTTTTGCAAATTTGTGGTCAATGTGTTTTTTCCCTTATTATTTGATTTCATTAGCATCTTTGATTATGTTTTAAAGAAATTTTCGGGTTAGAAAATCAAGAATAAAATTTCTTTCTCTTCTTATGTACTCAATTTCAAAATCAAATGTAGAGAAGATGACTTGTTGTCAAGTAAAACTCTATTTTGATGTAATGTTTTAAATATCTTTTTGTAAAAGTTCTTTTGTAAACTTGTAGTCAATGAGTAAAAAAAAATTTTGATTAAGTATATTACTTTGAAATTTTATAATGCACATGACAATGGATAAAATTTCTTTTTTGATTATGGAATAATTGATTTGACAAACATTCCAATGTGTAGATGCAAATTATATGATTTGTTCCTTACCTACTTTAACCTGTTTGGGAATACCTCCATATCCTAAATCAAAGGTATCAATATCAACTATTTTTGGAAGTGAAGGGTCAAGAAGATAAATGGAAGGGATTTCTTTGACCATGGTTTTAATTTGTTAAACAAGAGTAATATGTTGAGGTATCCAACAGATATGAAATTTCTTTAAATGATCATAAAGGGGTTTTGCAATAGGATTTATATTTGAGATAAAATCCAAAACATAATTAAAACTTCTTAAAATCTCTAAAATTGGGATAATTGTATAACCATAAATGCTTATAATTAATCATAAGTGAGATAAAACAATTAGAATATATTATAGTTCTTTTTTAAGAAATCCTACAATATACTATCATAAATAATATCATTAACTTTAACAGGTAATTAAATATTTTCAATCTCATATATTTGATATCTTTGAATAAATAAATAAATTCTACCAAAAAGATTAATATACCTCAATTGTGTTATTAATAACGAAATAATAATTTACTTTTGAATAAATCCTGAAGTTCTAATGACTTATTTATACATGTCATTAAATATATTAGTTTAGCCACTTTAATAATTGACAAATTATAATCATAATATATGCATGACATTAAACACACTAGTTTAGTCATTTTGATGACTAACAAACTATAATAATAATATATACATATAAAAATTATTCATCATTTAGTAATATAAAAAATCATAACATACAGATTCTTAAGTCATTATTATCTTAAATTAACATAATGAGATTCAACCTAATGATTTTGCATTATCATTTCCAATGAAAAGACCTAAACTTAATGCCCATTAAATATAATTTTTTTTTTTTTGCTCCTACTATTATAACAATACTTATAATTCCTAAAGGGCTAAGGGCTCCATAGAGAGCAACAAAGAATTGAAAATTCCTTTCCTTTATATGTAACTTTTTTTTTTTTGTTTTGAATGTATTAAAACCATAGTGGTTACAACTTAAATCAAAATAATTGGTTTGTTACAATAATAACTTTTAGTGTCAAAAGGGAATTTAAATTCCATAAAGTCATATTGGCTGCCACTTCACAATAAAGCTCTTTATGACAACCTTTATCAAAACATTTTTTCTTCTTTTAAGAACTTTATTAAGCTTGTTGTTGTATTTGGTACATAAATTATTATAAATTAAAATTCATGAATAGTGTAATAACCATCATTATCTATACCAATTATTAATAAGATCTTGGTAACATGACAAAACATAAGGTCCTTGACATTCGTTTAATGATCATAAGTTAGGTAAATGTATATTTTTCATACATGGAAAATATTAAGTTTCAAAACACATGCTTTAATACCACTTGTTAGATTTCTTAATAATCTATCATCATAAACATTAATTTTTTAGATTTTAAAATTAAATATATTTATATAAATAATATCATAAATGACATACTTGGACTCATAAAAATTAAAACCGTTCATACACATAAAAATTTTGCCTTAATCTAATAACTAATTTCTATCTGCAAACTTTTATTATAATTACATACCATTAAATGAAATTTTTGTATGTTTTAAGAAAAGAGAGGACTA